>JABTTQ020000285.1:0-264001 GCA_016081115.2 Rehmannia glutinosa | reverse complement strand
TATTACGTATTGCACATATAACTAATCAAAACAAAACATTTACATTCAAGTGATTGGTATTTAGTATATGTCCGCAAACACTATCAAGTATTTAACGAAACGATTATCTAACATTGTTTAACAAAAATGTCTAATGTTAAGTTAAACAAAACATCTAACAAGTGTTCTCAAAGGCGAGACATCAATTTTCATTGATGGGCAAGAAAGAAAGATCAATATCTTGTTCACGCTAATAGAAGTTCATGCTGCAAATAAGAAGTATACATCAATTCTACATTAAAGCATTAAATATGCTTACCAACAATTAAAAACTCGGAGGTATGCAAAGCATGCACCATGAAATTAAAATCGATTCTAAGAGAGAAATCAAAATCGATTCCATTGGTTGGAATTTTCGAACCTCAAAAGGAACCAAAATTATTCAATTCTGAGAATGTGCCGCAGTCTTTATAACTATGAACATTTGAATATAACTATAAACAAAATACCTATTCACTCATGTGTATGGTCTTGACGCATTCTCGCCCACTTCGATCGCACTTCATCAATTTGAACTTGAGAATACTCAACCTTGAGAACAATGAAAACATAGGTTATATTAATTGGCTCTAATTATTAAACATTTGCAAAAAACATGCAGAACGCCAAATTTTAATATAATTTACTATTGATCACAATGAAGTCATGTCCGTCGAGTTGGTCTTCAACAATCGCCTCATGTACCGCATCACAAAATGACCGCATTGGAATATGTCGGTCTGAAGATTTAGCCTACGTTTAAAACAATTTTAAATGACATGTATGCAAGTAAAATCTCTTAAACTAAACAAATTGATGCATATGCAAAACAAAATATCAACCAAATGAATAAAATAAAATAGAACTCTTCTTTAACCATTTAAACTAGCCCTCGATGAACTTAAATCGCATATTTAGTTCATTTATACACTCGAGAAAAAAAAGGAAGAAGAACAAGGAAAATATAAAACACACATAGAACACCATGCAGCTTCTTTTCTCTTTTTCTACCATCCGAGCCCCTTAACGCCGCGTTGGTGTCTTTGCTTAGTCATCTTCTTGGGTTCGCAGTGAGTCGCTTTATGGTTTAACCTCCAATTTCATGCCTCACCATGCACATTCCTCCCGGTCACCTCCGCCTCAATCGAATATCACGCATGATGCACGACTCCTGCGTGACGCGTGGATCGATCCAAAATGGGAAATCGGATTCCTTTGGCCTCGCGTCCGCGCTCGTTTTCTCGCTATGGGTTGTCGTGAGAATTTGCGCCATCCAAAACACTCCCGTGCCCGTCCCCTATGACACATGCATCCACAGGGTTGGTTCTCACGGAGGCTTACCCGCCATCGCTTACGAGTTATGTTGCCTCCATGCATGTGGAGAGCATTAGGGGGTGCACCCCCACCTCTTTGTATCCGGCGAGCTGGGGGCGACACCCCCCCCCCATGGTTGTCGCTAACCATGGGGGCCCCTGTGGGGATATTACGGGGGCTCGGCTCCATCTTTCTCCCGAGGCCGCCCCTCCCGGGGGTGATGAACCCCGGGCCATGTTTACATCTTCGTGCATCCCTCCGCATGCCCTCCCAAGAATTTGCTCGCAAATTGGCGGAAGCTTCCCCACAATGGCCTCCTCCCATGAATCGAACCCTATATTTTCGCTTATAATGCTAATGCTCATGCTAATTTGGGTAATACTTTAGCTAAAGTTGTTTCGGAGTAATCCCCACCCTATAAATTCAGCAGCTCTTCCCCAGCCCTGTAATCTTTCCTTATTTCCTCATGTCGTTTTGGGAAAGATTAATTCTATCCCTAAACCTTTGTAGGAAGGCGATTACTATCAACGACTATTGATGAAAACATTTACCAAGAGCGGCTTTGTTGAATTCTCATACTCTTGATCGGGCGGGTTATTTTGGGAAAGAGCAACAAGCCATGGCCTACTATGCTTTTGCAAAACTACTGGCCTGGAGTTATGGGCATTAAATCGATTGGAACTAATCCCCGAGAAGTGCGGTTGTTTCTTCAGATTAAATTTTCTAATGCTCAGGCTCGGTTCGTGTCAATTGGTCACTTAACCGGGACCATTCGTCTCTCCCATAGGTTCCGACTTCAACCCTTACAAGATTCACACTTCTTGCCAGTGTTTGGGTTCGTATTTTTGAGCTTAGTCTAGAATCTTGATCCTAACACTATTTTGAGGATCGCCAGTCTTATTGTAACCTGCAAATTGATCAACGATGTCTAGATGGCTCCCTTGGTCACTTCATTCAAGTGTTGGTTGACATAGATCTTGCAAAGCCATTGGAGGATCATAATATGGTAAGAAGCGGATTGGCCAATGTTCGTTTGTGTTGGTTAGCTAAATTACCTAAGTTCGCTCTAAGTGTAATATTACGAGACACTCAATTTCTTTATGTCGTCTTACTTCTTCAGGCCTTTGTTCGATGAACCATTCTCGTTAAGTCACTGATCGATCCGCAGCACCCGAAGGATATCCCGCATCTCAAAAGGGGGCGCTCCAGTAGTTCGAAAATTTACCGTCAAATGCCTCATGCTACTCGACAAGGGCAAGGCCATCACTCAGTGGTGTTTTATTCGCACTTTAGCAAGTGGGTTTCTGTGATAGGTCTCGACACGGCCAAGTCAAGGATGCATCAGATGTCACCTCAAGGGTCATCCCCTGGCCATACATGACCTACTTATTATTATGGATTCTACATGACACAAGGAGTTCGAACTCTGCAAAGATATAAACGCGGCTGATTATGTTGATGATGTTTCTACGCAAGGCATGCATCTCACCATGTGGACCATAATTATTTCGATAACTTCTCGCATTCGCCACGGGCAGCTTTCTCCACCTAGGTCTCAATGAATTGCATCTTTGGAATATATGGGGAATTGGGAACATTGCTTCGTAATGTTCTTAAGGCTCTATGTTTTACACAAATCATCATTTTTGGCCATTAAGGAGCCTATGATATATTAACTCCATCTCGGATTCTTACTAGACTAGTTTGGGTTTGCGTTTTATGACTAGAATTTTCGCTCTAATGGTCGGGCTTAATATCTTGGTGTTTTATAAACAGAAACATTTCTATCTTGGCAAAACAGGTTCTGGATTTCTTTTTCAGTATTGTTATTCAGGTTCAACGGGGCTCAACTTTTCATATTGCTCGTCTACGGTTTATGTAATCATTTTGACCGTCGTACTCTTGACTGATTTGATGAATTTGGGTTTTAATGATTTGTTGCCCTGTGATTTTAATGTTGTATTAACAAGTGAGCGTTCGGGCAGTGGTAGTCTTTCCAGGCTTTTGTCGATTTCAGGGCTTTTGATGATGATGCTGGTTTGTTCTTAGTGCCCACTACGGGTAATTTACTTGTGTGCTACTTGCACGCCCAGCTCCTTGCTCCAGCCAAATTGACCGAGCCTTTGGCCACTTGTCAATTTTTCTCCCTTTGGCAAGCGGTTAAAGGTCCGGCTTCCTCGTATCAGTTCCGTATCACCATTCCATATTGGTTTCGCTTCGCCATCTATCCGGGGTCCTTCATTGCCTTCCACGATGTGGGTTTATCATGACTAAGCCAGATCTAGTTGTCTCCTCTGGGGTCTGATGCTTCCCCAACCTAACCCTCTTCTCGCTCTTCAGACACTTAAAATAGTCGCTACGATAAGACTGAATAAGAGGTCTTTCGGTGATGTTAATCGAAGGCGGATAGTTAGACGGAGAAGATCTCTATCCCCTTTGCTCTTTTTGCATTGCGGAGGAAGTTCGAGCAAATTTATTGAGACCGCGGTGATTCAAAATCGCTGGTCGCTCATCGGCGCGCAGACGCATTATCTTTCCCCTCTTCGATTCTTTATGCCGATGATATTGTTATTATGTGGCCCTTCACCAATGCACGATCCTTCTTCTCGTGATCCTCACATTGTATGCAGACATTTCGAGCCGCGGCCTCAACCCCTGGTAAATCTAAGGTTTACTTTACCTGGTTTTTACTCATGTACGCTAGCGATCCAAGCTTATTAAGGGAATTCGCCAGGGCCTCACGGTCTATTTAGGCGCCTCCACCTTCAAAGGGGCTCCTGCTGCTGCAATTTTGCGGCACGCCTTTGATAAGATTATCCTCAAGTTTCGAGATGGAAGCGGACCGTACTTCTATTGGGTGAGTCTCCTCCTTGGTTAATTATGTGATTACTAGCTCTTTTGTGCATACAATGATGATTTACACCGCCGAGATCCTTGCTTCCGCAAATGGAGCAAGCCATGCGAATTTTTATTTGGACTGGTGATAAACTCAAAGGGTTCGTAAGGTCAATTGGGCTAGATGTTGTACGCCTGGGAGAAGGGCCTGGGTGTTCGCCGACAGCGGTGGCTAATAATGTTTTTCTCACGGTTACGGGCTGTGAAAGGCGACCTTGATTCTCGTGGTTTTCAAAACTCTCCGGAAACGCTATCCGACTTTGATGGTTCTTTCAAGATCGCCTATCCTTCTTCAACTGGGATCGGGATTCGGCCCAGATCGCAAGATGTTTAGATGACGGTCGATGGATCCTCGGGTGTAATTTCGGTGTTTTATTTTCGATCGACAAATCGTTGGGCTATTGCATTGTATTCCGCATAGAATTGGTATTCCGCATGAGTACAACGGGTCTCGCATTTACCTTCTCATTTCAGAACTGATCGATTTTGGAGTATTTCTTTTGATGAACATGGGTCTTGGGCCACTTTACCTTCTCATTTGTTGAGGCTAATATCGAATCTGATCCGGTCCGAGACATTGTTCGTATCCCCATCGCTCCCTCTCGAGGGATACGCGGTCTCAGATGCATTTTGATAATGGGAACATTACTCGAAAGCAACGTATTTGTATATTCGGCCACAATCCCCTATGGTCCAATGGGGGATTCTTAGATTTGGTCTCCTCTACATCCTGAACATCGTTCGATTGTGGTGCGGCAAGCTATCCACAAATCGTTTGGCGGTCCTAGACTTATTGGTCCAAGGAAGCTTTTATTGTCCCCCTCGTCTATGGTCTTTGTTGTGCTTTTACCGAGTCTTTGATCACTTTTATTTGTCTCTTATGTCTTTGCAGGCTCTTTGGGGATGGATTTTTGGTTCCTTTGATGTCAACCTTTTTATGGCTCATAGCTTTAATGAATCCTTGTGCGCTTAATGAAATTTCGCTTTAGTGCGCAAGTTGTTTTTTTTTGGCGGCGGCAGCTTGGCCGCGTATCTGGTCGGTTTTGGCATATCGTGAATGATTTAGTTTTAATGATAAGCTCGGACGGTGGGAGGCACATTAGCTTTCGGGTTCTTATTGCCGAATCATCTTCTTTAGATCAGGTTGTATGCATAACGATCAAACTAAACTTTCATCCTTCGATCTTCTTTCACATTTCACGCCCACCTCAATCCTGAAGATCGTGCGTTAATCGGCAAAAGCCCCTTCCGGTGATCAAGGTGAATACGGACGGGTGCGCCTGGGGTGCCGTCTCTTACAACTTCTGGGGTTTAAACCGGGCAGAGGATTCTTCTGGGCCGCTTGTGGAACGATGTGTGTGGGTACGCTGAGGCCGAATTGGTGGCGCACTGGGCCATTCATTATGCATTCACTAAGGGCTGGGCCTAACTTTGGCTTGAGTCTGATTATGTTTATGTGTTGTGGAACCGGCTTTAAAAGATCATATCGTTTCCTCGCTTACATCTTAGCAAATGGCAAGTATAATCTTCATTTCGCTTCTTCGGATGGATCCGTGGTCGCGCACATATCGTTAAGGCAATCGAAAGTGGCGACCTACTAGCGAAGAAGTCTATATTTGTGACTTCGTGGGGAGTCCCTCCAAATGATATTGCGCCCTTCTTACGGAGGACTATTTGGTCAATCCAATTCGGGTTTGTTAGTTAATTACAGCCCGACGACAGATTTTTGGGCGCTTTCTTTTATGGGGGTACTATTTTTCCCCGCCAAGGGGGTTTTACTCTTGGGAGGTTTTAACGAGGCTCCCGACTCATTCAGCCCATTTGGTCGGGCTTGTGACCATTTCATTTTTCTTTCATTTTGGTTTTCTTCTCGATTTTTGGCTACTCGGATCACTTCGATCGATCACACTTTTTTATTTTTTAATATATCTTTGATTTATTCAAAAAAAGGAAAAATAAAAGCAATGCATCAACTGGATTTCTATAATCTCCAAGGCAACTTATTATACAGACTACAAATCAGGGAAAACATTGCATCCAAATAATTAAGTCAATATTTTTGCTAAACAAAAGTTTTTCAAAACCAACAAAATTGTTGAAATATATCTATATATATATATAATTTCCGATAATGTATTCACCCTTTTGAAGAAAGACAAATTCGATCATCCAAAACAAACAACAATGGCGATGGAATCAAATATAGCTAGGGTAAAATTTCAAGGACAATTGTTATAGACAAAACCTATAAATTTTCAAGCAAAAAATTAAATACTGACTTTATCCATCCATGTTAAAAGGGAAGGTCTATTTCTCCATGATTAAAAGATGAGCCCAACAAAGAAATACATGGTGTCAACAAGAAAAAACGAGTTTATTCGATATGAAATAATGGCTCTACTATACCCACTAACAAATACTTGAAAGCCGAACTGTACCAAACCCAACCGAACGGGAAATTTGAATTCAACCAACTAAAAATGAACAAAATAACCTAGAAACTAGTCTATTACGAAGATTCACTAACTAAAACCCAACAATCAAACAAATAAAATGAATTTACATCTCCTATAGCAATTAACAATCAACAATCAACAAATAAATGGTTAATTTACATCTCCTATAGCAATTAACATTACCTATAAGCTCAAGAACACCGTAATTAACAAAAATTCAGTTCCACATGAGTTGGTAACATACTTCTTAATTATGTCCGAAATTGGTAATTTCTTCGACATTCTTGTGAATTTCATTGCTAAACATTCTTATGGCCCCCGACCACAAGTTCATTCCATTAGTATAACAATATACATGAATGAAGACATATACTAATCAAAGAGAAATAAAATAAAATCATACAAATCCACGACATTTGTTTCTAAAGTACAAGCCAGCATTTGACGATAAAAAGGATCCAACAAATAAACAACCCCTTGTGAGGGTTAATAACAATCAAAATCCAATGTTCACTAAGCATAATATAAAACAGAGTTAGAGAACAGAAATAATCAAGTTATTAAAGTATGCAACTTAACATTACTTGCTATGAACACAAGTTTGTTAGTCAGTACTATCTCACCACAAATAAAGATGTGCCCGCTGCTCCATCTCTTCGCCAAGAAACTTTTGTCATCTCTTTTTGATGGTACATGCCCTATATTCAACGGATCCACGAATCATTACTATCAAGCTTGTTCTCCCACATTATTTTATTATATATAAGTGCCTACAAATCATTTCAAAATAGTATTGATTAGTACAAAACTAAATCCCGAATATTTAAATTTTAAAACAATGTAAATCTTACCAATCAGTAGATGATATACATGTGTAGAAATTTTCTTTAACCGATAAGGGGAATGATATCTTCCATGTTGACATAGAGTGTACGATCACATGGTCAAAGACATCAAAATCTAAGCTTAACAATATATTTCCTATGTCAAGAAAGTTGCTTAACATAGAAATATAACATATATAATGTTTTTGGCATAATCAACTTAATCCAAAGTGAGCTTTGTTGCTTTATCCACACCTTCTTCTTATAAGCTTCTAAAAATTGAATTATCACATATGTAAGATTCTTTAAACCAAAATGTGCGGAAGTTCATTATTTAAATTGAAAAATACAATAATTATATCATTACCTAATCATTCAACTTTATAAAGTGCTTAGACAAGCAACATGATCCCCATCGCCTCTCTAATGCTTTCGACATTCTCCAGGATTGGCGAAAAGAGAATTTTCATGCACTAATTCATGAATAGAGACACGCATGCGCTATCGGGCAATTGATTTTTGAAAATTTGATTTGGTCCAAAGAACCTTTATAATAAAGCATTTCCATATGCAAATAGTGCTCAATTCCAATGTCAATACTACACATTTACCCTATAAAAGGGGCCATCTTGTCGTATAAAATTTATGTCATCATCACTCATCTGCTTTTCCTCATGTGAGGGACTCTACTTTTCATCACACGTGAGGGACTCTCTTTTCATCATGTGAGGGACTCCTCGTGACGATGGTCATATTTTACCGAACAACTTCCATTTTCATCAATTCATGGCACACGCATTCTTGTAAATTGCTGCTTCTAAATTTTTGATAAGTGCATCTAGTTCTCAATTTTTCTTACTTGTCTCCACTAACTCATTTTGTTGTTCAATGTAGAGTTTCATATCCACACTTGTACTCCCTTCCTAAGACATGGAAGAACACAGATGGAGTAACATGACCTCCAACTCCTTCACACGCCCGTGTTCTTTCTTTGGATTCAAGAGTCTGCAAAGATCGCCATCATTCCATCCTTCTATGTTCTAACTTACCATCCTTCCTCTTTTGAATATAATCATCCTATAATGCAAAATATGTCAAACAACTTACCATGTTCTATTGAAATAAAGAAATCGTAATTGTAATATTTGTCACCAATCTTTGCAATGGCCGATTTCAATTGTTCGCCTTCATGATCGCCATATCTTTAGTGCATCGACAACTATCCAATGAATAGCTTTATTGATTTCGCTATCCTTTTTGCTCTCTTGTTGTAGAACCCTTTGTTTCTACGAGTAAAAAAAATTAATAATAACACAACATAATCAATAAGAGAATACAATACATACAAAGATTTTACTTAAATGCTCTGACAACCGACTAATAACAAAGTTACTCCAATCGCATTGGCCAATAGTAGAAATGGTGGCTTGTTTAACTACTCGTGTAGGTCCTAAGGGGTGTGCGAGTAAGGTTTAGAATGGGAGGGGGCTGAATAAACCTTTACCAACTTTTTTGATTTTAGTCCCTTTAAAATATTACAGTTAATTACACACTATGTCCTCAGGGGACGCTGTTATTTAATCAGCTAGAATAGCCACTCAACATGCACTCAAAGAGTCGTTGATAGAATTGTTTATGTTTAAACTAAACCTTAATCAAGCCGTGATGAGATTTCATAAGACTTAACACCCTTGAATTTGAGTTATCTTTATTTTAACACTGGTTTTAGCACTTTGTTATTTATCGGTTGGATAGAAATTATCGAGATATAAATTATGTGTGCAAGAATATAAATATGCTTTTGAAATGTAAATGACACAATAATATTTATAGAGGTTCGAAGATGGGGTAATTTTTCTACTCCTCTCTTCTCCAACTCTTGAGGAATCCACTAAGTAATGATCAATTCAGTGGATATCACCCGTATACAAGTCTTGGTCACACAACACTTGCTCCTTTGGGACTCGATGCACCGAGATGCCTTGATCACTAACTACCTCGTCCACTCGCCTTTCTTCATAAGACTGCCGGCCTTTTGCTACTGCCAATGTTACTTTCTCAAGCTTCTTGATTTGATCACTTAAGCCCTCCAATAACTTAAGATTAGTTCGACCTGAACCTTCCTACAATCCTCCTTGAAAGTAGACCGTTTTGCTTCTTCAAAAGTTTCATCTTCAAGAGTTTGAAGTTGTCTTTCCTTCACAATTTGTCGGATTGATTTCCTCCGAGATTTAGGCTTGAGGATTTTGCTTGAATAACTTGAGAATGTTTTTCGGTTTACGGTATGAATAATGCTTGTTATCTCATGTGTGCTAGGTTCAGTAACCTTTTCTCAAAGTGCTTTTATAGTGCACTTCAAAAATCACCCGCTGAAGAGATAAACGATTTTCAAAAGTCACTTGTGTTCGCTGGCTTATCTTTTTTGGTCTTCAATCTTGAGATGTAGACCTTTCTCATATTAAATGAATGTTCGCTCTTTTCAATCCGACACGAGGTGCGATGCTTCCCATTGGTTTATTCTTTTGCACGCTTCCGACTGAGCACTTTAAGACATGGCAGCATGGAACTATTACTTATTTAAGTAATGTTCTTGACTTTTGTGCAACGGATTCTTTTGATTAACTCTCTTGCGTACCGCTTTCTTTTCCCAGTGACTTGAGTCTGCCTCAATGATTGAAAGACTCATCTCATTACTTCAACTTGACTCGGCTTATTGGGTTGACTTAACACTCTTCTCACAGCCCTCACGGCCCGATACCCCTTTTGTTCGAGTCATTGGTCTTCTTTTTGGCCATACTCGGCTATTTCTCGCTGTGTCTTCACTTCACATCTTCATTGACTTCTTGTAATTCCGGCATAGTCGATTTGATCGGCTTATACAAATTCTGTCTATCACAATAAAAATTACAAGGAAAATGGGGTGCCAACTTTCTAGTCTAAGTTTTTACATGGCATTCATCAAAACCTAAACAATAAATTTCCCAACATCGTGATTATTGATCCTTTCAAATATGTATTTATGTTTCAAAGAGTCTTGTATTACGCCACTTGTCATTTGCTGAACAAACATCCTAACTTCCATTTTGTGTCAACATTGAATGACAACTATAACAAAAAAATAGTTTGTATGATTCTGAATGCGGAGTTAATATAGTAAATTAGAAGTAGTAATTTTTTATGTATTATGTATATGAAAATATGAATATTATAAAAGCTCTCTATATGTCTCTCTGTGTGTTGTTTATTGTGTGAATTCTCATTTAAATTTGTTTTAGAAATGTGTTGAAGATTTAAGTTTAAAGGTGATCGAGATCAATTCTCCACCTTCCGATCCATGGGGCTTGAAGAAAATATGACCAAAGTCGATCGAAGGCTCACCCTATCCTGGTGACTAATATCTCATTATATGATCTATTTTATATAGTTTGTTTAAATAAAGCTAATTACGCGTAATTAATTAGTTCCAACTTATGAATTTCTAAATCAAATTCTTCGATCTTGCAGAGGATATTATAAGTGTAGTAGCTCGAATCGGATGCCCAACGAAAACAAGTGGAAAGGAGTATAAAATTATTAATGATTGTTTCTTTACTATGTAACTCATCTACACATATATAAAATTATAGATGATTGTTCTCTCTGCGTATACTCAAGAAAACAAAATTTAACTACCAATACTACATGGAATATACTTACATTCACGATTCCCATAACATGTCTTTGACTTGTGGCACATCGTCCAACTTTTTGTAGGTTATCTTCATCTTTTCCGAGCTATAACTCCCGACATAGCTTTGCATTTCCACGTGTACTTTCTAATAGGTTGACCATGTTTATTTAACTACCCAACTTTCTTAATGCCTTGCACTCTTTGCGTGAAGACAATGCATGTGTGTAGAACATCCGGGCATTAGCTTGTTGTTTGTGTACTCTGAATCGATTCGATGACTAATTCTCAATCTCATAGTAAATATCACACGATTCCTTTCTTAGCATCGCAAATTCTTACTTTGATCAAATGTCTTTCTCATCATCCATCTTTGCCATGATTTTTCCTAGCGCCCGTGTAGATTATTTAACCGTTAAGCACAAACAAGAATAAACTAAATTAGTTTGAGACAAAAGATTCGAGAATTATCTTCAAATGAAAACTCAGAATTATGCCAAAGAATACCCATATGCAATCACAAACAATAACATATGTATAATCTAACAAAGTTCATAAAATTGATCATCATCACCGTGATATTCTTACAAAGTTATCAAGTTAAAATGACGAGTTGATCACTTGTTTAGTTATATGCTATTCTAACAGTATGTTTTTCAATTATATTATAGAAGATGTATTCGATTGCATTAAGACATCGGGCTTTCCCAAAATAAGTTTTTATATGTTATCTAAATACCAAAATAACATTAACGATAAACAAAAATAATAAAACAGCAAAACTTATAGTTAGAAACATGGAGGTGTACAACACTAAATGATGGAATTGTCAACCTAAGTCCCATCACAATCTTCACGAATGCACGGTAGTTCATTTTCATTTGTTCCATCAACATCCATTGGAGGGCAACCTTGGTAAAACATCGATATTGAATTACGTCATTTCCAAATCATCACCATTAATGTAGTCAAAGTACTTCCGATCTACCTGGAGTGGAAATCACAATAGACCATGCATGGTCTTGAGGGTCTTGATATAGAAAAACCTACTTTGCTTGACTACCCATATAAATTGGTCAGATTTAAATCCAATCCATTTTGAGGTTTACCAATGTAAATCCAAGATCATCTACTTTAATTCCATTGTTTTTCTCTACTCAATCGCATTTGAACATTAGAATCCAAAAGTTGTGAAAATCGAGTTCCCATATTTCATCGAGAACTCCAAAAACACCGCCTTGACACACTTGGATTTTTATCCTTTGCACCAGATACTTGCATAAGTTTGCAACATAGAAGTTTCTTTGAACAACCTCTTTTCACATGAAATGGTTTCTCTTTCCACAAACGCAAACACTTTTTCTCACAAATACACAAGGGCTAGCCGTTATCCTAGGGTACTCTTAAATTTCCTTGTTGCCACTTCAACGTTCACATTTAGACATATTAGTTTGTCGAAACTCTTCCCAATTGAACTTATCACCTCCATGATAGCAACCATGACTATTAAAATAGTTAATGATAGGCGATTGTAAGAACCGAATTTGATGCCCGTGACACTTGGACACCACATCCATCAACTTATGATATTAAATGAAATTCTCATAACTGCATAAATAATTGTCGGAAATCTATATCTCAAGGTACTTGACGATATTAAAATTCTAAATAAACTAGTTTGACTCCTCAATTAAAACATTTGACTCTAAAAATATGAAAGAACAATAAAATAACTTCCGCATCCATATCCACCACCTCATGCCTTCGCCAAGCTCCTTAACTCAAAAATATTTGTAAACGTGGATGAGCTTTCAACTTGCCTCATGGAAAAACAATTTGTCTAAAATAAATATGTATGTAAATTATTAATGCATCAATCATACGCGTGTAATATTACTGCTTGCGAGTACTATAAGGTACATAGCCGAAGGCTGATACATTCTCAAGTTTAAGGAAGCGTAAGCCATTCTAATTAAGTAGCCCAAGGCATTCTGCTTTACGAACGTGCACCATGCTTCACTAACAACTTAGCATACATTTTATAAAAGACAAATAGAAATCCCCACAATATAATATCCCAGATTTTTTTATGAGATATCGATGTCAATAATAATATTTTTAGTATTTACTATCTTTATTATGAGTATTATTTATTCGATTTTCCAGTTTGAATTAGCATTCACCATTCTACGTGCATTAGAATTCTAGTCCTCATGAGTTTCATTTTATCGGTAGAATTGAATCGAGTTAGGATTCATGATTAGATTAGGATTTTGAGTCCATTGGGAGTCTTAATACACAATATATAAAGTGACCCTCCTTATACCTTATTCCCACATCAAAATTTGTCGCCTTTTCAAATTTCTTAAAAATCATGTGTTTATGTTCTTTTCTTTTTCTATTTCCTTTTTCCGTCAAAATCAACCACCATACGATAGCATCATATCAAAAAAAAAGATAAGAAAGCGGTTGAGTTGAGAGAGACAAGAGACTAGAGTGAGAAAAAAAAAGAGATGATGGGGGAGCAGAGAGAGGACGAGCGAGAAGGGGCTATTTGTTAAAATGAATTTGAGGATTTGGTTTTGGCTTGCAACTTGGTTTTTGACTCTTTATTAAGAGATTTAATTTTGATTTGAAGATTTAACTCGAGGCCTAACGACTTATGGGGATTGATTGATTTTAGCAAATTTGGGTTTTGACTTCTAAGTTGGGAGCTAGAACTTGGGATCCAAAATTAGGGCATGTATTGCAATTGAGAGTTAATTGGGATTTTGACCAAGCCAATATTTACAGGACATGGAGAACACGATGCCTAGTATTCAGATAGTTGTTTTTCACGTTTATTCACATACTGCATATTGAGGTGGGAATTTCTATTAGTGTTTTATAAATTTTATGTTATATTGTTAGTGAAGCATGATGCATGTCCAAGAAATAGAATGGCCTTGAGGGCTACCAGGAAAGAATGGCCTATGGATTTCCAAAAATAGAAATGAGTAGCTACATTAGCTACGTACCTAATGGTACCTGCAACAAATATTACATGTGTGTGATTGATGCATTGATAATTTACATGCGTATTTATTTTAGGCAATTGTTTTTCCACCGAGCAAGTTGAAAGTTCATCCCACGTTTATTAACATTTTTCAAGTTAAGGAGCTTGAAGGCATGGCGGTGGATGTGATCTTTAGAAGTATTTTATTATTATTTTCATATTTTTAGAGTCAAATGTTTTATTTGGGTTGTCGAACTAGTTTAGTTAGAATTTTTAATGTCATCGTGCCTTGAAATTTAGATTTCTGGCAATTGGTTACGCAATTATCAGAATTATTATTTAATATTTATTTTTGTCAAAAAAATTTCATTAATCAATATCGTATTATATATTTCTCTTAAAGTCGGAAAAATTGGGGCTTTAAGAAATAGAATAAGGTATGTAAAATCGTTTACCAATTACCCAAACTAATTCACCATGATCATCTCTAATCACTCCGCCACCAGTAGCATCCCTTATTATAATCCTTTTGTTGGCTTGGTTTTTTAATAAGAGATTCATATAGAAGATCGAGTTTATTGGGTATTATGAAATGAGCTTTCAACATTACTCAATTTAAGGGTTAACATAATTTTATTTTTTTAAACAAAAAACTTATAATATTATACCATTAAAGGAGTTACATTACAAGAGACTCAATTCCACAGAAACTCCCAAACCTCCCAAACAGGATGGGAATAAGGAAGAAGAAGAAAACCAAGCAACAAGGTGCATATGTGAACTAGAGGATCATCGTATGTGAAATAATTTAGATACCCTAAAGGATGCCAGTTTTCTCTGAATTTCTTGACTTGAAACTCCTGTATAACCAAGATTCTCTTTCTACGAGATGACTATTTGCAATCGCCAAGAGAAAATTTGTAGCAACATAAGCTTCATAAAGTAAGGTGATTATTAAGTAATATGGTCAAACCTTCCGTAATAACATATGATTCCCTTCTCAAATGAATAAGGTACGTCGATTCGTTTACCAAACACCCAAAATAATTCACTCATGATCATCTCTATTTACTTCGCCAATTCCCGTAACATCCTTTATTATAATCCCTTTGTTGGTTGGTCCTTTCATTATAACTTTCTTATAGAAGATCAATTTTATTAGGAATTGTGAAATGAGCTATCAATATTACTCAATTTATGGGTGCATATATTTTTTTATAAAACAAAAAACTTGTAATATTATACTACAAAAAGAGTTACATTACAAGATTTTAATTCAAGAAGGAAACTCCTAAACACAAAACAAATGTGGATAGGAAGAAGAAGAAAAACTAGAAACAAAGTGTGCAAAATGTGAGAATTAGAGGATCATCCGTGTGAAAAAAATTAGATACCCTAAGAGCCGCAAGTTTTCTTTGATTTCTTTTGCCCAAACAAATGTGCGTCACGCCGTAGCTTTTCCATTTTTGGTTCGCATCCTCACGGGCAAGTGCGGGCGTGCGCCCGGTCGTAAGGCCGATCGAAGTCTTTGCAGAACATATCGTCTGTTCGCTCAAAACTTTGTCTTTTTGAGCCAAACATGTGATTTTCCGCAGGCACTTGCTTGCCTAAATAACAAAGTCCCCGCAGATGATTTTAGATACGAAATTCATAAATCACAAGCATAAAAATCGGTCATTTGCAAAATCGATATTGGCATACTTCCTCCTTCAAAAGCTTGAAAGTCGAAACATATAGTTCTTGTGTGTGATTCGAGATTGCAAGTGTTGTAAAACTCGAACCAAATAGTTGTTGTATCTTAGGGACGTCGCTCGGAACCACAAGACTTCTGTATACGGGCGTTTTCATCTTGGGGAGATCGAGATCTAATTCGGGCCTGGACTAACCTAAACACTTATACACTTAGCCATTTTCCCGAAATAGAAACCGACAAATTTTTAACAACAATCGCAAGACAAAATACTCGTTTTTTATTGAAGACGTGGCATCAATCTCGTTCACACCAATGGTCAAGTGTTGGCCTCTGGCCATGGGCGAAAAGTCGCCCAAGTTCTCCTAAGTGCTTGACTTCAAATGTTGGGAAATGAAGATCTTGTTTAACCTTACCACCACGGACTGTCTCGTTTTAAAGTTCGACCCCCGACGTTGGCGATGAAGAAATCGACAACAACGGAGAATCGTTGTGGATGCTTGGCATAACAATCGATTTTTTGTCTTGCAACTATGTGTGTTGAACGGGCCGTGGACGACACCTCTATAACATCTATAGCATGTTAAAGACCTCCATGGAATTGTGGGATTCTTTGGAGAAGAAGTATAAGGCGGAAGATGCTTAAGACAAAGAAATTTGTTGTCATAAATTCCTCGGAAAGTACAAGATGGTGACACCAAGACGGTGATCAGCCAAGTCCAGAGATTCAAATCATACTTCACGACTTAGTGTCTAAAGGGATGATTTTGAATGAATATTTTTAAGTGATCGCAATAATCGAGAAATCACGCTATTGTGGAAATATTTCAAAATTACCTCAAGCACAAGCAAAAAGAGATGGGGCTTGAGGACTGATTGTTTAGCTTCGGATCGAAGAAGACAACCGAAATCGAGGTGAAATCCAAAAGAATTGGAAAGAAGGCTAAGGCCAATCTTGTCGAATCGAGCACTAGCAAGAAACGCTTACTCCTAAAAGAAAAAGAAAAAGCCAAAAAGTTCAAGGGGAATTGCTACAATCGGAAAATCAACCACATGGCTAAGGATTATCGACACCCTAAAAAGGGCAATCGGGGTGGCAACCAAATAAGCCAATGTGATAGAGGACAAGTCGTTCCACCGACATGTCGTAACTCGATCTGTGTGCCGTTGTGTTTGAAGCCAATATAGTGGATAACCCAAGGGAGTGGTGGATAGATATCGGGGCCGTCGTCACATTTGTAACGACAAGGAGATGTTCTCCTCCTACACTCCGAATGGAAGAAAATCGCTCATAGGGAACTCTTCGACTTCCAAGATGCTCAAGATGACTTCCGGAAAGGAGCTTACGCTTGTAGATGTCTTTGCATGTCTCGGACATCCCCAAGAATTTGGTTTCCGATCCTTTACTTAGTAAGGTCGGGTTTAGACTAGTGTTTGAGTCTAACAAGTTTGTAATGACCAAGAATGGCTTGGTTTTTTGTAAGTGGCTACCTTGATAAGGGCATGTTTAAGATGTTTGTAATGTCTCTGTTTTTTACAAGAGGCGAAGAATAAAACTATTACTTTTACTTGTTGAATTATTCTAATTTATGGCATGATAGATTTGGACACGTAAACTTCAACACAATTAAAAGGTTAGTGAATGCGAATTAATACTACGGTTTAAACCGATTCACAAGACAAATGCAAAATTTTTGTTAAGCGAAGTTGGCAAAGCATTGTTTCATTCGAACGAGAATTACCAAACCACTCGATTTAATTCATATAGATGTGTGTGATTTAAAACTTGTGCAAACTCGAGGTGAGAAAAAGTACTTCATAACTTTTATGACGATTGCACAAGATATTGTTATGTGTATCTTTTGAAAAGCAAAAAGATGAAGCTTTAGTAGCTTTTAAAACTTATAAGAATGAAGTTGAAAATTAGTTTAATTTGAAAATTAAGATGATTCAAGTGATAGAGCGGACAAGTATGTTGCTCCGTTTGAAGAATTTTGCTCGGAAGCGGGTATAATTCATCAAACGACCGCATCGCTACTCACCTCAATCAAATGAAGTTGCGAACGCAAAAATCGTACTCTTAAGGAGATGATGAATGCGATGTTGATAAGTTCGCTTACCCCAAAACTTGTGGGAGAAGCCATACTATCTCGCAAACTATATTCTTAATAAAATCCCACACAAAGTAAAAATGAAACTCCATATGAGTTATGGAAGGGACATAAACCGTCCTATTAATACCTCAAAGTGTAGGGTGTTTGGCAAGTCAAGTACCTGGCTAAAAACAAGTTAGAATCGGTCCGAAGACGATTGATTGTGCTTTCATTGGATATGCTAACAATAGTAGTGCATATCGCTTTTAAATGAGTCAATAAATCAAATCAATTCACCGATATCAATGAAGGCATGATCATTGAATCAAGGAATGTTGTATTCTTCGATAATATCTTCCGAACAAAGAATCGGAGAAGAAAGTTCGAGTAAACGAACTTATGAAACCGCAAGGTTACCTCTAAGTGATAATGAAGAGGAACCAAGACGATAAAAAAGGACAAAAGTATACTTGGGTCTTTTGGTCCCCGATTTTCGAACTTATGTGTTAGAAAATGAACCTAGAACTATTCAAGAAGCATTGCTCAGGCCAAAAGCTCATCTCTCGGAAAGAAGCTATCAATAATGAGATAGATTCCATCTGCAAAATCACACTTGGGATTTGGTTGATCTCCCATCGGGTGGCAAACCTTTAGGATGCAAGTGGATCCTCTGGGGTGAAGTATAAAGTAGTTGGATCTATTGATAAGTATAAAGCTCTGCTTTGGTAGCTAAAGGGTTTAGACAAAAGGAGGGATATGACTACTTGATACATATTCTCTGTCGGAGGATTACATCCATTTTGTCTTCATTGCTATTGCAACTTTGCATAACCTTGAGATACATCAAATGGATGTTAAGATTTCTTTTGAATGGAGGAAAAGAAGAAGATCTATATGGAACAACCCCGAGGGGTACGTTGCACCGGTCAAGAGCGAAAGGTGTGTAAACTTGTTAAGTCACTTTATGGACTAAAACAAGCACCTAAGCAATGTACGAAAAGTTTGACTTCGACTATGAAGTCAAACGGTTTCAAGATCAATGAATGTGACAAGTGTGTCTACATTAAAGGTACTACAAGTGAATTATCTCATAGTATGCCTTTATGTGGATGATATGTTGATTATGGGTAGTAGTCATGATTTAATCATGAATACTAAGAACATGTTAAAGAGGAACTTTGACATGAAAGATATGGGATTATCTCGATGTTATATTAGGGACTAAAATCTCTAGAACTTCGGATAGAATTGTCTTGTCACAATCCCATTATGTCGAAAGCATACTTAGAAAGTTTAATGCTTTTGATAGTCCTCCTGACACGACACCGTAGATCTAAGTCTACACTTGCCCAAAAATAGAGGCGAACCAGTTTTTCACTGAATATGCAAGGATAATTTGGCACTCCCCTACGATGTACTTAACGAATTGTACTCGCCCGGACATTGCATATTCGGTGAGTAAACTAAGTAGTTCACAAGAACCCAGAGTGCGGATCATTGGAAAGCCGTAACAAGGGTATTCCGGATATTTAAAGTATACCACAAACTATGGAATACTTTATACAAGATATCCTGATGATTAGAAGGATACTGTGATTCCAATTGGACATCGAACACAAAGACTCCAAGTCCACGAGTGGATATGTTTTCACAATAAAGTGGAGGAGCAGATTATGCGTGAAGTCTTCTAAGAAGACGTGGATAGCTCGATCCACTATGGAATCCGAGTTCATTGCTTTAGATAAAGTTGCAGAAGAAGCGAATGGCTTAGAAACTTCTTAGAGGATATTTTTTGTTGGAATAAGCATGTGCTGTTGTGATGATACACCGTGATAGTGACTGAGCAATTGGAAGGGCACAAAGTAGTATGTATAATGGTAAGTCTGCAGACATATCGTCGGGAGACATAATACGTTAGGCAGTTGATTTTGAATGGGGTTATTTCGGTTGACTACGTGAAGTCAAAGGAAAACCTTGTGCATCTTACAAAAGGCATAAATCGAGATCAATTGTATAAACTGTTAAGAGGAATGGGTATAAAATCCACAACTTAAAGAATGTTCATAGCGTAGTAACCCAACTCAGAATTGGAGATCCCCAGACCTCGTTCAATGGGACAACTAAGTTATGAATGTTTAGTTGAACACTTGGAAAATGTGTTAGCTCATTCTCGATACATCCAAGTGAATGAAAACTTGATGAATGTGGTGAGTTAAGTTTAAAACTTTTAATGATTCCTATCTGCGAAAGGTGGAGTATGGCAATATACTCTTCAATAGGAGATCACCTATATAAGTGAGAAGTAATGGTCGCTTCAACGAAACACTTATGAATCTAAGATGTGGTCCAGTAGAAATGGATACAACGTGAGAACAACAAGTGTTAGAGTTGTTATTGTGTAAGATCGTTATCTCGGTTTACACAAACGGCCGAAAGTAGTTCAAGACATCACGTCCCACTAAGCGGTAGTAACTGGAGTAGTATTTTACTAAGGAAGGTTGAACGCCACAAGCTACCTATCTTGATGCGATAACGATTCGCGATACTTTCAAGCGAATCGGCATACACGCATGCATTAATTCATTCATGTGGGGATTGTTGAAATTGTGTGTTTGGTAAAATGGTGTTGACCCGATTTAGACCAAATAATTAAGTGGTTTCCATTAGTGAAAAATGGAATAGATTATTTATAAAAAATTCTACTAAGAGAGTAGATGAGAATAGCAAAGTATCACATTTTATTTAAAAAGTATCACTTATACTTTGCAAAGTATACATCTCAAATTAACAAAATTAATTAGTAGTTCCCAATATGGTATAACATTAGAGTAAAAAAGTATCGCTTTTATTATACAAAGTATGACTTTTGTTATGAAATGTATACGTTTTTCAAAATACCAAAACGATTAATTACTTGCAAAGTTACATGCGGCTTATTTAACATTATAACTTTTTATTATAAAAAGTTTCATTTTTACTATAAAAATTATATGTTTCCGGATTAACAAAAGATATTAGTAGTTCTCCTAAAAATAATAGTCTTTTATCTCAAAAGTATTAGTAGAACCCTAAAATATTTAGTTTTTTCCATGTACATATTAAATAGATAGAATTAAATATAAGCAATGATAAAATCATAAAGATCAAACTTGGAATTGTGTTTGGTAAAATGGGTGTTGGACCGATTTTGACCAAATAATTAAGTGTTTCTATTAGTGAAAAAATGAAATTAAATTATTTGTAAAATTTTGCTAAGAGAGTAGATGAGAATAGCATTTGAAATTTCTCAAAATAAATTCGGGTGAATGAGAAATTAATGCTAGAAGTTAGCCATTAATACAAGTAAAGGTATGGAAAATGGAAAAAAAATGTGGGGGAAGGTAAATGCTCCATCCCACATAGGATAAAGAGGCAAAGTTTGCACACTATATATATCCCAAGTTGACTTATGGGTTTGGGCCCTTGTGGGCACCCCAAGTATTTAAAGGGGTGAAAACCTACATGCTTGGGGTTTCGTTCAAAACACACACGCCGCGCCGCCGCATCCACCGCCCGCCGGTAAGCTCGGCCCGGCCCGAGTCGTGGGTCATTGGTCGCGGCTGACAGGCTTGGGCTTGGGCTTCAAGGCCCTTATTCTTTTTGGACCAAAAATTTTAAAATAAATAGTTAATTAATTTTTTGTTAATTAAATAAAGCATACCAACTAGGAAAGAGGTTTGCACTCGAGCACGGCCGACGCACGGCCGTGCATCACGCCCCTAGCTTTTACATTTTTGGTTCACATCCCCACACGGCAGCGCACGGGGCTATGCGCCAGGTCGTGCATCGAACAAAGTGCATAATAGATTCGTCTGTTTGTTCAAAACCTATCTTTTTCGAGCAAAAGACGTGATTTTCCGTATGGACACTTACTTGCCTATATAACAGAAGCCCTGCAGATGATTTTAGACACGAAATTCATAAATCACAGCATAAAAATCGGTCATTTGCATAATCGCATATTGACATACTTCCTCTTTCAAAAGCTTAAAAGTCCGAAACATATAGTTGTTCGATGTGTTCCGGGTTTGCAAGTGTTGTAAACTTGAAACTGAAATAGTTGTTGTATCTTGGGACGTACGTCGGAACCGTTAGCACTTGTATACGGGGCATTTTGTCTTGCGGAGACTGAATCTAATTCAGGCCTCGACTAATCCTAAACACTCATTTTTCCGAAATAGAAACCAGGACAAATTTTTAACAATGAAACATCTTAATGTAAGAAAGAGGAAAATGAGGAGAGAGAGGATGGAAGAGGAAAATAAAGGAGGAGTGATAGTGAGGGGGAACGTGGGGGGTGAACAGAAAAGGAGGAAGAGAGAGAGGAGTGATGGTGAATGATGGAAGAGGAAAAGGAGGGGGTGAGATTTCTCGATTTCTTATTTTACTCCTCATTAAATATATTCGCATCCGAATTTGGATCCGTCTTAGGGGATCGGTCCCATGAGAGACCCTCTCATGATCAATTTATTCGGATTGCGAAATGAGATATCAACATTCCTTAATTTAGGGGTGCATATAATTTGAATATTCAACGATATGAAATCAAAATTTATTATTGCACAACCAGTTTGAATCTCACTTTCCCTACTTTAGGAACTTCGTTTTTGAATTGAAACGAACAAGAATTCTTTATGATTTTTTTATGTTAATTATTGTTTTACTAATTTTTCTATTTTTAGGCTTTTTCTCACCAAACTAGAATACAAGTACATCTATAATTTCTTTATTTAATTTATATCTATCTTTTAATTATTTAAAAAAGCGATTAACACAAAAAAATAAAGAGCTAGTCTTCAGCCCGAGGCTGTCTAACGGATCTAGATCCGTTAGACTGCCCATATCCTACTCATCTCGCATACCTGATCCGGATTCGCGAAAAACAAAAAAAAAAACGAAGACTCCAAACAATCAGAATTCAACAGAGTTCCAACTTTGACTTTGTTGAGACCGATTTTTCGAGAGTTTCTATCATCCATCAAAGTTACTTGCTGTCATAGAACGGTGAGCATATTGGCTATTTGATAATTTCGGTAACCAAAGTGAACCATTTTCGAAATGGCCACCTCCTATATATATTATATATTTATTGTATTCCTGGCTTATTTGGTTATATTGAAATATCTTGTCTATGGCCTTTGCAGGAGGAACGAATTCGCGAGGAAGTTGGCGAAGGACTTTCAGCTTGATTTGCAAGTGGGACTTTGGATTTGTAAGATCTGCTCCTAAAGTTTTGGGCATTCATACTTAGGTAGGCTAACAATTTTAATATGGTTTTATTAATCGGACCAACTGTATGTGATTGAGTCCTCGTTGCTCCTTCTCTTGAATAGAGCAAAGAAATCCATGGTTTTAGATTTGCTATATTTTTTCTTCAAAGAAATCGATACAAGTATTAGTATCAGCTAATACTTTTATGTAGATATATTAATACATTTTATAAGAAAAACTAATAATTTGCAGAGCACTACTAAAATACTCTATAGAAATTACTAATACTTTTTTCGAGAAACTACTAATACTTTTCTCGAGGACAACTATACATTTCGGAGAAAACATTAATTATATTCGGGGAAACTACTAAAATACTTTCCGAGAACTACTAATACTTTTTCGAGGAACTACTAATACCTTTTGAGGGACTTTGCTAATACATTTCGGATTATATTTAGGAGAAATACTAAAATACTCTTCAGTGAACTACTAATACATTTCTCGAAGAACTCGCGAATACTTTTAGAAGGACGGTAATACTTTTCGTAAGATCATAATACGGTGGTCCCGAAAAACTACTAAAACATCAC
This sequence comes from Rehmannia glutinosa, assembly GCA_016081115.2. Classification (NCBI taxonomy): domain Eukaryota; kingdom Viridiplantae; phylum Streptophyta; class Magnoliopsida; order Lamiales; family Orobanchaceae; genus Rehmannia; species Rehmannia glutinosa. The sequence goes on along the minus strand of JABTTQ020000285.1, from coordinate 240,206 downwards.
CGCTAATATTACGAAAATGCCATCGGTCCGTGGGTCGATTCGCTAACAAGTCGGACTGGTTAAACGGTTTGTGATGAGTTTTTGTGAAAAATAAAACCACTAAACATAACATAAAATTATAAATCAATTATAAATAAAAAATTATGTTTGGGTTTACTGCTAGATTCTGGTAACCCAAATTTCCATTAATAAAAATCGTTGATGCTTCACATTCACCTTACCTTAAACGAGACAATCTCGTGAAGGGAAATAAAGAAGAGATGGTCTCCCATAGACCGCCTTACGGATCGTAAGACGGATCCTATCGGATCCGATCCGCCTTCTCGACCCGAAGCATGACCTAAAGAGGCAATTAAAAACAAACAACATGCATGCAGAGAGGGGATGGAACCCTGATCTACGCGCGTAGGCCGATCAAATTCACCACTATATCACTGGGTACTTGTGGGTACAATTTCCGCATCCATACCCTATTCCCATACCCCGGTAAATTAAAAAAAAAAAAAAAAAAAAAAACCGTCTTTGAATGTCTCGTCAGAATCGAACCCGGTCTATACCATGACAAGGAATTATTTCACCACTAGACCACTCTGGTAGTTGTTGTGCAATTTTAGTATAACCATGAATATAACTCATTCATAAATTATTAAAAATTTCCAAAGCTCGTCATATTTATTTTTCTTTCTTCACCGTACAAAAGAACATGATACTTTATCTCAAAAAACTCGATACTTTATCTCATAAAAATGTTATTTTAACTCTTGTCAAATATATTTTTCCTTCTTAGATGTACTAAATTCCTAATATGTGACTATATTAAAGAACATGATATTTTATCTCAAAAACGGATACTTTTACTTATAAAAGTGTTACTTTAACTATATCATATTTATTTTATATTTTTTCTTCTTTTCCTTCATTCCTAATTTGTGACTATATTAAAAGCATGATACTTTATCTCAAAAAAATAGATACTTTAACGTATAAACGTGTTACTTTAACTATGTTATATATATATATATATATATATATTATTGTAATATATTCATAATTTGTGACTATATTAAAAAGATGTTACTTTATCTCAAAAAACAAATACTTTTATTTATAAAAGTATTATTTAACTCTATCATATTTATTATTCATCTTCCTTTGTATTTATTATTAAAAAAATAATACTTTATTTCAAAAAACAGATATTTTTACTCTTAAAACATGATATTTTGTGTCAAAATATAAACTTTTACTAAAGGTGTTATTTTAACTCGATATATTTATTTTTTCTTCAATTTAATGTAACCATAATCAGGCTATATTAAAAATATGGTACTTTATATAAAATAACCGATACTTTTTTCTCATACAACTCGCATTTTTTAATCGGGAAGAAAAATGAAAAAAAAAGCCAACAGTGGCTTTGACCTGCTGCATTCGGTCACCGTGATCCGTGGGTCAAGAGGGATCTGCCTTACGGATTGAGACCCGTGCAAGACGGTCCCTACATGATTTTTTGCCAATAAAGAAAAAGGAAAAAATATTTATATCAAGAATTTCAAGTTGGCAAAACTCATATTGAACCGTCTTACTGTCTAAATTCTTAAGACGATTATTGGTCCGCATATCCCGTTGGGACTGTGTCCGGGTCAAAGTCACTTGCTCCTTTTTTTTCTTCCTCGCTTAAAGTAACCGCTTTATGAGTAAAAGTATCATTTTTTTAGATAAAGTATCATATTTTTAATATAGTCACAGATTATGATTACCTTACAAAGAAGAAAAATAAATACATCAAGTTAAAGTAACACCTTTATGAGTAAAAATATATATTTTTGAGACAAATTATCATGTTTTAAGAGTAAAAGTATCCTTTTTGAAATAAAGTATCACGTTTTTTAATATAGTCGCATATTATGAATTTAATACAAAGAAAAGTGAATAATAAATATGATAGAGTTAAAGTAATACTTTTATAAGTAAAAGTATTTATTTTTTGAGACAAAATAACATATTTTTTTAATATAGTCACAAATTATGAATATATTACAATAAAAATATATATGTAACAGAGTTAAAGTAGCACTTTTATATATTACAAAGATCTAGTTTTGAGATAAAGTGTCATACTTTTTAATATTGTCACAAATTAGGAATGAAGGAAAGAAGAAAATAAAAATAAATATGATATAGTTAAAGTAACACTTTTATAAGTAAAAGTATCCGCTATTTAAGATAAAGTATCATGTTTTGTAATACAACACATATTAAGAATATATTATATCAAGAAAGAAAATAAATATAACAAGTTAAGATAACACTTTTATGAGTTTAAGTATCTATTTTTGAAATAAAGTATCGTGTTTTTGAAATAAATTGGAGAATGAAGAAAAGAAAAAAATAAGAAGTGAGAGAAAACATGAGGAAAAAGAAAATTAAGGAGAGATAGAAAAATACAAAAAAAAAAAAAGGAGGTGGAGAGAGAATGTTGCTGGCGTGAGAGGAGGAGGAGAGAGAGTGTGAGGAGGAGAGAGAATGAGGATCCGTCTTATGGATAAAATTCCTAGGCTGGCCTTACAAGACTCACTCTTTGAAGTTAAGGATTTCAAATCTATTGAACTTGTTTCAAGAATCTCATAATTCAATGTATTTCAAATCCTTTGCTTATATTCTAAGTCATTGTGGTGGATTTCAAATCACGAGTTATTTGAAACCTTTCCACAAATCCTCCTATCCAAATCATTACATCCAAATGCAACCTCAAGGTTCATTTCTCTTCTTATATTGAAAATCATGACCAGCAACAAGAAAGCTTACAACATTTCGCACGTATTGCTCTTACTCTTTGCAAATATTGGTAACCCATACTTATGCAAAGGACCAATATATTAGCAATTGTCCGATAATTCAGATCTTCTATTCAGGGTTTCAAATACAAATGAATGTTGAGTGTATAATAAAGGGCAAAATCTTATATGAGATGATCTCATGGATTATATTCATTGGGCGGATCATATATGTAAATGAATTCAACTCGAACCTAAAAACATAAAAAAAAAATGTCTATATTTTTTTTTATTTTATAGGATCTCGATTCAACTTAAATCCATGAAATGGCTCAGATAGCCACCTCTAAAAAAAAAAAATACAAAACTTCACTTGTGTGAAACACAACCATAACATCAAATCGATCCCTCTGGGTTTTTAACAATTTATTATTTTTGCCACAAATTATTACACAAATTTAGCAGGGACGATAATCAGTTCAAGATAATCGAACGCTAAAATCCAGACAAGATAAGTTGGGATTCCATTATTCAATTGAAACCTTTTTAGAATAAAGAAAATTTGATAGAGTCGGAAAATCATTTCCGGATGAATATATAATAAAAAAATGAAAGAAGGCAAAAATGTGGGCTTATAGTGGCATTCAAACCTTGACTATTCTGCCCTCTTCCCACATGCACTTTGCTTTTCAACGCAACAAAATCGGATCACCAATTTCACCCAAAAAAAAAAAATCAAATCAAAAAACATAAAAAAAAAGGTGTTAAAATTTATTTTACATTTCATTTTTTAGTATATTTGGGTAAATATTTTTATTGATCTTTTGTGTAAAAGTAAATTATTTAGACAAGATTCTTTTTCTTTTTGAGAAATTTTGAATAGGATTGTAATTTTTCTTAAAATATTTTCCGAATGAAAAAATGTGAAAGTTAATTGACTTGTAACTAAATAATAGTTTTTTAATATAAGTAAAGTAAATATATTTTAGTCTCCAAATTTTGTTATCATTAAATTTTTCTTTGAAAATATATTTATTTGCTTATATTTAACATAAGTATTATTTAATTTCAAGTCAATTTACATTCACATATGTTCATTCAAAAGAAATAGAGGAAATTACATAAACTACCCTTATTTTTGGAAATTTGACAAAAATACGCTCCTCTTACATTTTTACCCTTTCTGTTCCCTTCTTCACATTTCTTATTGTTTGGTTCCCTTTTTTACGCCTCTAGTGGTTAATTTGTTTCGCCCAAATTCAATTCCCACTCCTCGAATTAGTTCCATGGTTTCCGATTCTCACCGGCCATCGTGATTAACCTGCCTCATGCAGCTTGAAATTCTTTAATTTTTCGGGCCAGTATTGTTCCGTCTTTCTCTCTCATTTTCTGTAACTTTTTTGTTGTAAATCGCTTGAAACTCGCTTCCTTGAAATTTTTTGTTTTAATGGCACTTAAGAACTCTCCTTCAAAGAGTGTTTTGAGAAGTTCTTCAAAGTTTGAAGCACCAAATACTTCAAAAGAGAAAAGTTCAAAAGCTTGCTATTGGTAAAATGAGTTCAAGAAGAGGAAAATCGAAAAAGTTGTTTATGATGAAGTTTTAGAGGTTAAATCGCTACTAAAATCGTAAAATCTAATGTTGGTGTAAAAGCTTTCAAAAAGAAGATTGTTTCTTTTGTAGAGATCGATGTTGCCGAGGTATAATATTTCCATTTATCTTTCTAGTTCTTTTGTTCTTTTGTGTTTTTATGTTTTTTTATGTTGTTTCGATGTTGTTTCTATTATGTTTTTTTGTTGTTTTCTGTATTTTGTTGAAGTTCTTGTTATAATATTTCTTGTTTCTCTTCTTTGTTGTTTCTAGGGTTTCAAGTATGTTATTGATCCTGAGGACTGGTATACTGCTAGGATACATTTGGGTTCTCTTTGATGTTATAAATAATTTGAAGAACTATCTAACCGAAAAATCCAACTTGAGGCTTTTAGGATTACCCGTTTTGGGTATTTTTGGACATGTAAGAAGTTGATTTCCAAAATGAACTTGTTCAATCTTTGTTGAACGACAAGTTGTTCACTTTCGAAGAAGAACGAGATAGTGGTTTCTATCGCTTGGAAATTGTTGAGGTTTGGGGTTGGTGAGTTTGCTTTAGTGACCGGGTCTTACTTGTGTTGGTTAGAGGCCTTCACTTTCTAATGATGTTAATACTTCTATTTTTTTTTTTTATATTTTTCTAATTGAAGTAAGTTTAATTGCGCCTATTGAAGTTTTGTAGCGAGTTTGGGGTAATGATGATCAAGATGCTTTTGAAGTTGTCTTTATTATATTTTCCGCATTTTTTTCTTTTTCACGTCTCATGGGAGTTCTATGAAAATGTCTTTTTTGAGATAATTGATAAGGATGGATATAAAACATATCCCTCGGGAGGAATTTGTTTGATTTGACCATTCATGAGTTGAGGCAACAAGTTCTCGATAGAAACAAAGTTTAATTTGATGATGAGAAGCGTGGTGCGAAACGCGTCAAATTTTTGCTGCATCAAGGTTTTCCATTGGAATTTCAAATCGTTTTTATGAGTGTTGTCCTGAGGTTAATGGCAAGATTTGTGTGCATTTTGGATGTGATATCACGCCGATTATGAATTGGACTTGCACAAAGTCCGTGAAAGATAATAAAGTGAAGCCTGGTGATTTGGAGATGAAGATCTTCAACCATTCTGCTGAACATGCAATATGTTATTATTCTTTTTTTCCCCTCTTGTTTTGAATCGTTTATGTTTCATAATTATTTCTTTATTATATCTGACTTTGTTTTTTAATTCTTTTTCTTTTAGTTGGAGTTGAAGAATTTGTGGTCGTTTGTTGACGAGATGGTGCAGTTGAATGTTGTAATTTTTATTATGAATTAAAGTACACCTTTAGTCCTATTGATGATGACTTTGTGATTGGAAATTTTAAGCGAAAATAGGCTGATATTGATATTGGATCAAAGTACACGATTGATGATATTGTTGGAAATCGGAGAAGTTGTTCAAGGATATTTTTGTTTTTTAAGAATTCCATTACAAAAGTTTTGAAAGAACGGTTTGAAATTATTTTCTCCGAGTTGCCTGATATTAAGAGAAAACTTGAGGTGTGTATATTTTTTTATTTTTCTATTTTTTGTTATGTTTCTAGATTTTTTTCCTTTTGTTTTTGTTATGTTTTAAGATTGTTTCTTGGTTGTTTCTTTTCATGACATCATATTTGTTTTTCATGTAGTCGTTAATGGTTTGAATGAAGCTAAAAGGATGATGAAACCGACTAATGGTGAAACCGAATCTAATGGAGTGTCATTATGTTCAGCTTTCCGCAAAAATTCAGAGAGAGAAAAAGATGGAGATGTTACTAGAGTGATGGAGACGCTTCTGGCGGTGGCGATGTAGATGTTCATGTTGGCGAGGCAGAGTTTGTTGATATTGGGGATAGTTTTGTGCCTACCGATTTTGGAGATATTGATGTTTCCTCGTAAGGTTGTTGTTTGTGAAGTTTTGGAGAAAAAGAACTCAATGATGTTGAGCATGAAGATTTTTTTGAGGGTGATATTTCTCTTAGTGAAGTTGGTGTCACCGCATTCTTGAGGAGTTGCGCTATCGCTTGATAAGCTTTAGTGAGAGTATCGACAAGGGGTCTATCAATCAACTAAGGATGCTGGATGAGAAATAATTTCTTAGTTCTTAAGAAATTGATAATCTCACTCCTTCTCAAATCGAGGATATTTTGAATAGTGCAAGTCAAACCGCTTTGGAGAATGTGTGTTTATATTATTGTTTCTATTGTGTTGTTGTTTTTTAATTCTTTTTTTTGTTAATTTATTTCTTATTGTTTTCTTTTTTTTTTTTGTTCGTAGTTTTGAAAAGTCCACTTGATGATTCTTCCAATTAATACCCTACTTTAACGAGGGTTTTGAAACCTTCCATTGCTTTGTGAGAACTCCTTTCACCACTCACTTTGAGTCGCCTGTTGATGCTTTACGGGGGAAGGTGTCAAGCCGTGGACTTGGTGAATAAGGAATCGGAAGAAGGTGGTGACAAAGATGTGAATGTGGATGTCGGGGCAAAACTTCCCAAAGCTTTGGTCAAAGGTGTCCAACGGATGACAATATGGGTGAAGGTCCAGATAAGGCTCTTTCATGGTTTGAATGATTGACTTGTTCAAGGATTTAATTCTCACGGGTATAAAGCTTTTTATTTTTATATTTGTAATTCATAAAAGTTGAAACGATTTTGAAACAAGTTTGAAACATATGTGAAACAAATTACCTAAATGTTTTCAAATTTTAGATTTATTTGTTATTTTGTTTTTTTATTTGACATTCTCTTTCAAATCCCAAATGTTACTCTAGAAGATGACAAGATCGATCCATCGTTGAAGATTGGTGTTTGCGAAGTGAAGTTTAAGTCATGGTTTCACAATCATACGACGTTGATGAGCACTTGTCTTCTTCTATAAGTTATTATTATTTTCATGTTGTTTTTCAATTGTTTATTTTGTTTTTCAATTGTGTTTTTCTTCATTTGCAAGATATTGATGTGCTTTTTTACTATTTGAGGAAGAAGTTCTTATATGGGCATAGTGTTGTTACATTTACAACCACTTATTTGATATTCGTTAGATGAATTCAAAGTATTTACAAGAAGTTTTCTGCCAGCGAATAAAATGAAGAGAAGCATTTTGATCTCAATGATTAATGTTAATACTATAGTAGGACTATATCATAGGATATGATATAGTGTGGATGACCATGGTCTCGAGGTGGATCATATTTTGTTTCCTATTCATTGCATTGATATGGAAATTCGATTATGGGATGGTTGAGCTTGAAGGAGAGAACTATCTATCTCAACAATTGTTGAAGAATGATGATTTCTTTAGAGTAGCTAGTGAAGTTATTAAAGCTTATATCTTGCTCCTTCCTCGTTCCTTTCCATGGTAACCTTTAATGGTTTCCATTCCGATATTGTTCTTGGTGAGGGTGTTTATTTTGTTGATCCGAATTTTCCTATTAAAGTAGTTGTTATTGAAGGCATTCAATGGTAAACTAAAAATAAGTTTTTACTATGAATTTTTCCTTTGTTTGTTCTTTTTTGTTGTTTTTAATTTGTTGTGTTATCTATCTCACTGCGTATCTTTTTTATTTATTTGTAGTGACTGTGGGGTTTTTGTTGCTTATTATGCGGAGTACTTTATTGCTAGGAAGTCTATGGATGTTGAAGTGTTAGATGTAGAGAATGAACGAGCATGGTTTAGTCATTTACTTTATAATCATGCTAAGTTGAAGCAACAAAATGGTGATGATGATGAGAGCGACATTGGAATTTTGCCTTCACTTCTTAATGATTCTAGGTATTTGTTGTTACGTAAATTTAAATGATGGTGTAATCAGTTTAACAATATGTTTTATTTTTGTATTTTAGTAGTATGTAACTATTTTGTATTTGATTAGCTTTTTAGGGTTTGGATCGTTCTGGATCATTATTGTCTATTTTGATTAACTATAGATTTGTTGGTAGTAGGTATTTGAACAATTTGGCATGAGTTATGTATTTTTGTTCAGTTAGTATTTGTTGTTGCTTGTTTTGGTATTCAAAATATTGTGCATTTTGTTTTCTATTTCTTATTGTTTCTATTTCTAAATGGTTCGTTATGTTTTAGAACAAATTCAAGATTAAATAAATAAACATTAGTTTTGTTAGCTTAGTCTCTATTTTCAAGTCTTTTTGTTTTTCTATCCATAATTTTAGTTCGATTTTTTGCGGCGTTATGTTTGTTGGGATATGTTTTTGTAGCTCACATGTGTTTAGTGTTTAGGAAAAAGAAAACAATTCTATGCAACATAAAAACTCATGTTTTCACTAATTTATTACCATTTGTATAAAAAAACATTCATATGAGTGTAAGAAACATGTTGGAAAAAATATAGGAACAATTTTTTTTTGTCTATAAGTTGAAGCTATATCAATTACACATATATTTGTAATAGTAATATTCTACAATGAATTATATTTTGTATTTGGTATATTTCTACATGTTTTGTATTATGACTAAGATTCCCATATCTTACACATTTGGTTTTGGCCTTATTCTCCCAAGTTGCCTTGTGTCTTACTTTCTTTGGCCTTCCGATTTTACCTTTGCCTTCCGTGGAAGAGTCGTCATTGTTTCAATTTCATGTGTCGATCTAAGTATCTTCATATGGGATTGATATACTATTTTCAAATAAGTAGCTTCGATTGTTTCCTTCTTGTAGTATGTCGGGCAATATTGATATGGATCTTCATTCAATTCTTTTAATATCGCTTATAGCATGCAAGGGAATTTCATCCATTTGAAACTTGTTGCATGTGCAAGTCGTTTTTCAAGGTCCACTATAAATATTTTCTCGCCTTGACTTTAAAGATAAAATCATTTGATCTCTTCACCGAAACAAAAATGAAACATGTAAGAAACATTTGTGAAACAAGGGTTGTCTTTGAAAATTTGTAGTAAATTACTCTTAAATTTAGAGAAATGGTGTTGTTTTTCTCCATACACTCTTTAAATTGCTTTTGTCATCTTTGTAAATGTTGATCTTGCTTCATTTCGATATTTGCATGTGCAATATTGAACTAAAGATCTCACGTACTCTAGCAAAGTTGATACATGTAGGTCTTTTCCCTTCTGATTCTTTGCATTCAATGATTCTCCGCAATGTTAGAAGTCATGACAAAGTATCTTTTGTTCTCGACAAAGGAGTAGTGTTCATTTCTCGTAGCCAATGATGGAAAAGTAAGGTCTAATTTTGTTGTTTACTTTGTCAAGTGCAGACATTTGTTTTTCGAATTTTTCATTCATGTAAGCTTTTGTTGCTGCTATGAATGACTTTCTGATTTCCTTGTTTTTCTTTTTGAAATTTGCCTTCAAATTATTTAGGAGCTGATACGTGCACAGTCCGTGAGATACTCCAGGATATACCTAATTATTAAAATAATATTTTTGAGAAATGTGTCATGGAGAATATTTTTGAAACTTATATGTGAAACATGAAAGAAACGTATGTGAAATATTTGTGAAACATCATCAAAGAAAATATTTACATTTTGTATCTCATTTATTGTTGTTTCGATGTTGATGTGTCTGTCTGAGACTATGCACATCCCTTCCCTGAGACCAAAAGTTTGTCTGATCTTTCTGAAAATGCTTCCATTCCTATCTTGTGTGCAGGCAGACAATAAAGTCCCACAATAACTTGAATTCAGGAATGTACCATCAACAAAAACTACAAGCCTACATTGTTTCCATCCTTTTATTGATGCATTTATAGCCATGAACAAGAAGATGAATGTGTTGTCTTCTTTTCTTACTATTTCAGTAATCGATCCGGGATTCATTTTCTCCAACATGTACAGATAAGCTAGTTTTCTGATAATATTCATCTGCCCTTCCTCTTATTATCTCCAGTACTTTCTCTTTTGATCTCCAAGCCTTTTTGTAGTTGAGACTTATTCCATGCTCATTTTTCATGTCTCTTATTATATCTGCAATTTGGTGTGTGTATACTTGATTTGATGTTGTTGATGTACTTTGATTTGATAAACTCTACGATAGTTATTGCAGTAGCTTATTGATTGTCATTCATTCTCTTATCGAGCGGAGAACTATGGTTGTCATATTTTCTTAATGTGAACATTGTTGTCCCCGTATTTTGCGAATCTTTCAAATGGTAATTGAAATTTTCCTCCAGGCACATTACATAGTATTGCTTGTTGTACGACATCTTGGCCTTATATTGAAGTGATTTCTCAACGCATAACAACTAATATGTTTTAATAATTCCTCTTTTGTGTTCTAAACATCTTCGGTTTGGATTCGTTATTCACCATTTCTCGTTCTGAATTTCTATTTTCTTCGACTATATTTTTTGCCGATAAGGTTTGCATAGTCGATATAGTCAATCGATTTTGCCCATGTTTTCAATGGATGAGCTCTCTATTGATATGTTGTTTGTTCCCTCTATTGCATTTTGGTATTGTTTCTTTTGATTTTGAGAGGTATTGGTTTTTCGAGTTGACAACTACATCTATGCATAGAGGAAACTTCATCAAATTTGTTTCTTTGCTTTTTCTTGCAAGAAGAACTCCGGTTGAAGTCATTTTCAATCTTCAATCTTTGTGAGCTTCCGTCGATTTGTATTTAATCGCATTTTCTTCATCTCTTGACTTGTATTTGTTGTTCAAATTTCCTTTAGGTTACCGAAAGTGCAATTGAATCAAATCGTATTCTGTTATCTCAAAGTTGATGTAATCTCTATTTTCTTCCCATTGTTTGTTGTGGTATACCACTGCGGAATTTTCTCCATGTAATCGCGGGAATTGAATGAAATTATCCAATGTGAAACATGGATGAAACATAACTGAAACAAATATGAAACAGTGTTTCATGTATAGAAAGAAGCAATGTGATGTATTCGGTGAGGCATGCCTAATAGAAACAAGTTTAAAATAATATCAAAATATTTTTGAAACAATTACCTAAATAGGTGCACGTATATTGTGAAATTTGACCCATTTCCATAGCAAAGATAAACCAGAAATAATTTTTACACAATTATGAAACAAATTTCAATGATTTTTTAAACGAAAAATATCTATACACTAGAAACATTAACCTGATGTCATGTTGACGAAAAAATTCCATTTAGGATCATAAAACTCATGCAATATGTATATAATATTATATATTTTGAAATATAAGACGAAGAAAACAAGCAAATTAATGTTGTTCAGATGCAAAGAATTTTCAATAAAATATCTATTCGTTTTCAGATTGAAGTTTTTCTTCATTACCTTGCTTTTTTTTTTTCTGGTTCTTCTATGCTTTTGTTGCGTCTTTATTCTCTCATTCTTTCTCTTCTTCCCGCAATTTGTGTGTTTTGCTTGGTTTTTGTTTTGTGTTATGATCGAGATCTCAATTTTGATCGTTAATCCATTGTGTTGTGATTTTTGGAGAAGAATTTGTTTGTTATACGTAGAGCGTATATTTTGTCCATTTTTGACCGAACATATTTGTGGGAAAAATTTGCGCATGAGCATATTGTTCGAGGATTTGGGCTAAGATGTTGGGCATTCATGTCCTTTATAGAAGAATTATTTTGTTATACACCGCAACGTATATTAATTGACTTGAACTCTATCCCTCCACTTACCTTCTGTAACATACTTTTACATCACGCAAATGTTAAAAAATAATGCACAATCATGTGTTTCATATAAAATATTTTGCAGAGATATTTCATCAAAAATACTTGTAGCGGAACAAAGGGATACAATTGATGTTGATGTAAATTTGAATCTATATTCTCAAAAATTAATTCCCTAAAAAGAGCTAAAATAAAAGCAATTGATGTTGATTAGGCCCAAGTATCTGGCCAGTCACCACAATACAATTAGGCCCCATAAGAAGCAGAATGAGACGCCGATAAGCTCGATACGTATCCATTGGCTTAATTAGGGTTTAAATTCAAAACCCTTCATAACCCACCACCTCTCAATTTTTGACCTAGCTCTTGCTCCCTCTCTCTTCTCGCCAGCCGAAGGTTCTTTTGCCAAACATGCCGAAATCAAAAAGCAAACCGGCCCGTGTCTACCTCTATCTCTATTAATGCTAAATTATTGAACAATATAAAATTGAGCACAAAAACCCATATCTGGTTTCTTGATCTTGAACAATAAAATATTAGCCCGAGAACACCCTTGTGATTTGTGAATTTTGTAATTGTGCGGCGGATCGAGATTTTCGGACTCCAAGATAGTGGTAAAGGATGAAAGATGAATTAAATTATCAAAAGTTGAGTGTGGGATTTTTGGACTACCAATTTAGAGTAAATAATTTTTTTTTATATTTAAAATGGGTGTTGTCGGCCTAATTGAAACGTCCACAAGCTACGCCCAGTATATACACTTTGTGTATACACTAGATACACTAAGTGTATATATAGTGAATTTTTAAGTGCTACAGATCACAAATTCCTCAGATTGAAAAAAGCGATCAGATTCCAACATAAGATGAGAATCGCGCATGCAAACAAAGCTTGAATTGCCGGAACCTTAAAGACATTAAATGTATAATAGCAAAAACTACCCTTGATTTTTGACCTACTTACAAAGAACTCAAATATATTTTAAAATTACAAAAAATACCCTAAGTTTGATTCAATTTAAGAAAAATCTAAGGGGTAAACTATACTTTTTTTTTTATAAATATGAGGGGGTTTCAAATGTTTTTGCTTATGAAGGAGGTAAATTTTAGACAAACCAAACCTCAAGTATATTATTTGTAATTTTAAAAGTTAGCAAATTGTTTTTTTTTGTAATTAGGCCAAACCCAAGGCTACATTTTGTAACTAACCCAACATTAAAATCACCGTTGGTTTTGCGTGTTACTTTCTGAAGGAAATAAATCAATAATAGCTGCTTATTTGTATTATTAGAACTTCGAACTAAGATCAAATAACAATGTGGATAGCATTGATGTTCAATATTCGTACACTGTATCAAGGTGGAGATAAGTTTGCCAAACGACAACCTTCGTAAAAGGGAAAATAAATAAATAAATAAATAAACGCAGACCAAGTATTGAGCTGAGAATGCATGATATGATAATCGCTTCTATCAGATAAATTGCTGCTTCTTGAGGAAACAATCATATATTCTAAAATCGTCCCGCAAGTGTCTCCAACACAGACAGAAGATAGTGCATCCTTCAATAAATTTACTTCCTCAAGCTGTGCAGGATATACTCAGCATAAAGGTCCCTGCAATTAACAGAATTGAGATTTTAGGAATAAAAATTCTAACTGGAACCACCTTTGTAATGAAGGCAGATAAACCTATGTTGACTATCATATCCACACACATCAAATTTGAAACTTACATGGAATATTGGATGGCATCGATAGCAGTAGCTGGAGGCAAGAACTCATCCACTGCTACTTCTTTGTTCTCATTCTTCTTGTCTAAATACTTGTTAAAGAAAAAAAAAAAAATTCTGTCCATTTTTCATGCGGCATGAGATCCTCATCGAAAAAACAAAAACAATGAAACAACAAAACCACAGAGAATAATAGAACATTTGAAAAGGATACAATCTTCAAAGAATCGTTTGATTTCTGTTAGACGATGAGGTGGTAGTTGGCTGATATCAGTGTAGTGGCGATACTCTGGATCATCAGCACATACAGCAATGATCTTGTCATCTTTCTCTCCCTAATTTGGCAAAGAAATTTAATTTCATACATCTCTAACAAGTACAAGGAATAAAATCTATTTTCTTTGGTGGAATTAGTAATACCTGATCAATCATAGGCATCAAGCCTATGGCTCTGGCTCGAAGAAAAGAACCAGGAGCAACAGATTCCTGAAGGAAATCTACTTCAGTGTGATTCGTGATAAGAACACCAATACATAAGAAAAAGGTCGACTGTAAATTTTAAGTATTTGTAAAATTTAGATAAAGTTGGTTAACCTGCATAATAACCAGAACATCCATTGGGTCGTTATCTTCACATAGTGTGCGAGGAATGAATCCATAATTGTGAGGATAGACCATGGAAGAGTACAATATGCGATCAACCTGGGCATTCATTGAAGCAATATATATAAGTTTGCAAGTGGATCTTTTATTGTCAACTTATACAAGAGGTGTAATAAGATTGTACTATTTTAGCATACCTTGATCAGACCAGTTTTCTTGTCAAGTTCATATTTCACTTTACTTCCTTTTGGTATCTCAATTACCTGCCAGAATATGGCAAGACAATTTCTAAGCCAGGAGCCAACCATTTGGAAACCGTAGACATGGAAAGAACATCAGATTTGTAAAAAAGTTACTTGGACACATTAAAGCATATCAGACTGGCCACCCCCTAGAAAAAATGGACATAGAACGAATTGACAAACACATACGAGGATAACCATTGGCACCACGGAACCTTTCTGGTTATCAACAGTAAATTTCAACATGTATCCTTTAAACCATAACTAAAAGTCTCTGAAGGTTAAAACCAGAGCACTTCAAAATTGGCAACAAGTAGTAAAGGAAAAACCAGTGTCCCACCGGGGCTCCATTATTTAATTTCAGTGTCTCAGAGTGCCTATGTCATTTCACTATAAATTAATTTATTCTAGAATCGTCATTACTGGAAAGAAGAAAGATGACATACAACATTAATAATTTGGGGTGCTCCGGTCCTGCAAAAAGAAAGTCGAGGTATCAAAAATAGTACCACTGGAAAGAAATCTGTATTTGACTGAAACTTCCCCTTGATAATTGATTAATTACCAATCTCAAAGGTCATGCCAAGGATGAGCAGCAACTGATCTCCTGGACAAAGATGAGAGGATCCTTTCATTTAAGCGGGGAGCACGCTTGTGAGGTGACACTTCAGCTCCATTCTCGTTGCTCATCCTGGAATAATCAAATCGGATATCAGCTACCTACGTCTAATCCTAACAACCCCATGTTCCCTGCTTCTATGTGAAATACTTTGGAAAACAGAAAACTTATCAAAGAAAATAATTGATTAAACCACTTGAGGGCCAATGACATATATGCTTTCCCTGCCCAATGAGAAACTACAATACAGGGGCTAGTCCAATGTTCTTTAGCAATCAAATGATGATGAGCCGCCCAATATGAAATTAAAGAAACACTCGTCCATGGCTTCTGATTTAACAATCAAAGCCAGGGGCCTGCTATCTTAAACCGTCTTTTCTAATATGATTTATACTGAACTTAATATCAACACAACATTTTGCATTCATCAAGTGACCGTCTTAATCCTATCAAACAACGGGCCACAGGGAATGCACAAAATAAAACAAATATATCAATAAATAAAAACAGGAAAATGTCAAAGATCAAATATTCATCTTTCTTTTGATGGATCTAACGGGTTGGTTGGTAAAGAATGTAAAGATGTTTCCACAATCAAAATTCTTAAGGTTGTGATAGAAACAAAGGATTTGGATTTAGGAGAAGAAAAAAAAAAAAAAATCAATGAATTTGTTATAACAGATTTCAATTTAGCTTAAAATCCAGCCTAAACTTAGCTCAGCGTCTGTTCAAACAACTAGGCCACGAAACAAAACAATCATAAAACAAAAAAGAATTGAGAATTTGTGTTCCATTTCATGAAATGGGGCAAGATCAACAAGTCCCAATCTTGCATTGAATGAGTAACTGAAGGATCCGATAATTATGGGGCTTGCACGAGAAACTTTTTACGGCTAGCTCATGTGGATCCCTCACCAATTTAAGATACATATTTGGGTAAGTTTTAACCCGCACAAAGGCTTAATGGTCACCTTATGTGGATGCCTCACCAATTTAAGATACATTTTTGGGTAAGTTTTAACCCGCACAAAGGCTTAATGGTCACCTTATGTGATTGCTGTTGAATCAAGAAACACGATTACACGAAGAAAGCCTATCAAAGTAATTCTTAGGCTCGTGGCAACATTCACCAATCACCATCCATTATATACATATAATCGTAAAGTTTCAGACTTGAGAAAAACAAAAGAGAAAGCTTACAAAAAATATAAAAAAAAAATAAAATTAAAGAAGTGAATAAAAAATTATAAGAGGACAATGAAAAAATTCGTACCTGGAAAAAAAGAAAACAAGAACCTGATGAAGATGGAGATAAAAACTGAGGATGGATGCTAAAAAACAAGAGCATATATAGGCAAATAGAGAACTCGTCAAGCCCACGTGGAAACGCGGGAGCACGAATAGTTGGAATTCAGATCTAGGTTTTTATTTAGGTCTTAATAATTATAATATTTTTTTGTTTTTTTTGAGGAAATAATTATAATATTCTGAGTAGTTACTACATAATTTAATAATGCAGAGTATGGTTGAAGGAATTTTGATTTAGACTTAGTCTGAAAGTAACATGGAAAGGATAGCAAATTGTGGAATGCCGGGCGCTCTTACACCGAATATGCCATTTCTTCTGATTATTAGGTATTTGCTTCCACGTTGTTCCAATTAATTTTAGGCCGTTTCTTACGTATATTTTTGTTGCATAGTTATCGAACACAACCGCGTCTTTATATCTATTACCAAGTCCAGAGTCATGTTGTATTTTTATTTTCGTAGCGTAGCTAGATATGGAGTTTTTTTATAAAAGAAAATAAATATATAATTTATATTCTTGTCTTTAAACTTAAAATTGTGAATTAATGATGTCATATTATGATTTCTATGAGAGGATATTGTTGGAAATTTGGTTTAGAAAAAATATGGGTTTTGACCCATATCTGACCAAATATTATGTGAGTTTCATTTATGAAAAATGAAAATAAATTAGATAATCATAATCCATGAAATGAGTAGATGCGATTAGCATTTGATTTTTCTCAAAATCAATTCAAGTGAATGATAAATCAATACACTAACTTAGTCACTTAAAACATAAAATTATTACGAAAATTAGAAATGTGGGGCTGGAGTAAATCTCAATCCGAGATGGGTTTGTAAGCTAAAATAAGTTCACTTTATATAACTCAAATTAGAGTATTGGATTTGGGACCCAAGAGGAATCATAAGTTTTTAGAGGAGGGGAACCTACATGCTAGTGGGATAGGTCCAAAAACACGCGCGCTGCCGCTTACTGGCTGGGATGTAGGCATGGCTTGGGCTCGCAAAACCCTTAATCCTCAAAAAAAAAAAATAGTACACGAACGAAGGGATATCAATTTGATCCTATGAAATCCCTGATTATCTTTGTTAGGAAATTTAGTATTATATATTTTGACGATGCTTAGAAAACTAGTATTAGAAAGTTGGCACAATAAAATGGTGCAATTTCTGTTTTTGTAATAGATAGGATATAAGATGTTTGAAAAGTCATTTCAAAGTGCAAAAGAATCCTTAAGACATCTTGAAGAAGATCAAAAGACTTTTAGAGTTATACAATCTTCTAAAACTTTCACCCGAGTAGTGAAGTTTTCAAAAGACTCTCATTGAATCAAGAAATTCGAGAAGACACTCAAGAAAATAGAACGTCACTGCCAGTTGAGTCGAAGACAAGACTTAACATCGAAAACTTTCAAGATCACCAAGTAGGGTAAATGAGCCGTGCATATCTAAAGTAAACTGAATTATATATTGCAATGAGATCAAGGAAGATATTCATTAGATGAAACCAAAAGTGCGATGTTTAACCATAAAGAGCTAAGCATTTAATGAAGACTAAAGGAATGTAGCCAACAAGAAGCACCTACACCGCCGCGCCAGGATGCTTTGCAAAAATAAAAAGAGCATGACAAAGTCAACATCGAGTGCAAGAAAAGACGTGCGAATTGTGCAATGGTGTGATTTAAAATCCGCCTCTCACTTCAACGGGCAAAATTTAATTCACCCGTATAAATGCTGAGAAACATTTAAGAGGGAACACCAAAAATATGAGACACAACACAAAGAAAAAATTAAAAGCAAGCAAGAATTCTCTATTAAGCAAAGAGTTCATATCCTCAAGCAAAACTGAGACACCTGCATCTAACACAACTATAGAAGAGACATGTTGTTTATTCAATTGAAAGAGGAATAAGTTTTTGAAGAACAAAATTGGGGTTCACATTTCCTTGATGTGAAGTATCTGTGGTGAGGTTCAGAGGAACCATGAACGAGGCAAGAGGGTTGTGTAAACAAATCTTGTGGAGTTCGTTGAGCAAGTAATAAGAGAGTTGTGTGACCAATTCTTGTGAAATAGTTGTAATCTAGGCAGTGGGCTAGTGTACTTTGTATTGAGAAATCATCTTACTTAGTGGATCCCTCCTGGAGTAGGAGAAGAGTGGACTAGTGTGATTATCCACCCTTGAACCACTGTAAAAGTTTGTGTCTCATTTATTTTCGCATTTAACATTATATCATTTATTGGATATTTGTGCTAGCTTGCTAAATAACCATTAAAACCTCAATGATGATTGACAAAGTTTTAAAAGGTGCAAATCTACTGTACATAATCGAACATATATAAATCTAATAGTTATAGTTTATCACCGAGTTACTCACTAATAACACCACAATCACGTGTTCTCGTTACGCTTTAGCCAGAACCTCTGCATGCGTGAAGATGCTACAAATAAATGCGGAAGTTTGCTTGATAAGCCGATAATTTTTCCTCTACAAGAGGACTTGAACACCCAAAGGCTTTGGAGAGAAAATTCTCAAATCAATATTCAATATCAAAGTTTTACAAAATAACAAAGGTATTTGCCTTTTATAAAGGCGACTCAAAACAAACCTTAAAGAAACTAGAAGAGGAAAAGAAGTCCTAAAAATGGTGGACATTCAATCTCAAAAAGGAAAGAAATAATAAAACACGTTGCAAAATACGGGGAAGAATCCCTCGACTTTTCGGAACGATCATCGATCGATCGTTCTGTAAACATAGATCTCTTTCCATTCATTGGCCACGCTTTGCTCTCTCAACGTTGAATGGCCACCGATGGCCGTTACTTCCTAATTTTCCAAGTGAAAGGATCTTCCTTTCCTCTACCGCATGTTCGATATCCAAACGTGCTAATTTTCTCATGGTGTCTCATCAAAGTTGTAGCTCTATTTCTCACCTTTCAATAGAAACTTGAATAAGCCCAATATCAATTTTTTAGAGAATGTTATGGCCCAAATACTAAAGCCTGCTAGTGCTGAAAATTCCTAACACGTTTGGACATTTTTGAAAGCAATCCTCTATTGTTAGATCGTCAATGCTTATTTTTGACACATGATTAACTAACCGACTCTATAATCAATATACTTGGCCTCTAACATGAATTTGGCCACCAAATAACTCAAACAACAATAATAAATCTAATCTAGGATTGACAAATACAAGAAACTAAATAACTCGAATATAAAGTCTTAAAAACCCAATTTAACTCAAATACTGGTAACACTGATGAAAATGAATTCAAAAGAGTCAACTATCAAATTACAAATAGAAAATATTCTATGAAGAATAAACAAAACTACCAAAAACCCCAGGGCTTTCATGGAAAGAAAACTTATAATGGGAATGTAGAAAATACCTAACTTATGGTGATTGACCGCCTTTGGAATATGATTAGGGCTCCTATGTGGCCTGCTTCATGGAGGCAAATCGAAGGAAGAGCAAAAAAGAAGGTTGGGTGCTTAGGGGCGAGGCCACCCGGCCTTGAATGGGAGGGGTCTTAGCTCTGGATCCTCCATACTTGCAAAAATGAATGGATCAGAAAGGGGTTTGGTTCTCTCTATTTTTGGACCGGGCGGGAGGTGAAGGACATAAGAGAAGATTGCCCTCCCGGTGAGGAAAATGGGAAAATAGTGATGTCATCTATCTCGACAAGTTTCGCCTCATCAGTTGCACATGAATAGGCTCTTAGTTCAGTCACAATTCTAGTTATAGTAATGTCGATCATTTATTTGGCATCAAAGACATTTTGAATTTCATCTCGGATGATACTTTTTTAGTTAGGGATAGTAATGGGGATAGTTTCTTTCCAAAGCAAATATGCAAGCCTAATTTTAGCTATCGACTCGCACCATTTTTGCACTGGATTAATAAATGAAATGTGTATTGTAGCTACAGCCCAAAAGCAACTTGTAGGTCTCAAGGGGTGTGGTGTAAGGTTTAGAAGGACGGTTGAATAAACCTTTCCAAATTTTAACTTTTAGTCTTTTTAAGAATTTTAACAGAGTTGACTCAAATCAGCTGTGTCCTTGGGGGACAGCTAGGTTGACTATCTTCAGCTAAGTTACCCACTCAACATTCTCGACTGAGTTGTTGATCGTATAACTTGGCTGCGTCAGCTAACACTTAACTTTAGTTGATTTGGTTTTTAACAGCGGAAGACTTAACACCCTTTTGTTTGATTAAAGCTCATTTTTTAACACTTGTTTTAGCACTTGTTATTATCAGTTGGATAGCAGATTAACTTAACAACAGATATAAGAATATAAGCAAGAAAATAAACACTGAAAGTAAAATGACACAAATAATTTTTATAGTGGTTCGAGGATGGGGTAATTTATCTAATCCACTATTCTCCAACTCCCCGGAGGAATCCACTAGGTAACAGATCAAGTTACAAAGTAGTTCATCTGTGAGACGACCTGATCACACAACCGGCTTCTCCTCGCGACTCGCCTTCTTCACAAGACATCCGCTTGCTACTTTAGCTCCCCTTCAAGTCTTTGGATTTGTTCACACAACCCTCCAACAAACTTGAATCTCCTAGTTCGACCTTGAACCTTTCTACAACTCCTTCAACTTGGAGAGTAGACCCCTTTTTCGTTCTTCAAATGTTTCCTCTTCCACTGGTTGAAGTTATCTTTCCTTCACAACCTGTGTTGGATCGAGTTCCTTCGAATTTTAGGCTTGAGGAATTTTCTGGATAAGCTTGAGAATTTGCAGGTTATACTTGCTTTATAATTGCTTGATTCTTTCATGCTAGGTTCAGGTTTTTCAAGGTTTATTTTTCTCAATTGATTCCTTAGCCTTCTATAGTGCTCATTTGAAAATTTGCCCGTTAAAGAGATAGGTTATTTTCAAATGACACTTCTTGTTCGTTGGCTTGTCTTTTCTTGGTCTGCAACACTTGAGATGTTGATCCTTCCTTGTATTAAATGGCTCTGTAGCTTTACAGGGTCTGACACAAGCTTCTTGATGTTTCCCATCGCTTATTATTTTTGCATGTTTCTAGGCCAAACACTTTAAGACCTGGCAGCTTGGACTTATAATTATACTGACTAATATTCTTGACTTTCTTCCAATGGATCAATGTCAGTTGTCTTGACTTGACTGCTGCCTTTACCCCTTGTGACTTGAGTCTGCTCCAATCACTCTACTGTCACTTCAACTGTTAGACTTGGCTCCTTTATTGACTTGACTGATACTTCCTCAATCTTCACACAGCTGTTCCACAGCTGCTCTCTTTCAGTCGAGTCCTTGTAATTTAGCTGACATACAATAGATTCCTCACTCTAGTCTGCAATTGATTTCTTGCATTCTTGACTTAGCTGACTTCACTCAGCTCTTTCAGTCATATCTATTACAACATAGAATTACAAGGAAAATAGGTTGCCAACTTTCTAGTCTAAGTTTTACATGGTATCATCAAAATCTAACAAATAAATGTTCTAACAATTTCCCACTTTTTGATGATGCCAAAACTTAGACTAGAAAATTTTAAGCATACATTTCTTTCTGTAATTTGCTGAGAATAGAAGCTATGACTTCTCCTTGCTGGGGGTTTCAGCAAACATAAGTTTCAAAGGGGGTTCTTCAAGCTTCCTTCCCCTTGCGATATCTCCTTCTTTTGCCTCCTCATTACTACCTTCAGCTTTTCCTTTCAGTTCCTTTAAGGCCTCATCTTCCCTCTTTTTGGCATCATCACCAAAAGAAAGGGTCAGGCCAGGAAATAAGCCACTCAGAATGAAGTCCAGTTGGATGTTTGTTGAATTCTCGCTGATATCCGCTTTGGAGTAGGGCATGGAACTCGACCGCCGTAGCCTTTGACTCAACTCGCTAGCAACTTCATTTCTCGCCATAAGAAGATCAACTTCCTGGTTCATGCTCTCTTCCACCGGCAATTTCACTTTCATGTTGCACCGAGCAAATCCATGTCCGACTTGTGGGATTCTTCAATTTCACCATGAATTCCTTCTCTGCACGAAATTTGGCATTATCCGCACTCCAAACCAACAACTCGCAAACAAAGCTTTGAAGTAACGGACTGCTCAACGCATTGCGGTCTCTTTGTGTAGCTCATTCCCGATCGTAAGACAACTCCTCGAATATCTCATGCGGTGATAGTTGCATCAAGGTTGTCAAAACGAAGATCTAACGATGCTTGGTGGCGTTCCATTTTCTCAATTTCATCACATATCTTCTTGAAAGCATTACGAAACTCCTACCGTAGAAGCCAACTCTTCTTCCGCCACACCGCATCGAAATCAAATCCCATAGCACAATCGTATTATTTGGAATGATGGGCTCTTCTTGCACAATGTATTTTTCCCTGTCATCGGGGTATTCGCATCCATGTCTAGCAATTCAATAGTGAAAGGGAAGATGTTTTCTAACATATCATCTCGAACAAGAGGGATCCCTGAGGTCCACATTAGGGGCCTTTTCTTTCGCTTGTTGCAATTAATCGCCTCTCCGTGCCTCACCGAGCTGTCATCGGCATATAACGTAGTGATAAGTGCATTTTTGTTCACGTTTTTATAACTCTTTTTCGATAATTTCTTTAACTTTTTAGCTTAATAATCAATAAATTCAAGAAAAATCACATCGACTTGTTTTAAATGATGAAGGTAAAGACTTGAAACAAATTTATATGGATTTCATATGAAAATACGAACAAAATGAAGTCTAACACTGATAAAAAGAAGTCAAGAAGAATCAATCTTGTGCAAAACACACCCTAGTGTGTTGGGAAACATGGCCATGCTTCAAAGAGAAGAAAAACAAGAAAAGTAGAAAAACACACCTGGCCGTGCTTTGAAAGCACGGCTCAAAGCACGACCGTGTTCAAAGATTACGATAAGGAAAACACGCCCAAACCGTGTTTAAAATCACAATCTGCTAATTGACATAAAAAACACGGGCTGTTGACGAACACGGCCTGACCGTGCTTTTTCTCCAGCTCAATTCTTTCTTTTGGCGGAAATTATGGGGACTTTTCCTTTTTGCTTTTGGACAACTTTTGTACAACTTTTACATCTCATTTTGCTGCATTAAGTCCCATTATTCCCTCAATTATCATATGAAAACAAGGATTCAACAACCGAACTTTGGAAGTGGAGCAATTATTTGTCAAAAGATGACATTGTTAATGTGTTCTTTCACAACAACAATGTCTATAAAAGCCAAGAGTTTGGGTTGGAGGATTCCTTCAATTCCAATTCCATTCATAATTCATTGATTCATTCACTCTAAATTTCAAAGCAAAATACATTGAGAGGATAAAAGAGAGGTAGAGTTGGAAGTTGAAAAGCATTAGAGGAGAAGGCTTGGAGCTCAACATCATCAATCAAAGGAGGAAGTCTTGAATTGGTCTTGAATAAGAGCTAAGTACACCATGGTCATTTTATTCAAATCTTCTTGTGTAGTATACTATTTTGTCAAAGCCATGTGTAGCTAAATTTCTAGTGTTTTAATGTAATGAACTCTAGAATGAATTTGTGATTAAGGTTTGTATGTTTTTAATAAAATCTTCATGTTTTGTGTGATTCACTTATATTATGCTTTATTCATTTGAATTGATATATACGCGATATTGATTTGAAGTTTATTTTTCATCTGGGAAATCGAGAGATTCATGGCGAAATAGAACCTATATAAGTGAAAAGAGTTGCATGCAATCCTAGATATAGGACGACATAAATCTTCTGGATTAGGGTCAAACCTAATATGGGAATTCACAAATCGTTATAATGTTTGTCTTGGGGTTTTAGTTAGAAAGAGATCTCGCTTAATCAACTTGAGGTTAGAAGTTATTGCGCTCGATATAGGGTTTAACTTAAATCGAAATTTCTACGGTCCATGAAACATGATATTTTACTAAAAGAGGTTGGTTTTTGCTTAAGGGTTTTTGGTTGTATCTTTATCTTGTTAAATCACAAAAACATTCTAGAGGGATTTACATTCAAACACATTTCTAGCTCTTGATTTCTTAATTCTACAATCTACTTTTATTTGATCTATTGTAAGTTGCAATTATTTTAAATTCTTTAGTTTTCATTTTTAAACCAACAAAACTCTGAAAATTGTTAGATTAGATAACAAAAAGACGGTAATTATTAGTACTTACAATCCTCATGGGAATGACACTCGGTACTCAATAATCTATACTATAAAATGATAGGTGCACTTGCCTAAGGTTTTCTATAGTAGCTTTTGAGCCATCAAGTTTTTGGCGCCGTTGTCAGGGATTGTAATATTAAGAACGCTCTATTTTTGTTAATTTAATTATTTTTATTTTATTTTTTTACCATCTCTCTTTTTATCTATCCTTGTAAGTCTTGGATTACACTTATCCATTTTATTTACCGCAGTGCATGCCTACTCGACGTCGAATTTGGAAGCGTGATACCACCGGTAGCAACACAGAGGAAAGTACTAATACGGACCACGAAGAAGATATTAATGAAAGCAAAGATTTCGCCATGGCAGACGAACAACAAAGAACCATGTACAACTATGCTAAACCATCGTGATGGCTTCAATGTGCAGCCAATAGTTTTGAGATCAAACCAAATGTCATTCAAATGGTGCAACAATTAGTTCAGTTCGATGGCCTACCTGACGAAGATCCAAATAACCATATCGCAAAGGAAATTTGCGATACCTTCAAAATAAATGGAGTCTATGATGATGCCATCCGTTTGCACCTATTCCCATTTATTCTTCTGGGGCCACGGGCTAAACAATGGCTAAATACTTTACCAAAGAGAACAATCACAACATGGAGCATCATGGCCGAAAAATTCATTTTGAAGTATTTTCCACCGGCCAAAACTGCACGATTGAGGAATGAAATCTCTTCATTCACTCAAGAAGATGATGAGACCTTGTATGACACTTGGGAGAGATTCCAAGAACTATTGCGGAAATGCCCACATCATGGCCTCCTATTTGGATGCAAGTCCAAACGTTTTACAATGGGCTACTCTCACACGAGGCAATGATTGATCACGGCGGCAAGGGAACATTGAACAATAAAACACCAAAAGCCGCCCAAGACCTGATAGAGGGAATGGCCAGGAATGGCTATCAATGGAAATCCGTACGAGGTAAACCTAACAGAACAATGGGTGTTTATAAAGCAGATGCAGTGGTTACATTAGCTGCACAGGTTGAAGCTTTGACTCAAAAGATCGACGATCTAGTGGCTCCTAAACCACCACCACCGCACGTTTTATCTTATGAAACTTGCAGAGGATCGCATAATCATCAGGAATGCCCACACACAATACCGCAAGCTGAACAGGCCAATTACGTTGGGAATTAAGCCAGAAATTACCCAAATAATCCTTACAGCAACACATACAATCCTGGGTGCCGACAACATCCAACTGAGTGAACGATAGTGGGGTTACTCAGCTCCTGAGACACGGCTGTGTTTTCTGTTGAGTAGTCTGCCATTGGGACAGGTGTCTGAACACCTTATCGGGAGTAGTCTTGGCTAGGGTGCCCACATCATCACCTTCCCTAGCTTCATCTCCATTCCCCTAAAAGCCATCTTGAGATTGCACTGGGGAAGTGGTTGCAACAATAACGGTTGCAATCTCCTGCACCACTCCCAAGGGATCAGATCGAGGAGAGATATGAGAAGACTCTCCTGGACCTTCCTGAAGATGTTGCTCATGCATGGCTCGGGATTCTTTAACGGCCTGTTGGAACTCGACCATTTCAACTGCCACAGCTGGGTCCATCTCCTCCAGGTTGCTGCTATCAGTTGACTCCATGAGATGTTCATGGGTTCCAGTTTGCATACATATCTTCGATTTATCGAAATCTTTGGCTTTCTCCAGGGCTTTCTCCTTCTCATCATCTTTAATAGCATGGAGGGCATCCATGCAGAAATCCTCATTGAGGGCATATTGGACAGTGACATTTCCAAGGAAGCTGAGAAGATCCTCCTCTTCATCAATGAACTCCGAATGAGCGAATTGCTGTCTGGAGTAATCTAGCTTCCATCTCCTCCATTCCCTTAGTCCCTATTGGATGTTAGGATAGATTGGAGAATACATTATCACATAGTCATCATCTTCTCCATCCTCTGGAATTGTAGCCAATGGAGCTTGCTCCTTCTCGTGTTCAAGTGCATCGACCCGAGGGGTGAGACAAATTTTTCTTTATGTGACTTGATTGTCTCAGCTCCTTCCTTCTCTACAGCTGTCTCCTGGGCAGCTGGGTCTTCGACACTCTGCTGATCTACAACTTTCTCTTGAGACTGGTCTTCATGAGCATCAGCAGTCTCCACGGGCTTCTCAGGCTGAGTGCCAGACTAGCCTGGCTTTTCCAGCTCTGACCTCTTAAATAACCATCTTCGCTTTGTAGGAACCAGGGGAATCTCTGGCTCTATATTTTGATGTTTTTCAAGAGTGAAGGCCTGTGTTTCAATATTCTTTTCCTTCAACACAGCTGCCTTGCGAGACTTGGCAATGCGCCTTTTCTTCATGACTGGAGAAGGAACTTGGGGTTTCTCCTCATCCGATTAAGGGGAAGGGGCATGTGATTCGATCACTTTGAAGGCGTGTGCTTGGGGTTTGGATACTAGGGCAGGTGTCTTCTTTGTTTTGGTCGGGGCAGGAGCAGGTTTAGTTGCCGCAACTCTCTTCTTTGAAACATGCTTAAGGGAGAGAGCCGGAGCGGTCGCACAGATCTTTAGCAGGTCACCGATTCCCCCTCACCGATATATCAGCTTTCCTGGCATGAGGTTTCTTATTGGCGTCGGAGAGGTTTGCCTTAAACATCTTCTTATTTGCATGGAAGGGCTTCCCGATGTGCAGAGTGATCCCCTTAATCTCCATGAAAGGGAGCAAGCAAAAGTCCCATCCTCATTGAAGGACTTGTTGATTACATTTTGACAGATTCGACTGAAGACGAACTCAGCCTAGTTGACTTTCTTATCCTGCATGATCGCAACCATCACCATCAGCTTAGTCCGTGATAGCTGGTTGAAGCTTCCGAACTTCATGTCTACACACTTGGACACAATGTCCATCAGCTTGTGGTAGTCATCTTTGATCAACTCCTTCTTAGCTGTATAGACAGATTTCGCAGCAAACTCGGGTTTTGCGATCTCTTTCCAAGCTGCAGCCAAGTTCACATCCTTCTTGGCTATGTCCTTCAATCCTTCGGTCGGTAGAAAGCAATGGTTAGCAAGGTCCTTCGCAGTGATTTTGATATCTTTCCTGTGGACGGATGAGCGGAATCTCATCGTCATGAACTTTGGCGTTCATGTAAAAAACAACAACCTCCTCTAAGTAAGTGTGGGTGAACTCCATAGAGAGAAAGTCCTTCAGACTGGACTTCTCAAGCTTGTCCGCAATCTTCTTCACTAGGGCCTCATCAGCGCCTTGCTTGATCATCCCCTTGAATTCCACTGAAGCACTGAGTGGATCTTCTCTGAAAGCTTAGCAAAATCATGTGTGGCAGCCATTTCTAGATAGATTAATCGGTGAAATATGCGAAAAAATTGAACTTTGAAAGGTAGGGTTCCAAACAGTTGCAGAGAGAATTCTTCTTGCTTGCTGAAGACAGGAGTGTTTTGCGAGGAGAGAGAAAATGTTATTTTTGTTTATTTGAGACTTGAAAGGATGGTTTGGAATTTGAATAACTTGATCAAAATCAACAGTCAGGATTGTACCATTCAAAACCACATTAATTTCCCCACATTAAATGCATCAACATTTATATCCAATCATATATATTCTTTGTGCGGCTTTGTAATGCGACAATCATAATTATCTTTGGCGTCATCCTTAAAAACATTCCCCGCTCGAATAAAACGATTGCATTTTTGTCATTTAGCTCATAAAATGATTCAACTATCATCCAAAGAGACTTAACTCTGCTTCTCTCTTCACATAAGATCACTCAGCTGTCAGCTAACTCGATACATCTGATTTCCCGACTAGGCTGTTACACTTGGCTGAAATGTGAAACTTGTTCATTTTCAATTCTCTCTTCTTTTGTCTCTGCTGATTGAGTCTTCTGAGTATCTTAACTCAGCTCAGTTAACCCTAACTCATTCTTGAGCTCTTCAAATCTTGATTCACATAATGGCTTTGTGAATATGTCAGCTAACTGCTTATCAGTTGAGATGTATTCCAAAGTGATGTCTTTCTTTTCAACATGATCTCTTATAAAATGATATCTGACATCAATGTAATTTGTTCTTGAATGCAACACTAGATTCTGAGTGATTGTAATAGCACTAGTGTTATCACACATAATTGGAATTTCTCTTTCTTCAATATCATAGTCTCTCAGCTGCTGTCTCATCCATAAGACTTGGGCACAACAAACCGCCTACGCCTATGTACTCGCTTTAGTTGTGGATGTAGCTATTGAATTTTGTTTCTTCTTTGAACAAAGAAACAAATCTATTTCCAAACATTTGACATGTACCTGATGTGCTCTTCCTGTCAACTCTACATCCAACATAGTCTGAGTCTGAGTATCCTACCACCTTGAATCCTCATTCCTTTGGATACCATAAGCTAACTTCCTGGCATCCCTTCAAATATCTTAGGATTCTCTTAGCTGCAGTAATGTGACTCTCTTTTGGTGCATATTGAAATTTGGCACATACACCTACAACAAAGGTGATGTCTGGCCTGCTTGATGTTAGATAAACCAATGATCCAATGAGGGCTATATATCTAGTTTGATCAACAGCTTTGCCATCTGCATCCATGTCCATCTTGATTGATGTATTCATAGGAATCTTTACTAATGACTTCTCTTCCATACCAAACTTCTTCATTAAATCTCTAGTATACTTGGTTTGGCTTATGAAGGTTCCATCCTTCAATTGCTTGACTTGAAGTCCTAAGAAGAAAGTCAACTCTCCCATCATGCTCATCTCAAATTTGCCTTGCATGAGGTTTGAGAACTTGTCACACAACTCTTTGTTTGTGGATCCAAAAATGATATCATCCACATATATTTGAACAAGCAGTATACTCTCTCCATCTTGAATCCTGAAGAGTGTTTGATCAACCTTACCTTTGGTGAATCCATTGTCAATTAGAAACTGAGACAATGTATCATATTATACTCTTGGTGCTTGTTTCACAATCCATATAATGCTTTCTTGAGCACAGAGACTTTATCTCCAATAGTTTTCTGCTCAAAACCTGGAGGTTGTTCAATATAGACTTCTTCCTCTAGCAGTCCATTTAGAAATGCACTTTTCACATCCATTTGATATACAGTGAAGTTCTTATGTGCAGCATAAGCAAGAAACATCCTTATTGCTTCTAATCAGGCAACAAGAGCAAATGTTTCATAAAAATCTATACCTTCTTCTTGGCAATACCCTTTGGCTACCAATCTTGCTTTGTTTCTAACAATTGATCCTTCTTCATTCATCTTGTTTCTAAAAACCCACTTAGTACCAATAACATTTTGGTGGGTTGACATTTGAACTAATTCCCGTACTTTGTTTCTTTCAAATTGATTCAGCTATTCCTGCATGGCCTGAATCCAATGTGTGTCTTCCAATGCTTGAGACACATCTTTAGGATCTATTTGGGAAATCAAACAAGTGAACATTGCTTCATGCTGTGCTCTGGATCTGGTTCTTGTGCCATCTCTAATATCTCCAATAAATAACTCAGGTGGATGGTCTCTCAGCCATCTCACATCAGGTTGGAGTAAGTCTGCTGGATTCAGCCATCTTGCAGCTACGTTGTCTTGAATAACTTCTTCATCTTCATTCAATTGTAGACCTTCCAGATGTCTTTGATATTAGGCTATCTCATCATCATCAGGGTTGAGTGCTTTCACTTCTGCTTCAACATAAGGACTCTTCTGCATAGTTGGCTGATTTTGCTTATCAGCTAACCTAATCAATGTCTTCTCCATTCACATTAGGCTCATCAAACACCACATGGATAGACTCTTCTATGACCATAGTCCTCTTCTTCAACACTCTGTAGGCTTTAGTTTCACCTGAGTATCCCAAAAAGATACCTTCATCAACTTTAGCATCAAAAGCCTTCAAATGGTCCTTGCCATTGTTGTGGATGAAACATTTACATCCAAATATCTTGAAATATCCAACATTTGCCTTTCTCCCTGTCCAAATATCATAGGGAGTCTTGGTCAATTGCCTGTTAATCATGCATCTATTTTGAGTACAACATGCTGTATTTATGGCTTCAGCCCAAAATCTCTAAAGCAATCCAGCTTCAACTAACATTGTCCTTGCAGCTTCCTTGAGAGTTCTGTTCCTTCTTTTAGCTACTCCATTTTGTTGTGGAGTTCTTGCTGCTGATAACTCATGAGCAATACCATTTTCCACACAATACTGAGTTATTATCCCATTGACAAACTCAGTTCCCCTGTCAGATCTTATCTTTATAATAGTTTGACTCTTCTCATTTTGAACTCTTCTCATCAATTGAGGTAACTTCAAGTGTTTCCTTCTTTTTACACATGAAGATTGTCCATGTATATCTTGAATAGTCATACACCACCACTAATGTTTCTATTAAGACAAATTCGAGGCCACCAACAACAGCTTCCACAATGTATGATCATCGATGAAGCTCAAACAAATGACGCGACAAAGAGTCCGCTAGCCAGGGTAATTAGAGAAGTGCTCCCGAGGAGAGTGGAACCTTCATCAGCACCTATTGGCCTTTATGAATTGGAGTTCCCATTTGTTGATGAAGTTCTGCTTGAAGATGATAATGCGGAGGAAGCTGCCAGATTTCATGTTCAAATTGATCTAGCTGAATTCCAGGCTCTTGATGATTTGAAAATCGTCCCCTTTGCAATGATTTTGAATAACTCCTACCCGAGGATTTTTCGCCTAAAGAAACTGACTTTTGAAAGGCGTTCTGAGCCATGTGCACAGAAATGGAGGCAATGGAATGAGGCTTTGCTGCTTTAAAGTGCCATAGTCTCCATGCGTGCAACGTTTCTTCAAAGTCTGGATATGCAGTGGATTCAGGGCGTTCATCAATGATGGCATCTGGGTAAGGTTCTTCAATGTCAGCTTCCTTTGTCCCATCATTTGCCTCAGTATAAACCATTTTGCCCTGAGGACTGACAACCGTGCTATTTTGAGCTTCTTCAGCTTCAGTTTGTTCACCCATTTTTGTGGGTCAGCTGCTGAGCTATTTTGAGTTTCTTCAGTGGTGCTTTGTTCACCTATTTTTGTCCCTTTGTTATCCTTTGATTTGACCTATTTACCTTCCTCGGATACCGGGGGCTGGGTGGCTTCAGCTATGACCACTACAGCTGTCTTGACTGTCTCTACTGCAACAAACTTCTTCACAAGTCGTCTCTTGGAGCACCTCTCCTAGGGGACTTCTTCCTCCTCCCGCTCGGTTCTTCACCATGATGGGCCGACTCACCGTGAGTTGAGTCTTACGCTTCTTGCAGCGACACTGTCTTACTGGGAGCAATCCCTCCTTTTCTTCGTCATTTTAGGAGCAACGACAACAGTTCCAAAGAGGGGATCGGGGCGAGGCAAACTGTATCCTCGGGATGTTTAGCTTATTCCCCCTCGTGAAGTGGTAGTCTTCTTTGCATGAGCCCTCTTACGAGCAAATGTGAGTTGGCCTTGAACGTTCTCTTGTTAGCATGGAAAGGTTTTCCCTTGCAAAGGGGTACGCCCTTCCTCTCTATCAAATAGCCTAGAACCAGACCATATCCCAGGGAATACACAAGCTCCCCTTCCAAAGATGAACTCGCTCTAGTTTCCCTTTGCGGCGGGTACGCCCTTCCTCTTCTGATGGACGTTTAGGCACAATTTTCCAAAGATGAACTCGCTCTAGTTCACCTTGACCTCCTCTATAATAGCAGCCATAACAATCAGCTTAGTTTGGGATAACTGATTGAATGACCCAAACTTCATGTAAACAAATTTGGCTACCACGTCCATCAGCTTGTGGTACTTTTCTTTGATGGCCTTCTTGAGGGCATACTAGTTCACTTTACCGCCTAACTCACGGCTTAGCAATCTCCTTCCAGGCCTTTACCAGTCGAACTCTTCTCGATTAGTTCCTTGAGTCTGCTGGATGGAAGGTACAAATGTTTCACCAAGTCAGCCGCAACCAACTTAATCTCTTTTCCATTCACTGAGGAATGGCTTCCATCATCGTGAACAGGCGTATTCACATAAAACGTTGCAACCTCCTCTTGGAAGGTCTGCATCATCTCTAGCGAGAGAAATCTCTTGAGCCCAGATTTCCCCAAATGACGAGCGATCTTTTCAAACACACCTTGTCCTTCGATTTGCTTGACAAGGCCTTCAAAATCCATGAGTGAACCAAAGATGGATCTTCTCACCGAGTTTACAAAATCAAGAGCGACTTTGTTGGGAGCCATTTAAATTTTTAGGAATTTCCAATGAAAATTTATGGTTTTGGTTGCAGAGAAAATGCTTGAGTATTTTGAAAGGCTGAGAGTGAAAATGAAGAGAGAGGAATGAAATTTTGATATATATGAGACTTGAAAGGACGATTTCTGAATCTCAAAAAATGCACTCTTCACATCCATTTGTAGACTGTGAAGTTCTTGTGTCCGCATAAGCAATAAACATCTTTATTGCCTCCAGTCCAGCAACATGACCAAATGTTTCATTAAAATATATTCCTTCTTCTTGGCAATACCCTTGGGTTACCAATCTTGTAGGTCCCAAGGGGTGTGGTGTAAGGTTTAGAAGGGGGGGGGGGGTTAAATAAACCTTACCAAATTTTCAATTTATTCCTTTTAAAAATATACAACAGAGTTGACTCAAATAGCTGTGTCCTTGAGGGACAGATAAGTTGGCTTTTCAGCTGAGTTACCCACTCAACAGACTCGATAGAGCTGCTAATAGTATAACTCATTTTTAAGCCAAATACCTAACTAAATTTGTTTGGTTTTTAATAGTGAAAGACTTAACACCCTTTGTTTTGTTTTTATTTTGTTTTTAACTCTTTATTTTTAGCACTTGATTATTTATCAGTTGGATAGCAAATATAATACTAACATCAGATATAAAATAAATATGCAGGAAAGTAAGTTTGCTGAAAGTAAATGACACAAATATTTTATAGAGGTTCGAAGATGGGGTAATTCTTCTAATCCTCTCTTATCCAACTCCTGGAGGAATCCACTATGTAACAGATCAATTTACAAAGCAGTTATCAGTCTGGAGACAGCCTTGATCACACAGCTGGCTTCTCTTGTTACTCCACTTCTTCACAGGATAGCTGCCTTGCTACTTCAGCTCACTTCTCAAGTTCTTGGATTTGATCATGAAGCCCTACTTCCTCTTCAACTGGTAGAAGTTATCTCTCCTTGACAACTTGTGTTGGAACGTGTTTCTTCGAGTTTGAAGATTGAGGAATTACTTGAATTGCTATGAGAATATTTCAGGTTAATTTCTTGAATATTGCTTGCTTGTTCGTGGTTCAGGTAACCTTTTCTCAATAGCTTCCTCAACCTTTTATAGTGCCCATTTGAAATTTTGCCCATTGAAGAGATAGACTGATTTCAAATGTCACCTAATGTTCGTTGGCTTGTCTTTTCTTGGTCTGCAACTTGGTGATGTTGACCTTTCCTCGTATTAATGGCATTTCAACATTGCAGGCGTCGACACAAGGTGCGATGTTTCCCATTGTTCATTCCTTTTGCATAATGCAGGAAAACCACTTTTAGACCTGGCAGCCTGACATATTACTATATGGAGTAATATTCTTGACTTTAATCAACGGCTGTTAGGAATTTTATTGTTTAGATTTTGATGAATGCCATGTAAAACTTAGAATAGAAAGTTGGCACCCCAAATTCTTGCTATAAAATGTATTGTAACAATTGAGCCGCCAAGCCGAGTTAAGTCGCCTACGCCCTAACATGCAAGAAGACAAACAAGACCGGAAGGAAGACTTTCTTTGAAACAAATGAATATGGCAAAGAAGAGTAGACGGAACTCTATCAAGAAGCGGTGAGATGCAAATTGTGAGTGGAGCATCGATCAAGTCAACTCAAGAAAAGCCAAGTCTCAGTTGAAGTGACGGAAGAGTCATCCAATGATTGGAAGCTAACTCTAAGTCACCTGGGAAAGCAAGGAAATGCGGTCAAGTCGAGATAATCGTAAAAGAACCGTTGCACGCAATCAAGAGATTTACTTAAACAAGTAATATCTCCATACCACCTTTCTTGGAGTGCTCACCCCCGAGGAGCGTGCAAAAGGAATGAACCAATGGGAAGCACTACACCGTGTCGAACTCGAAAGGTGAAAGAACAATTCATACGAGGAAATGGCAATTCCAAGGATCGCAACAAGACAAGCCAACGACTACAAGTGACTTTCAAAAATAAGCCTATCTCTTCAACGGGCAAATTTTTGAAAGTTCACTATAAAAGGCCGAGGAGTTTGTTTGAGAAGTATGACACACATGTGAGATATACAAGCATATTAGAAAAACTAAAACATTCTCAATCCTCAAGCTACATTACGAAGTACATCAATCCAACACTCACCGTGAAGGAAAGAGAACTTCAATCGGTTGAAGAGGATACTTTTAAAGAAAAGGGGTCTACATTCCGGGAAGGATTGTAGGAAGGTTCAAGGTTGAGCCAAGTCTTAAACTTTTGGAGGGCTTCGTGATCAAATCCAAAGAGCTTGAGCAAGTGAGTTTGTAGTAGCAAAGCGCAAACCTGTGAAGAAGCCGAGTCGTAAGAGAAGCCGGTGAGTGATCAAGGCGTCTCGGGCCCGAGTCCCAAAGGATCAAGTCACCGTTTGTGTGATCAAGACTTGTATCGGACTGTTACCACTTTGTAAACTGATCATTACCTAGTGGATTCCTCCGGGGAGTTGGAGAAGAGAGGAGTAGAAGAATTACCCCATCTTCGAACCTCTATAAAAATTTCTTTGTGTCATTTACCTTTCAAAGACTTTAATTCTTGCATTTTAATCGCTTATATCTGGCGATAAATCTGCTATCCACTTGATAATTTATAAGTACTAAATCAAGCTTTAAAATCTTGCTTAATCAAACTTAAGGGTGTTAAGTCTTCCATGAAAACAAAACCACAACAGTTAATTTAGAATCAACAAATGAGTTATTCCATCAACGGCTCAAATTGAGTCATTGAGAGACTAACTCTCTGATTGACCAAATCGATTGTCCATCTAGGACACATCTGTGTAGAATCAACTCGTATATTTAAAGGACTAAATCGAAAATTTGGTAAGGTTTATTCAACCCCCTTCTAAACCTTACACTTACACCCCTTGGGACCTACAAGTGGTATCGAGAGGGTTGGTTCATTGAACCCTCCGCAGTTCTTGAACTAGATCTCCAAACCTTTCAAAGTCTACTTTAGTACTTAAACCTTCAAAACTCTTTTTATCATTAGAAGTTATTATCATGGAAGCAAATTTGACACGCATCCCTATGTTCACTATTGAAGAATTTGATGATTGGAAAATTCGTATGCACGAGCTCATCTATCAAAGATTACATGATGAGATGTGGATAGTGCTAGAAGATGGGCCTCTCGCAAATATTAAAGGTGAACACCTGCTTTGCACGAAGAGTTGCGTGAGAGAAGGAGAAGAAGATGTTGCTCCCGGACTGTCATGGTTGAAAAACCAAGAATTGAGTGGACAAATGATGACAAAAAAAGATATAACCTGGACAATGTAGCCAAGGACATCCTCTACAAAACCTTGGACAAAGCCATGTTCAATAAAGTCAAATCATGCAAAACGGCCAAAGAAATGCGGGACAAGTGACATTGATTTGTGAAGGCTCGAAACAAATCAAAGAAAATAAATTATCGGTGGTATCTGAAATTTGAGAACTTCAAAATGATCTCGGAGAGAACCTGGATCAACTAGACGCTCGTTCATAGAAATCACAAATGAGCTATCCGCACTTGGAAAGGAATATACACGAGAAGAAATGTGTATGAAAATCCTAAAAAGTCTTCCAAATGAATGGGAAATGAAGGTCATGGCACTTTGAGACATTCCATGGACCTATCAAAGACATCCAACCATGAGTTATTCTCGGACCTCAAAGCTTACGAGTTTGAGTGAGAAGAAAAGACCAGGAAGAGACAGGCGTAACCAAAACAAACTCTGCTCTAATTGTTAAAGATGGGAAGAGAGGCCGAGGTCAAAGAAGTCATTGACCCGGAAGAAATAGCCCCGATGGTTAAGAGGTTCAACAAGTTCTTTAATAAGAACTACAAGAGAGGAAAGGGTGAATCTTCCGAGAAGACACTCGGCTCCCTCCAAATCAAGGGAAGATAGGCCAACCAAGAGAACAGATCATCAAAAAGTTGAGTATCAAAGGGTGACAATCCAAGAATGGAAAGAGTGATCAAAAGGTTGAATATCTATCTTTGAATCAGACAACCAGGTCACTATGCCATTGATTTGTCCATATCCTGTAGTCAACAAATACAAAGATGAAGAAGAGAGGAAGGTCTTGAGAGAAAGAAGACAAGAAAGGAAAAAGGCAATGATGGTGCGAGAGATCACTAAACAACCAAGTCAAGAGAGACAATGATTCGAGAGCAAGCGAAGCCGACTATTCAAGTGACTCGAAGAAGAAGCCCCGATCCGCTTGATGGCCAAAGAACAAGATCAACTCGATCAAGAAGATGAGGTACAATCTAACTCAACAAACTCGGACACTAGTGATAGTGATCGTGACACACACACTTCATCACCCACTCGATCTTTATGATTCATTAGGCAAAATGATGAAAGATTTTGAACACATTAAATCCTCACACACACTATTGAATGAGGAAAACAAATTTACTAAAAGTCAAAACTCAAAGTGACTAAGGAGCCGAGTACTCTAAGTCAAAATAGCCGATGAGAATGAAAGGTTAAAGGTTTGAAAATGCTAAATTAATAGCGAAAATTGCTTTGCTATAGAAAAGAGGAGAATGACCTCAAGAATGTTATTGCCTCATTCACTAAGGCATCTAATTCATTGGATGATCTTATTATGAGTCAAAGAGAATGTGGAGACAAGACAAAGCTTAGGATTTAACTCCTCTGTCTTTATGTCAAACCTCAAAAGTAATTTTGGAAAGAGGATCTTCAAGTCATGAAGAGTCCGAAAAATCCAAAACTCTAAATGTTGCACACATTCATTCACTCAAAGCACAATAACAAGCAAACGGCCTTGGTTACAAAGGAAAAGGAAAACAACCGATTGAGTGTCTTGAAAAGGACACTGAGAAGAGATTCACTGAGTCCTCAAAGAAGCTCCAAACAAAAAATACTCAGTAAAGAAGAAGCGAGCTACCAAACACCCCGAAAATCCATAAAAGAAATACATATGATGGGAATGGTAGAAAATATCCAAGCCAAGTGATTGGAATAATGTGAACTATCGCACGACTTATGGAATATAAGCCCAAATGGCAAAGGCCTAGAACTCAAGAAAGGCCATTCCAAAAGCATAAGAGCTTTCATCAACACACATATGCACCTAGGCACTACACTCAAAAACACCACAATTACCCAAGGAAGGCAATTGCTAAAACATATATGCAGCATACTGACAAAAGAGACAATTGTATGAACCTAGAATCCCCAAGCAATTTGCCAGGATTAATTATGATTATGGCACGATAGATGGCAACCCCTTAGAGTCAAATCATTTGGCTATAGGTTGGTTGGATCATCTTACAATTCTAACCCCTCGGACCCGGACAAGTATGGGTACCTAAAACTTAATTTCCTTGATTGCGGTTCAAGGAACAACGAGTGCCAAGGAACCTGGTACATGGATAGTGGTCGTTCCGGACATATGACAGAAATAAGAGAAATTTGTCAAAATTCAAGGAAGTCAAAGGAGCAAAAGTCATATTTGGAGGAAATGAAGCTCCTGTGAAATAAGAGGCATTGGATCCATCAAGAGGAATGGATTAGAAATCACAAATGTTGCATATGTTGAAGGACTCAACTTCAACTTACTAAGCATCGATCGGCCTGTGACAAGGGCTACAATGTTGGATTCAACATGGGTATATGCCAAATCAAAGATATTGAATCAAATGAAGTTGTCTTTGCCGCAGGATGTAGAGAAAAAATATGTATGTAGTGGATTGGTCAACTGCAACACCCAAAGACTGTCTACTAGCAAAGAGCACAAGCCTGAATCAAGTTGGTCGGGCACAAAAAAGCTGAGTCACCTGAATTTCAAAACAATTAACAAGCTAGCAAGAAGTCAACTTGTAGAAGGACTTCCGGACTCGATGATACAAGAAGGAGAGTATATGTGATGCATGTCGAGGGGAAAACAAATCAAGTCGTCATTCAAAGAAAAGATATGCCCATCCTCAACGAGAATATTGCATCTACTTCATATGGATCTATTTGGCCCAAAGGAACAAGCCAAAGATAAGTGGAAAGAAATACACCTTGGTGGTAGTAGATGACTACTCAAGATATACATGGACAATATTCATGTGCAAGAAGAAAGAAACTCTACAAAAACTACCACACGGTGATGAAGAGGATTCAAAATGAGAAGAGTCAAACCATTATCAAAATAAGATCACATAGAGGAACCGAGTTTGTCAATGGAATAATAACTCAAGATCTTGTATTGAGAATGGTATTGGTCATGAACTATCGGCAAAGGACTCCACAAGAATGGAGTTGCGAGAAAGAAGGAATGAACCCTCAAAGAAGCATCAAGGACCATGTTAGGTTAAGCGGGGTTACCAAAATGATTTTGGGTGAAGCAATCAACACAAATTGACTTGATACACCCAAAACAGGATGTATGATAAATAGACAAATGACAAAGACTCCCTATGAGATCTGGATCGAAGAAAACCAAATGTTGCATATTTGAGAATATTTGGATGTAAATGCTTCATCCACAACAATGGCAAAGACAACCTAAAGGCCTTTGATGCTAAAGTCGATGAAGGTATCTTCTTAGGATACTCAAAAAAGCAAAGCCTACAGATACTCAACAAAAGAACTATGGTTACGAAGAATCCATTCATGTAGTATTCGATGAGCCAAATGTAAATGGAGAAGACAT
Organism: Rehmannia glutinosa; assembly: GCA_016081115.2. Classification (NCBI taxonomy): domain Eukaryota; kingdom Viridiplantae; phylum Streptophyta; class Magnoliopsida; order Lamiales; family Orobanchaceae; genus Rehmannia; species Rehmannia glutinosa. The sequence goes on along the minus strand of JABTTQ020000285.1, from coordinate 200,601 downwards.
TGAAGAGTCACCGATAAGTCAATCATCCAACCATACGAAGAGTCCCTATCTTTGGTCAAGCCGGAATTATCAATTCGTAAGAAGATGAGATAGTGAATCTCAAAAACAAATGGAAAATTTGCAAATAAGTGATTACGAGAGAGTCGACCAAAGAACACAAACAAGTCGATCGAATCCAAATAACCTACTCCAACCTGATGTAAGATGGCCGAGAGACCATCCACGAGAACTTGTCATTGGAGATATAAGAGAAGGTGTCAAAACAAGATCCGAACTCAACAAGAAGCTACGTTCACATGCTTCATCTCGCAAATAGAGCCAAAAGATGTGTCACAAGCATTGGATGACACACATTGGATTCAAGCTATGCAAGAAGAGTGAATCGGTTTGAAAGAAATAAAGTGTGGGAATTAGTGCGAAGACCCATGCATCAAAATGTTATTGGCACCAAATGGGTATTCGAAATAAAATGAACGAGGAAGGCTCGTGGTAAGAAACAAAGCAAGATTGGTAGCCAAAGGATATTGCCAAGAAGAAGGGATAGATTTTGATGAAACATTTGCCCCTCGTAGCAAGATTGGAAGCTATAAGGATGTTTCTTGCCTATGCACGACTCACAAGAATTTCACTTTGTATATCAAATGGATGTAAAAAGTGCATTCCTAAATGGTTTATTGGAAGAAGAAGTGTATGTTGAACAACCTCCGAGGATTTGAGCGAGAAGACTCTTGGAGACAAGGTATACAAACTCAAGAAAGCCCTGTATAGATTGAAACAGGCACCCGAGCATGGTATGACACCTGTCACAATTCCTAATCGAAAATGGATTCACAAAAGGAAAAGTAGATAGAACACTTTTCGAGAATTCAAGACAAGAAGAGTATATCTTGCTTGTTCAAATATATGTGGATGACATCATTTTTGGATCCACTAACAAAGAGCCGTGTGAAAAATTCTCAAACCTCATGCAAAGTAAATTTGAAATGAGCATGATGGGAGAGTTGACATTCTTCCTTGGACTCCAAGTGAAACAATTTGAAGGATGGAACCTTCATAAGTCAAACAAAATACACCGAGACTTAATGAAGAAGTTTGGTATGGAGGAGAAGTCTTCAGAAAAATACCAATGAACACATCGGTCAAAATGGACATGGATGCGGATGGCAAGCACAGAGATCAAACAAGATACTGAGCACTTATTGGATCAACTGCTCTATCTCATCTCACAAAGAAGCGGGCCGGACATCACCTTTCTTTGTAGGTGTATGTGCAAGATTTCAATCTGCTCCAAAAGAGAGCCATATGACAAAAGAAACTAAGAGAATATTGAGATACTTGAAAGGAAGCCAAGAAGTAGGCCTATGGTATCCAAAGAAAGGTGGATTCAAGCTAATTGGCTATTCGGACTGACTATCTTTGGATGCGAGTTGATAGGAAGAGCACTTCAGGCACATGTCAAATGCTAGGAAACAGTGATTTCTGGTTTAGCAAGAAGCAAAACTCAATAGTCACCTCTACAATGAGGCGAGAATACATAGGCTGGCGGCAAAATCAAGTAGCCCAAGTCCTATGGATGAGACAAAGAATGAGAGACTATGAAGTTGAGGAAAAAGAAATTCCAATCATGTGTGATAACACAAGTGCAATTGCAATCACTCAAAATCTGTGTTGCATTCAAGAACAAAGCATATTGATGTCGAGATATCACTTCATAAGAGATCATGTTGAAAAGAAGGACATCATCCTGGAATATATCTCAACTGATAAACAACTAGCTGACATCTTCACAAAACCATTATGTGAGTCAAGATTTGAAGAACTCAAGCATGAGTTGGGACTAATTGAGCTGAGCTGACACTCAGACGAATCAAGAATAGATATGGAACAGAAAAGGGGTGAAAAAGAGCTGAAAATGCAAATCACCAAGAAATCACCAGATGTCGAAAAAAGACATCTATCTGAGTCACCGATAGGTTTGAGTCACTAAGAGAAGTGTGAGAAGTAGAGTTAAATCGGCTAAAGGATAAGCCGAGTCACTTATAAGCAAAGTGACAAAAACGCCTGTCGTTTTTGACTAAGCGGGAATGTTTTAAGGAATACGTCAGCATAATGATGATGTGTACAGACATAAAGCTGCACACCAAGCTTATGATTGGATATAAATGCTGCCGCATTAAATACGAGACATTAAATGCTCAATAGGCGTGCAAAATCCAAGCCGTTGATTTCGATCACATTTCAAAAACCACCCGCACGTCCTTTCATAAACCATATTTAAACCATTTTCATCCGTTTCTCTCTCACACTTCTAAAAACTGTTCATCTCTTTCTCTCAAAAGCAAAAGCAAAATACTCTCGAAGCCCTATCTATCTCCAAGTCAATCTCCAAGTTTTTCCTTGATATAATCCTGAAAAATGGCACCAACTTATGACTTTACCAAGTTAGGAAAGCAAATCCACACCGGTTCGACGGTGGATTTCGACGGAATGGTGAAGCTGGGGTCCGACGACACCCTAGTAAAGAAAATCGCTGAAAAGTTGGAAACGACCGGGCTAAAACCGTTTCTAACGTTAGAATATCCGATGACCTATGTGGAGGAGGTCGCACAATTCTCGTGAATGCCGAGATTCACGATGAAGGAATCAAGTCATCTGCTTCACGGAAAGCGGTGACTATCTCGCGCCAAGGATTTGGTGACCCACCGCTCACTACCCGGCAGAAGGAGCATCGAGATTAACGGCTGATGTAACCCTGGCCGATGCTTGGAAAGAAATAGCCAAGCCTCGACTTTCCGATAAAATAGTATATACAAACAAACAAGAGATCGCTGAAGGAGGATTATCACAAGTCGTTGGACATAGTTGCCAAATGTATCGACATCAAATTTGGCGGCTTTGACCAATCAAAAAGGCAAAGCTGATTGTAATGGCCGCAATCATCGAAGAAAGGAAGATAAATCGGCCGAGTTTGTCTCACAGCAGACTCTGCGAACGTGGGAACAAATCCTTCAAAGAAGATGGCACATTTGGAGGATCCTCAGGATATGGCCCGATGATTGGCCGTCTATTGGAGGTGAAAGGAGTCCCTCTTAGACATGGGAAGGCATTCCATGTTAACAAGAGGATGTTGAGCAAACCTCTCGGCGCACGAAGAGAGCTTACGCCAAGAGAGTCGACACGGTGAGGGGAATCACCCCAAGATACAATCTGTTTCCTCTCTCCACCCAAGAAGAAAGGCCCCTGCGCAGCCTAAAAAGATCATGCCCCCCGCAAAAAAAAACCAAACATGCTCCCCCTGCAGAGTCACCGCCCCCAGCTGTGTGTCTCCCCCCAGCAGCGGTCGATAAGGACTCACAAATACCTTCTCCGATCGTCAAAAGGAGGAGAACCGAGAAGCCACAACGGCCTGCTCCTCGAAAAAAGACACCAAAGACCCCAGCCCGCCCAAGACTCGAGAGGACACCGTCTCTCGAACCGAGAAATCCCTCTCGGTACAAACTAGGAGACGAAGAAGAATCGTCAAGCGAGTCAGGCCCGGAGAAACCAGTGAGTCGGTTACTCACTAGCACAAATACCGGAGACTACTCGGAGAAGTAGAGTCTCCGGATGTAGTTGATGAAACAACCAAGTCTGCTGAAGGCGATCGCAGAGGCAACCAAGACACGGTGTAGTTCACACAATTTGAAGCACAAGAAGAACTCCTGCTAGAGCGGATAGTGATGTAATGATCCTATCTCCACCTTACCCGGACATCCAAAATCGTCTGCGTGAGTGGAGGAAATGGAAGTTGAGTAAGTCAAGGGAACAGTTCCAACGGCTGAGTTCATAGAAGAAGAAGAGGAAATGTTGAGCTTCCTTGGGTGACCATGTACTCCCAAAGATGGATGAAGACAATCGCACGGACATCCTGCAGATCTACAAGGAAAAGAAGAGAGAAAAGCAAGGCGAGGAAGCCGAGGCACGTGAGAAACCAAGCATCCGCCCCTATCTCCTAAGCACCACGAACACACACATCCTCTCCTTGATGTCTTCTCGGACGGTGATGAGGATCTAGAGAATGCTTCTTTGCCATAGAAGAGTTGCAAATGCAAAGCAAGCATTGCACGAATCAAGAATCCTTCACGAGCAAAGACGATGGAGGGACCAGGAGAGTCCTCCGAACACAATCAGAATCGATCCAATGGGAGTGGTTCAACAAATAGCCACTGTTGTTGCTTTGCTACCACTTCCCACTCACTCGGAAGAAGGAAATAAGGGACTTGGCGATGAAATCGGGATAGTGGGGACCCCGGTCGAGCCAACCCCTATTGAAGGTGTGCTACCACCACCGCCCCAACGGTGAACAATCAATCGAAATAGCCGCGAGTTTGGAGACGAGTAACCCCATTCCAAGTCACTCAACTGGTGCGCCACCGGGGGGAAACTCCCTCCACTGCGGCAAGGTCGGAGGATGCTTTGCGAGATGACTCCACAACGAATCAAGGATGCGAAGTAGAGAAAATACAAACACAAGAAGAACAACAAGTTGCCATCAACGAAGCTCGAGGCGATTGAGCTTGAGACTGCCTCACTGAGATGCCAATCGCTCTGCAGCTAATGACGCTGGCGCCGATGCGATCGAGGCACGAAGGAATGCGACGGGAGTTAACACTGGGCGATGAAAGTGCAATCCATGGGGTTGAGACTCCAATGGATGCCACTGCGAGAAGACCCTAAGACAAACGACATCGCGAAAAGGGAGGACCAAGGCCTCGCAGGCAGAGAGACCGGCCGGAGGTAATGAAGGCCCACGGGAGGTTGAGACTTCCCGGGGTAAAGAAGCGATGTAGAGAACATCCCTCCCGCCATCATCGACCCATCCGAGAAGGAGATAAGCGCACTTCATGATTCCCAGGACAACCCCGATGTCACTTTTCCGGGATCGGAAGGCGAAGAAGAAAAGCTCGAGTCATCCCCCATGACAAATCCAAAAGACTCACCGGATGTTCCAAGCACAAGCAAGTCTCGATCCCAAGACTACTCGTCAAACTTTTAACTTTGATGATGAGCCACCAATGGAAATCTCATCATCGTCCGATGACGCTTCGATAAGGCCGAGGACCGACTCATCAAATGGAAAAATCACCGAGACCAACGGCCGTTAAGATAAAATTGAGGCTCGGCAAGTTTCGGGTCTACTTCACAACAAAACCACCAACAAGAGACCATGCGCGGCTCCTCAAGCCGCAGCAGAATCGATTCCCAAAAGAACTTCACGCGCACCGCTCATCATCGAACATATCCCGGTTGGCGGTGATGAATCTTTTGTAGAATCTTTCCCTTTTCACTTTGGAGATACGAGAACTCCACGAAGAGTCGAAACGAACAAGCACGCTATCACAAACCAGCTCTGTTCTTCCATCGACACCATTGTTCCAAATGATTATGATTTTGATGTTGCATGGCCATCACCGCAATGAAGAATCACCGAAGTCGAAAGTGTTCAAGGCACTATTTGCCGAGGTTGAACGGATGGAGAGGCATCGAGCCTCTTTGGACATGCGATCGACAACAGAGATGCCACCCTTACACCGATTTAAGAGGCATAACAGATTCGGATAAGGGAATGGTGGCAACAAAGAAGAAACAATGCGTGTGGAATAGGTGAGATACTTGAGGACACTGCTCAACAAGTGCCGGTGTGGAGAGCTGAAAATGCCGATGCAAAACGAAGCCGAGAGAGCATATTGAGCACATGCATGAAGCTCACATTGCCGAGGTCAAGGCTGCTGCGAGAGCAAAACAAGAGTGATCTACAGTGTTTGGAAGAGACCATGAATACAAAATTCAGCCTTCTCATGGCCGAGATGAAGCTGATTTCAGAGAGTCCAACGCTACTCGGTCTGAATTTCGTGCATACTCTGCAGCGGACTCGAGACAAAACTCAACTATCGCCAGGCTTGACTTCCCGCTTGCAAGTCTATTTCCGGCGTTCCTCTCTCCTTTGATGATGCCAAAAAGGGGAAGAGGAATACCTAAAGGCGCAAGGTGGATCCGAAGTGGAAAAGGAAGGAGCAAATCGCGAAGGGAAAATCACCGAGGAAGTGTTAAAACAGGAAGAAAGGAAAAGTCTGGCCGAGGGGGAAGGATCAAAAGATATGACATTGATGATTGCACAAACCCCTCAACAGGGTCTGTCACAACGGTGACATTATCGGCAAACTCCTCGTGACTCGCCACTCCAACACTCTGCTATATCCATGGTTGATAAGAGAAAAACAATTGAAGCGGGGATGAAGGAAGTGGAAGGAAGAATGGATGCCCGAGTCATGAACATCTTGAAAGAACACGGAGGCATTCCAAAGAGAGCGAGACACCTATGCCATCTCGGATGTCGGGACAGAGCCACGATCGGTCGATGAATTTAAAACGCTCGAATCTGGGGATACTTTGCAAATATGTCTATGGCTCAAGCTTGGGACTTGTCTTGGGAAAAGGGTCTCACGTTATGTGAAGAAGGCCGACAGACGAGACAAGCGATCAACTCTGCTGGTCACTCCGCCGGTCACTCACCGGAAAGAAGAAGACTCGATCTGATAAAGATACGCCCGAGGTAGAGAAAGAAGCGATGAGTGGAGGAAGAAGCTTGGACTGGGCCTCTCGCCAAGAATATTGAATACGTAGATCCGGAAAGAAAGGAGGGATCTACTGGGCTGGGCTTGACCAAGTGGCAAATTTGAAAGTGGCTAAAACTAACGCTGAGTACGCAAAAAGAATAGAAGAAGAAAACAAGAGGCAAACTCAGCTATGGGAGGAGAGACAGGAAAGATTAAGAAAAGATGAAGCTGCCAGGAAGGCATATGAAAAGAAAAAGAAGGCAGCTGACGACGAGAAAAAGAGAAGAAGAGAAGAAGATGCTGAACAAGATGAAAGAAGGAGACAAATGGAGATGAAGTGTTCTTTGTCCAACCCTTCGTGTATTTTATTATGTAAATACATACAATGTAAGTCTTCTGTAATAAAGCCATAAATTCTTTATTTTTTTGTGAAGACAATTATGTGCTCTGATACACCGTGTAAACAATTGTGTTAAGGAACAAGAATGATATGATCAATAAAAGAATTGATTATGCGCATACATTCTATGTCAATACACTATCTGTATGTATCTTTGCTGTTTGCATTTTTGAATGATTTAAGTTTTGGCATCATCAAAAAGGGGGAAATTGTTAGGAATTTTATTGTTTAGATTTTGATGAATGCCATGTAAAACTTAGAATAGAAAGTTGGCACCCCAAATTCTTGCTGTAAAATGTATTGTAACAATTGAGCCGCCAAGCCGAGTTAAGTCGCCTACGCCCTAACATGCAAGAAGACAAACAAGACTGGAAGGAAGACTTTGATGTGAAACAACTTAATATGGCAAAGAAGAGTAGACGGAACTCTATCAAGAAGCAAGCGGTGAGATGCACTGAGTGGAGCATCGGTCAAGTCAACTCAAGAAAAGCCAAGTCTCAAGTTGAAGTGACAGAAGAGTCATCCAATGATTGGAAGTCGACTCTAAGTCACCTGGGAAAGCAAGGAAATGCAGTCAAGTCGAGATAATCAGTAAAAGAACCGTTGCACGAAATCAAGAGATTTACTTAAACAAGTAATATCTCCATACCACCTTTCTTGGAGTGCTCACCCCGAAGCGTGCAAAAGGAATGAACCAATGGGAAGCACTACACCGTGTCGAACTCGAAAAGGTGAAAGAACAATTCATACGAGGAAATGGCAATTCCAAGGATCGCAACAAGACAAGCCAACGATCGCAAGTGACTTTCAAAAATAAGCCTATCTCTTCAACGGGCAAATTTTTGAAAGTTCACTATAAAAGGCCGAGGAGTTTGTTTGAGAAGTATGACACACATGTGAGATATACAAGCATATTAGAAAAATCTGAAACATTCTCAATCCTCAAGCCTACATTACGAAGTACATCAATCCAACACTCACCGTGAAGGAAAGAGAACTTCAATCGGTTGAAGAGGAAACTTTTAAAGAAAAGGGGTCTACATTCCGGGAAGGATTGTAGGAAGGTTCAAGGTTGAGCCAAGTCTTAAGCTTTTGGAGGGCTTCGTGATCAAATCCAAAGAGCTTGAGCAAGTGAGTCGTAGTAGCAAGGCAGTTGCCTGTGAAGAAGCCGAGTCGTAAGAGAAGCCACCGAGTGATCAAGGCGTCTCGGGATCGAGTCCCAAAGGATCAAGTCACCAGTGATCAAGACTTGTATCGGGACATTTACCACTTTGTAAACCGATCATTACCTAGTGGATTCCTCCAGGAGTTGGAGAAGAGAGGAGTAGAAGAATTACCCCATCTTCGAACCTCTATAAAAATTTCTTTGTGTCATTTACCTTTCAAAGACTTTAATTCTTGCATTTTAATCGCTTATATCTCACGATAAATCTGCTATCCACTTGATAATTTATAAGTACTAAATCAAGCTTTAAAATCTTGCTTAATCAAACTTAAGGGTGTTAAGTCTTCCAATAAAACAAAACCACATTGAGTTAATTTAGAATCAACAAATGAGTTATTCCATCAACAACTCACCGAGTCCATTGAGAGACTAACTCTCTTGATTGACCAAATCGATTGTCCATCTAGACACAAATTGTGTAGAATCAACTCGTATATTTAAAGGACTAAATCGAAAATTTGGTAAGGTTTATTCAACCCCCCCTTCTAAACCTTACACTTACACCCCTTGGGACCTACAACGGCTAAGTCAGTTGTCTTGACTGCTGCCTTTACCCAGGTGACTTGAATCTGCGCCAATCATTGGATTGACTCAACTGTCACTTCAACTTGTAGACTTGGCTTCTTGAGTTGACTTGACTGACACTTCTCACAGCTATTCCTCAGCTAACTATTCTTCAATCGAGTCTTTGACTTCCTTCATGGCCTTACTCAGCTGACACACAACGGAGTCTTCACATAGTCTGCAGTTGACTTCTTGTTATCTTTGACATAGCTGACTTGATTCAGCTTTTTCAGCCCTGTATATTACAATACAAATTACAAGGAAAATGGGGTGCCAACTTTCTAGTTTAAGTTTTTACTTGGTATCATCAAAATCTATCAAATAAATTTTCTAACAAATCTCGCTTTGTTTCTCACAACGGATCCTTCCTCATTCATCTTGTTTCTGAATACCCACTTAGTGCCAATAACATTTTGGTGAGTAGGGCTTTGAACCAATTCCCAAACATTATTCCTTTCAAATTGATTTAGCTCTTCCTGCATAGCTAGAATCCAATGAATTTCATCCAATACTTGTGACACATACTTTGATTCATTTTGAGAAATGAAACAAGTAAACATGGCTTCATGTTGAGTCCTGGATCTGGTTCTTACTTCTTCTCTTACATCTCCAATGACTAACTCAGGTGGATGGTCTCTCAGCCATCTCACATTGGTTTGAGTAAGTTTGTTGGGTTGATTCTTCTTGCAGCTAAGTTATCTTGAACAACTTCTTCTTGATCTTTATGATTCAGCTGCAAGCCTTCCAGCTGTCTCTGAGATTCAACTATCTCATCCTCATCAGGATCGAGTCTTCTGACATCTGCTTTAGTATAGGGACTCTTCTGAATAGTCGGCTGATTCAACTTTCCAGCTAACTCATCAAAGTCTTCTCCATTCACATTTGGTTCATGAAAAACCACATGGATAAACTCTTCTGTGACAATAGTCCTCTTATTCAACACTCTGAAAGCTTTACTCTCAGTTGAGTATCCTAAGAAGATACATTTATCAGCTTTAGCATCAAAGGCTTCCAAAGATATGAATATAACCAACATTAGGATGTCTTCTTATCCAAATTTCATAGGGGGTTTGGACAGCTGCCTATTTATCATACACCTATTATGAGTGTAACAAGCAGTGTTAATGGCTTTAGCCCAAAATCTCTTAGGCAATCCAGCTTCAGCTAACATGGTCTTTGCATCTTCCTTGTAGGTTATATTCCTTCTTTCAGTTACACCGTTCTGCTGTGGAGTTCATGCCTCTGATAACTCATGAGTAATACCATTCTCTGTGCAATATTGAGTTATAATCCCATTGACAAACTCAGTTCCTCTATCAGACCTTATCTTGATAATGGTTTAGCTCTTCTCATTTTGAACTCTTTTCTTAAGCTGTGGAAGCTTCTGCAAAGTTTCCTTCTTTTTTGCACATAAAGATGGTCCGTGTGTATCTTGAATAATTATCCACCACCACTAAGGAGTATTTCTTTCCACTTATACTTGATGGTTCAACAGGACAAAATAGATCCATATGCAATAAAGACTCCTTGCAAGCTTGTTGATTATCTTGAATGAAGATTTTATTTGCTTTTGCATCACATATGCTCTCTTTCTTGTACATTGAGTCTGACAATCCTTCAACTAGATGACTCCATGCAAGCTTGTTGATTATCTTGAAAATCAGTTGACTCAGCTTCTTGTGCCAAAGTCAGCTTGACTCGACTATGCTTTTTGCTAACAGACACGTACTTGGTATAGTAGTAGTCCAATCCACTACATATATATTTTTGTTTTTTGTTCAAGATAACACAACTCCATCTGATTCAGTGTCCTTGGTTTGGTAGATACCCATGTTGAATCCTACGTTGTAGCCTTTATCATAGAGTTGGCTGATACTTAGCAGATCGAAATTAAGCCCTTCAACATAAGTTACATCTGTGATCTCCAATCCATTTTTCTTTTTGCATCCAATACCTTTGATTTCCCTTGGAGCTTCATTCCCTCCAAATATGACTTTTGATCCTCTTGACTCCTTGAAGTTGGATAAATTCTTTTTATTCCCAGTCATATGTCTGGAACAACCACTATTCATGTACCAGGTTCCTTGGTACTCAGCTGTTCCCTGAACCTGCAATCAAGGAAATCAAGTTTAGGCACCCAAACCTGTCTGCGTCCTCAGGGGTTAGCACTATAAGGTGATCCAACCAGCCTATAGCCAAATGATCTAACAAAAAGAGGTTGCCAACTTGCAGTTCCATAATCATAATGAATCTTAGCAAATTGCTTAGGAGCTTTAGGAACATACAACTGTCTATTTTGTATGTATGCATGTGAGTGTGCTAGTGCATTTGCTTTCTTTGGATAATATGGAAACGTATGTGCATTATAGGCATTGTGCTTGGGTGCATAAGTATTCTTATACTGATTTCTTTGCCTTGGCAATGACCTATATTCAGTCTGAGGTCTTTGCCACTTGGGCTTATCTTCCATAGGACTTGGCTGATATTTCATTTGATGGTTCCAACCAGCATGTGTAGGGTAATTTTTACCATTCCCTTCATATGGTTTGTTTTGGTGAAACCTCAGGGGCCTTTGGTAGTTCTGCTTTGATTTCATAGAATACTTTCTGTTTGGAGTCTACTGATGGACTCTTCTGAATTTAGTTTCAACAGCCCTCTCAACAAACTCAACTGGCTTCTTACCTTTGCCTTTGTAACCTAGGCCAGCATGTGTGTGCCTGTGATTGTATGTTGGTGCAACATATGTGTAAGTCCAAGTGGCTACGATAATCTAAAGGGGGGTGAATATATTTGCACATTTTCTCGATTATGCCCTCTTTTTCAAATGTAATAAGCCAAGACAAAAGTAGAAGTGCGGGAAGTAAACAACACGCGTCGATTTATAGAGGTTCAACCCACCTAGGGCCTAATTCTCTACCACCCCAGTATCTCCGGGGTGGATTTACAAAGAAAAAAGATTTTATTAACTACTACAATTAATACAACATCACCTTACAAACTCTCTTGAAGATTACCACAATCTTCTGCTGCACCTTGTGAAGATTACCACAATCTTCCACCTTGAAGAACACCAAATTCTTCAACACCTCAAAGAGCACCAAACACTTCAATAAGAAGATTACAATCTTCTAACACCTAACACCTAAGATCACCCAATTGTGTTCTTACCACAAGAACACTCACAAGATATATTGTGTTGAATGATGACAACAAATTCAAGATTACAACTGGATAATGAATAATACAATTTTGAGTACAAGTGTAATCAAGAATTAAGCCTAGACCTCAAGATGTGAAAGTGTAATACTTTAGGCTATTACAACAAGAATATAGATAATAGAAGAACAAAGTGTCTGCTTGAATGTTTCTTGTTGTGTTGTAGTATTCTCTCTTGTTGTGTTGCTTCAATTCTTCATCTATTTATAGAGGATGTCTTGAACTTGATAGGCTCCTCCTAGGAGAATGAAATATGTAAAAAATTGCAAGACAATTGAAGAATATAGTTGTTATAGATCAACACCATAAATTGAGGAAAAGTTGTCTACTACAAAACGATTAGAATTTGCTGTCAAAACGGTTTGGCGACCGGTCGCACTCTAATACAGAAATTGAGAATACACAGCAATTTACACACGGGGACCGGTCCAGGGGGGTTGGACCGGTCACCATAGGGTTGGACCAGTCACCCCCATGTGGACCGGTCACCCTCCTTGTTTTTCAGAGATACAGAGTCTCTGTAATTTCCCCAGGCACCGGTCACCCTTTGTGCGACCGGTGACCTCCAAGGTTTTTTCAAACGCCTCGTTTTTGTTTCAAAACTCAAATTTTAGACACGTGTTGCCCTATAGGGCGACCGATTGAACACGAGACAGAAATGTTGTCCAATTTTTATCGAAAATAAACTTCAGAAAACACTCCGAATAAATAGTAAAAATATTTTAGGTCGATCGGAAGTATTTGGACAACATTTAGAAATATTGTTTTGGAGTAAAAATTCATTAACACAAAATCATCAAAAGTGTTGTCCAACTTTTGTTTGAAAATAAACTTCAAGAAATACTCCGAAAAATTAGTAAAAATATTTTAAATCATTTAGGAGTATTTGGACAACATTAGAAACATTGTTTTGGTGTAAAAATAAAATTATCAAAATCATGATAAAAACACTTATCTAACAAACTCCCACTTTTTGATGATTACAAACCAAAACAATTTAAAGAATTCGATTTTGAAAACAAAATAATTTTCCGGTTAAAAATAAACTATTCATTGTGAGCGACAACATTCCACGCATAATAATCACAAGGATGGGAGTAGAGATTTTCAAAAACATTTTACAAATGCTCCCCCTATCAACATGCACAACAAGAGTAGTATAGAAACAATCAAACAAAAGCTAAAAGCTCAGCTTTTACAATGTGAACAAGAATATCATGAGCTTGGAAGCTCCCCCTGTCAAAAACAATCATCAATAAAGAATAACAAGTCCATAATATATCCATTGGACTAGATTTTGTTCGCAGCTTTTGGCTTAAAATAGCCACAATTTATAGCTTCTTTGAGCTAAAGTGCTTATTTCATGTTTCTCCCCCTTTGGAATCATCAAAAAAAATGTTAGCACAATAAAAACATTATATATCCATATCAAAGTGCGCAACTTAACCGATTTATCGAGCTATTGAACATTAAGCTTAAAATTCCAAAAGCTAAGGGAAGTGTTGATCATATAATTTGTAAAAGATCATTTGATTACCAAAACATGATCTCTATAAATGTATAAGACTTTTGAAATTGAGAGAATCATGTAGGTGATGAATTTTCATGGAAATATTTTATCGAATACTTGGCGGGCGTCAAATAATAAGGAAGGTATATATAGCCCTTGTAAAATTAATCAAGCTAAATTTTTCATCACCAAAAGCAATTTTACAAATATCATCCAACAACAATCATCATACCCAACATAAGAATATAAAAATTCCAACAAAGTATCAAAGATGAAGCACATTCTCAAGGGTTCAACCCAATTGAGATAAAGAAGAAGAATTCTTACCAATTAATCGGATAAGTCGGGTATCATGGATGATATACCAATAGCATACACTCAAAAATATATAATTTATAAGAAAGAAATTATTTTGAGTGAATTGTGTGTGAAATTTGCAAAGGGGTGCGAAAATAGTGAAAAACTCATGAAAAAGACTAAGTCTGGGACAAAACCTTGCTCTAGGTCGACCGGTCCAAGGGGGGGTCCGACCAGTCCAGGTAGTGTTCGACCGATCGCCCTCCCTCTTTCTAGTCCCTGGAGCTCTTTTTCTGGTTCTCTCCGAATTTTGATACAAAAAATCCAATTTTCACCCCTAAGTTTTAAAAATGCATGAAATGCAAACATAGACATCATTCAATATACATTATGCTTAAACAAGCTCGAAATGAGGTAAAAGACTCGGCGGTTAATGTTTAAAAATAAATGTCCGCGAGTTATCCTTGAGACGGAATTAAACACATCTCAATTTTTCGTTTAAGAAGTGCAATCCCTTCGAAAAATTATAGAATCTCAATATGTTTAGTTCGATTATGACGAACCGTTTTTTGAGAAATTATTATCACCAGACTTGTTATCCCAAAAAATATGGACGTTTTAAAACTTTGGATAAACAAGTCATAAGAAGAAGTGCCTTTAAAATATTTGAAAATTTCTTTTAATGACACTTTAATGAGATTCGTTGGGATTGTTTTTGAAGTCGAACATATAGACATAAGGCATAAAAAATGTTGAGTCTATGGGAATAATAAAAGTAGATAAACATACCTCGAATTTGTTTGTCAATCAATATGCCTTTAACATCTTTATCTAACTTGATGTTGGTTGCCATAGGAGTAGTGACGGTCCTTCCTTCTTCAATGACGAACTTCTTCAAAAGTTCTTTTGTATACTTTGATTGTGAAATACCTTCATGGCATTGCTTAATTTGAAGTCCAAGGAAGAAGTTTAGCTCCCCCATCAAGCTCATCTCAAATTCACCTTGCATTAACTTAGAAAATTTCTTGCACAACGATTTATTAGTAGCACCAAAAATAATATCATCAACATAAATTTGCACAAGTAAACAATCTTGCCCTTTTTCAAAAACAAAGAGAGTAGTATCTGTAGGTCCCAAGGGGTGTAAGTGTAAGGTTTAGAAGGGGGGGGGGTTGAATAAACCTTACCAAATTTTTGATTTAGTCCTTTTAATTATTCAGAGTTGATACTACACAGTTGTGTCCTTGGTGGACAACCAATTTAGTTGATCAGTAGAGTTAGTCTTTCAACAGACTCAACTAAGCTGTTGATGGAATAACTCAGCTGTTAAGTCTAAATTAACTCAACTGTGGTTTGTTTTCAGCGGAAGACTTAACACCCTTAAGTTTCATCAAGTAGAGATTTAGAGCTTGATTTAGTACTTAGAGATTATCTAATGGATAGCAAATATGTCG
This sequence comes from Rehmannia glutinosa, assembly GCA_016081115.2. Taxonomy (NCBI): domain Eukaryota; kingdom Viridiplantae; phylum Streptophyta; class Magnoliopsida; order Lamiales; family Orobanchaceae; genus Rehmannia; species Rehmannia glutinosa. The sequence goes on along the minus strand of JABTTQ020000285.1, from coordinate 185,339 downwards.
TGAGAAAATAAACATATATGATGCAGAATTAAAGTCTTTGAAATGTAAATGACACAATAAGATTTTTATAGAGGTTCGAAGATGGGGTAATTCTTCTACTCCTCTCTTCTCCAACTCCCGGAGGAATCCACTAGGTATTGATCAAGATACAAAGTGGTAACAGTCCAGATACAAGTCTTGATCACATAGTGACTTGATCCTTTGGGACTCGATCCGAGACGCCTTGATCACTCACCGGCTTCTCGTGCGACTCGGCTTCTTCACAGGGCGCTTCCTTGCTACTACTGCTCACTTGCTCAAGCTCTTTGGATTTGATCATGAAGCCCTCCAAAAGCTCAAGACTTGGTTCGACCTTGAACCTTCCTACAATCCTTCGAGGAATGTAGACCCCTTGATTTTTCAAGATTTTTCCTCTTCAACCGATTGAAGTTATCTTTCCTTCACAGTGAGTGTTGGATTGATGTTCTTCGTAGTGTAGGCTTGAGGATTGAGAATATTTCGTGTTTACTGATTCTAATAATAGGCTTATTTTTGAAAGTCACTTGCGATCGTTGGCTTGTCTTGTTGCGATCCTTGGAATTGCCATTTACTCATATGAATTGTTCTTCACCTTTTCGAGTTCGACACGGTGTAGTGCTTCCCATTGGTTTATTCCTTTTGCACGCTTCGGGGTGAGCACTTCGAGAAAGGTAGTATGGAGATATTACTTGTTTAAGTAATTCTCTTGATTTACGTGCAACGGATCTTTTTCGATTACCTCGACTTTCTTGCATTTCCTTGCTTTCCCCAGGTGACTTAGAGTCGCTTCCAATCATTGGATGACTCTTCCGCCACTTCAACTTGAGACTTGGCTTTTCTTGAGTTGACTTGACCGATACTCCACTCACCGCATCTCACCGCTTCTTGATAGAGTTCCCGTCTACTCTTCTTTACCATACTCGGTTGTCTTGCGGCGAGTCTTCCTTCTAGTCTCCAGTTGTCTTCTTGCATGTTTGAGCGTAGGCGACTTAACTCGGCTTGACCAATTTTATTTATTACAATGCGCTTTACAACAAAAAATGGGGTGTCAACTTCCTATTCTAGGTTTTACATGGCATTCATCAAAATCTAAACAATAAATTTCCTAACAATTTCCCCCTTTTTGATGATGCCAAAACTTAAACCATTCAACAATGCAAATAGCAAAGATACATACGATAGTGTATTCACATAGAATGTATGCGTAGAATCAATCCTTTTATTGATCATAACATTCTTGTTCTTTTACACAATCAAGGTGTATCGAGCAAACATTTGTCTACACAAAAATAAAGAATTTATAGCTTTATTGCGAGAAGACTTACATAGTATGTATTTACATCATACAATACATGAAGGGGTGGACAACAACACTTCACCTCCTTCGCTGTCTCCTTCTTTCATCTTGTTCAAGATCTTCTCTCTTCTTCTCTTTTTCTCATCGTCACCGCTTTCTTCTTCTTTTTTTCATATGCCTTCCTGGCAGCCTTCATCTCTTCTTAATCTTTCTTGTCTTTCCTCCCATAGCTGAGTTTGTCTCTTGTTTTCTTCTATTCTTTTCGCATACTCGGCATTACTTTTAGCCACTTGCAAATTTGCTATTTGGTCAAGACCAGCCCAAGAGATCCCTTCTTTCATGCCTGCCTGGATCTATGTATTCAATGTTTTTGGGCGGAGGCCTGGGTCTCAAACCTCTTCCTCCACCACCGCTTCTTCCTCTACCTGCGGGCGTGTATTGTCTTTGGGTCTTCTTCTTTCCAAATGAGTGACTAGCGGAGTGACCAGCAGAGTGATCACGGTAGTCTGCCGCTGTCGCCTTCTTCACATAACGTGAGACCCTTTTCCCAAGATACACGTCCCAAGCTTGAGCCATAGACATATTTGCAAAGTATCCTTCGATGCGGCGTTTTAAATTCATCAACTGATCGTGGTTCTCCCCGACATCCGAGATGGCATAAGTGTCTCTGCTTCTTTGGAATGCCTCCATGTTGTTTCAAGATGTTCATAACTCGGGCATCCATTCTTCCTTCCACTTCCTCCATCCCCGCTTCAATTGTCTTTCTCTTTTCACCATAGATATAGCAAGAGTGTTGGAGCGGCAGAGTCACGGGAGTTTGTCACGATAATGTCACCGTGACAAGACCTTGTTGGGGGGTTTGTGCGATCATCAAAGTCACATCTTTCGATCCTTCCCCCTCAATGGACTTTTCTTTCTTTTGTTTCAACACTTCCTCAGCTGTCTTTCCCTTCGCAATGCATCCACTTTTTTAGCTTCGGATCTCTTCGTGCTTTTTAAGGTATTCCTCTTCCCCCTTTTTGGCATCATCAACGGAGAGAGGAACGCATGGAAACATACTGGCAAGCAGGAAATCGAGCCTGCTGATAGTGGAGCTTTGTCTCGAGTCTGCTGTGGAATATGCGGCACGAAATCCAGAGCGAGTAGCGTTGGACTCTGCTAAAATTAGCTTCATTTCAGCCATGAGAAGGCTGAATTTTCTGTCCATATTTTATTCCGGACCGAGATCACTCTTATTTTGCTCACGCAGCAGCTTTATCTCGGCGATGTGAGCTTCATGCATGTGCTCAATGTGTTCTCTCAATTTCGTTTTTGCATCAAAGATTCTCGGCTCTCCATACAAGCGACTTTGTTGAACAATGTCCTCAAGTATCTAACTTGTTCCACACGCATTTTTTTCTTTGTTGCCACCATTCCCTTATCCTCGATCAAGTTATGCCTCTCAAGTCGCCAGATGAGGTTGGCATCTCTATTGTCCATCGCATGTCCATAGAGGCCTGGTGCCTCTCCATCCGTTCAATCTCAAGCAAATAATGCTTTGAACACCTCCCGAACTTCAAATGTTTCTTCTAATGCACCAAAGGCCACGCAACGTCAAAGTCATAGTCACCGAACGATGGTACCTAACGAGATGACAGAGCTGGTCCGTGGAAGCGTGTGAGCTCGTTCTCGACTCTTCAAGGAGGTCGGGTACCCCAGAGAGAAAGGAAAAGATTCTATAAAGGAATCATCACGGCCAACCGATATTTGTTCAATGATGAGAGGTGCGCGTGAAGTTCCTTTTTTTTTTGAGTCGAACCTCGCTGCAGACTTGGGAGCTCGCGCATGGACTCTGTTTGGTTGGGTCTTTGTGAAGTGGACCCGACTTGCCGAGCCTCGGTGTCTCAACAGCTTTCGTTGGTCTCACTGGTTTCTCCAATTGAGTGGATGGTCCTCGGCCTTATCGAAGCGTCATCGGACGATGATGAGATTTCCATTGGTGGCTCATCATCAAAATTGAAAGTTTGACGAGTAGTCTTGAGATCGACTTGCTCGTGCTAGGAACATCCGCAATCGAGTCTTTTGGATCTCACGGGGATGACTCGACCTCTTCTTCGCCCTTCCGATCCCGAAAGGTTACATCGGGATTATCCTGGGAATCATGAAGCGCGCTTATCTCCTTTTCGGATGGGTCAATGATAGCGGGAGGGATGTTCTCTCTTCGCTTTTTTTTACCCCGGAAGTCTCAACCTCCCGTGGGCCTTCATTACCTCCTGCGGTCTCGATTGCAGCAGGCTTGACTTCCCTTTCGACAGAGTCACCGTCTTAGGGTCTTCGAGGTGGCATCCATTGAGTCTCAACCCCATGGATTGCACTTTCATTGCCAGTGTTAACTCCCGTACATTCCTTCCTCGTGCCTCGATCGCATCGCGGCGTCATTTAGCCTTCGAGCGCTTGGCACCTCACCGAGACAGTTTCAACTATCCGAGCTTCGTTGATGGCAACTTGTTGTTTGTTTTGCGTTTGTACTTTCTCCACTTTGCCTCCTAGATTCGTTGTGGAGTCATCTCGCAGATTCTCCGACCTTGCCGCAGTGGAGGGAGTTTCCCCTCGGGCGCACCACCGAGTAACTTGGAATGGGGTCACTCGTCTCCAAACTCCCGGCTGTTTCTCTTGTGTCCACCATTGGGGCGGTGGTAAGACACCTTCGTTAGGGGTTGGCTCAACCGGGGTCCCCACTAACCTGGGCCATCGCCAATTCCCTTAATTCCTTCTTCCGAGTGAGTGGGGAAGTGGTGGCAAGAACAATGGTGGCGATTTGTTTGAACCACTCCCATTGGATCAATTTCACCGTGTTTTGGTGGACTCTCCTGGTCCCTCCATCAATCTTTTCTCGTGAAGGATTCTCGATTCGTGCAATGCTTGCTTTGCATTTGCAACTTTTTTCTCGTGGCGGCAAAGCAGAGTCCTGATCCTCATCATCGCCGATACGACATCAAGGAGATGATGTGTGTGTTATGTGGTGCGGTGATAGGGCGGTGCTTGCCTTCTCACGTGCCTCGCCTTTGCTTGTCTCTCTCTTCTCCTTATCCTTGAAGATCTGCGCAATATCATGCAATTGTCTTCATCCATCTTTGCTGATCACAGGTCGAGGTCGAAGGAAGTTCAACAGTTCCTCTTCCTCTTCTATAAATTTAGGCCGTTGGAACTGTTCCTTGATCGACTATATTTCCACTTCCTCCACTCTCGCACGATTTTGGATATCCGGGTAAAGCGGGGATAGGATCATCACATCACTATCGCTCTATCAACTTCTTCTTGTGTCTCACCGCGACTACTACAATGTGTCTTGATTTGCCTCTGCTGATCGCCTTTCAAACAGACTTAGCTGTTTTCATCAATTACATCTGGGGACTCTCTTTGCTTCAAGAGCTTTAAGTATTTGTGCCGGTGAGTGGTGACTCACCCCGGTTTCTCAAGCTCGGATCGCTTGATGATTCTTCATCATCTAGTAGTTCGTACTGAGGGGACTTCTCGTTCGAGAGAGAGATTCTTCGAGTCTTGGGCGGGGGGCCGTCCGGTGTCTTCTTCTCGAGGAGCCGGTCGTCTTGGCTTATCGATCTCCTCTTTTGACGATCCGAGAAGGTAGTTGAGAGTCCTTCTCGACCGCTGCTGTTGGGCGGAGACACGGCCAAGCGGGGCGGTGACTCTGCTCTGCAGGGGGAAGCGAGTTTGACTTTCTTTTTTGCAGAGGAAGCGTTTTCTTAGCAACCGCGGGCAGCTTTCTTCTTTGGTGGAGAGGAAACAATCAGTATCTTCGTGGTCACCGATTCCCCCTCACTCGTGTCGCTCTCTTTGGCATAGGCTCTCTTCGTGCGCCGAGAGGTTTGATCTCGAACATCCTCTTGTTTACATGGAACGCCTTTCCATGTCTAAGAGGAACTCCTTTCACCTCCATCACCGGCCAATCACTGGCCATATCCTAGGGATCCTCCAAATGTGCCATCTTCCTTGAAGGATTTGTTCCCTACATTCGCATAGTCTGTTGAGACAAACTCATCCCGATTTTATTTTCCTTTCTTCAATGATCGCCACCATCACGATCAACTTTGCTTTTGATGATTGGTCAAAGTCGCCAAATTTGATGTCAATACATTTGGCAACTATGTCCAACAAAATTGTGATAATCCTCCTTCAAAGCCACCTCTTGTTTGCATGTGTAAACTATTTTATCAAGATAGTCGGGCTTGGCTATTTCCTTCCAAGCAAAGGCCCAGGTTTACATCACCCGTTAATTTCGATGCTCCTTCCGTTGGTAGTGAGCGGTGTTCACCAAATCCTTGGCGAGAGATGGTGAGCTTCTTTCCATGAACAGATGACTTTATCCCTTCATCGTGAATCTCAAGGCATTCACGTAGAATCGCGACCTCCTCCACATAGGTCATCGGATATTCCAAAGATCGTAAACGATTTCAACCAGGACGTTTCCAATTTCTCAAAGAATTTTCTTCACTAGGGTGTCATCGGACCCCTATTTCACCATGCCGTCGAAATCCACAAAGAGACCCGTGTGGATTTGTTTACCTAACTTGACAAAATCGTAGGTTGGTGCCATCCTTCAGATTTTACCAAGAAAACTTAGAGATTGATTTGAAGATAGATAGGGTTTTGAGAAAATTTTGCCTTTGCTTAGAGAGAGAAAATGAATAGTTTTGGTAGTGTGTGAGAGAAACGGACGAAAATGGTTTAAGTATGGTTTATGAAAGGACGTGCGGGTGGTTTTTGAAATGTGATTGAAATCAACGGCTTAGAGTTTTGCACGCCGATTTAGCATTTAATGTCTCGTATTTAATGCGGCAAAGATTTATATCCAATCATAAGCTTGGTGTGCGGCTTTTGCTGTACACGCTCATAATTATGCTTTGACGTAATCCTTAAAAACATTCCCGCTTAGTCAAAATGATTGCGTTTTTGTCACTTGGCTCATAAATGATTCACTTTTGCCCTCACCGGTGGTTTAGCTCTTCTTCTCACATCCTCTTTGTGACTCAAATTTGGTGACTTGGTATAGATGTCTTTTCGACACGGGTGATTTACTTAGTGATTTGTTAGTTCAACTCTTTTTCCCTTTTTGTGTTCCATTTCTTTTCTTTGATTCTTCCGAGTGTCACTCACTCAATTAACCCTAACTCATGCTTGAGTTCTTCAAATCTTGACTCACATAATGGTTTTGTGAAGATGTCACCAATTGTTTATCGGTTGAGATATATTCCAAGATGATGTCCTTCTTTTCAACATGATCTCTTATGAAGTGATATTTGACATCGATATGCTTTGTTCTTGAGTGCAACACAGATTTTGAGTAATTGCAATTGCACTTGTGTTATCACACATGATTGGAATTTCTTTTTCCTCAACTTCATAGTCTCTCACTTTGTCTCATCCATAGGACTTGGGCACAACAAATGCCCGCAGCCTATGTGTATTCTCGTCACCAGAGAGGCGGCTATTGAATTTTGCTTCTTGCTAAACCAGAAATCAACCTTGTTTCCTAGCATTTGACATGTGCCTCGAGGTGCTTTTTCTCAACTCGCATCCAAAGATAGTCAAAGTCGAATAGCCATTAGCTTGAATCCACCTTCCTTTGGATACCATAAGCCAACTTCTTGGCTTCCTTTCAAGTATCTCGGGATTCTTTTAGCTTTTTGTCATATGGCTCTCTTTTGGAGCAGATTGAAATCTTGCACATACACCTACAAAGAAAGGTGATGTCCGGCCCGCTTCTTTGTAAGATAGAGCAATGATCCAATAAGTGTTCTCAGATCTTGTTTGATCTACAGGCTTGCCATCCGCATCCATGTCCATTTTGATGATGTATTCATTGGTATTTTCACGAAGACTTCTCCTCCATACCAAATTTCTTCATTAAGTCTCTCCGGTGTATTTTGTTTGACTTATGAAGGTTCCATCCTTCGCTTGTTTCACTTGGAGTCCAAGGAAGAATGTCGCTCTCCCATCATGCTCATTTCAAATTTACTTTGCATGAGGTTTGAAAATTTTTCACACATGCTCTTTGTTTGTGGATCCAAAAATGATGTCATCCACATATATTTGAACAAGCAAGATACTCTTTTTGTCTTGAATTAAAAAAGTGTTCTATCTACTTATCCTTTTGTGAATCCATTCTCGCTTAGGAATTGTGACAAAGTATCATACCATGCTCTGGGTGCTTGTTTCAATCCATACAAAGCTTTCTTGAGTTTGTATACCTTCTCTCCAAGAGTCTTCTGCTCAAATCCTGGAGGTTGTTCAACATACACTTCTTCTTCCAATAAGCCATTTAGGAATGCACTTTTTACATCCATCCGATATACAATAAAATTCTTGTGAGCAAGATAGGCAAGAAACATCCTTATAGCTTCCAATCTTGCTACAGAGCAAATGTTTCATCAAAATCTATTCCTTCTTCTTGGCAATATCCTTTGGCTACTAGTCTTGCTTTGTTTCTTACCACGAACCTTCCTCGTTCATCTTGTTTCAACACCCATTTAGTACCAATAACATTTTGATGTGTGGGTCTTTGAACTAATTCCCATACTTTATTTCTTTCAAACCGATTCACTCTTCTTGCATAGCTTGAATCCAATGTGTGTCATCCAATGCTTGTAACACATCTTTGGGCTCTATTTGCGAGATAAAGCATGTGAACATGGCTTCTTGTTGAGTTCGATCTTGTTTTGACAACTTCTCTTATGTCTCCAATGACAAGTTCTCGTGGATGGTCTCTCGGCCATCTTACATCAGTTGAAGTAAGTTGGTGGGTTCGATTGTCTAGCAACTTTGTGTTGCTTTGATCGCTCTCTCGCACTCACTTAGCCGCAAATTTTCCAAAGATTTTATGAGACTCAACTATCTCATCTTCATCCGAGTTAATAGTTCTATCTTGACTTGACATAGGGACTCTTTTGTATGGTTGGATGATTCACTTATCACCGACTCTTCAATATCTTCTCCATTTACATTTGGCTCATCGAATACCACATGAATGGATTCTTCTACAACCATAGTCCTTTTGTTGAGTACTCAGAGGCTTTGCTTTCACCGAGTATCCCAAGAAGATACCTTCATCGCCTTTAGCATCGAAGGCCTTTAGATTGTCTTTGCCATTGTTGTGGATGAAGCATTTACATCCAAATATTCTAAAATATGCAACATTTGGTTTTCTTCCAGTCCAAATCTCATAGGAGTCTTTGTCGGATGTCCGTTTATCATACATCATGTTTTGAGTGTAGCAAGTCGTGTTGATTGCTTGACCCAAAATCTTTTTGGTAACCCCGCTTGACTAACATGGTCCTTCTTTGCTTCTTTGAGAGTTCTGTTCCTTCTTTCTCGCAACTCCATTCTCACGTGGGAGTCCTTGCTGCAGATAGTTCATTACCAATACCATTTTCAATACAATACTCGAGTTATTATTCCATTGACAAACTCGGTTCTTCCATCGATCTTATTTTGATAATGGTTTGGCTCTTCTCGTTTTGAATCCTCTTCATCACCGTGGGTAGTTTTTGTAGAGTTTCTTTCTTCTTACACATGAATATTGTCCATGTATATCTTGAGTAGTCATCTACTACCACCAAGGTGTATTTCTTTCCACTTATGCTAGCTTGGTTCCACTTTGGGCCAAATAGATCCATATGTAGCAGATGCAATATTCTTGTTGAAGATGGATATGTCTTTTCTTTGAATGAAGATTTGATTTGTTTTCCTTCGACATGCATCACATATACTCTCCTTCTTGTATACCGAGTCCGAAGTCCTTCCACAAGATTACTTCTTGCAAGCTTGTTAATCGTTTTGAAATTCGGTGACTCGACTTTTTGTGCCACACCAACTTGATTCAAATTTGTGCTCTTTGCTAATAGACAGTCTTTGGTGTAGCGGTTGACCAATCTACTACATACATGTTCTTTTGTCTCGCATCCTTGCAACACAACTTCATTCGATTCAAGATCCTTGATTTGGCATATACCCATGTTGAATCCAACATTATAGCCCTTGTCACGAGTTGATCGATGCTTAGCAAGTTGAAGTTGAGTCCTTCAACATATGCAACATCTGTGATTTCTAATCCATTCCTCTTGATGGATCCAATGCATTTTATTTCACCGAGCTTCATTTCCTCCAAATATGACTTTTGCTCCTTTTACTTCCTTGAATTTTGACAGATTTTTCTTATTTCTGTCATATGTCCGGGAATGACCACTATCCATATACCAGGTTCCTTGGCACTCACTGCTTCCTTGAACCTCGCAATCAAGGAAATTAAGTTTTAGGTACCCATAATTGTCTCCGGGTCCCGAGGGGTTAGAATTGTAAGATGATCCAACCAACTTATAGCCAAATGATTTGACTCTAAGGGGTTGCCATCTATCGATGCCATAATCATAATTAATCTTGGCAAATTGCTTGGGGATTTTAGGTTCATACAAATTGTCTCTTTTGTCTCGTATGCCGCATATGTGTTTTGGCAATCGCCTTCTTTGGGTAATTGTGGTGTCTTTGAATGTAGTGCCTAGGTGCATATGTGTGCTGATGAAAGTTCTTATAATTTTGGAATGGCCTTTGTTGAGTTCTAGGCCTTTGCCATTTGGGCTTATATTCCATAAGTCTATGCTGATAGTTCACATCATTCCAATCAGCTTGGCTTGGATATTTTCTACCATTCCCATCATATGTATTTCTTTTATAGATTTTCTGGGTTTTTGGTAGCTCGCTTTTTCTTTACAGAGTATTTTCTCGTTTGGAGTTTGCTGAGAAACTCGATCAACCTCTTCTCGGATGTCCTTTCAAATACTCAACTCGGCCGCTTTCCTTTTCCTTTATAACCAAGGCCAGTTTGCTTGTAGTTGTGCTTTGGAGTGAATGTGTATGCAACATTTAGAGTTTTGGATTTTTTGGCCTCTTCATTGCTTGAAGATCCTTTTTCCAAAATTACTTTTGGAGTTTGACATAGCATAGAGGAATTAAATCCTAAGCCTGTCTTGTTTCCACATTTTCTTTGACTCATAATAAGATCATCTAATGATTTAGATGCCTTAGTGAATGAGGCAATAACATTTTTGAGGTCATTCTCCCTCTTTTCTATGGCAGCAATTTCTGCTATTAACTTAGCATTTTCAGCCTTTAAACTTTCATTCTCATCAGCTATTTGACTTAGAGTACTCAGCTCCTTAGTCAGCTTTGAGTTTTGGCTCTTGAGTAGGTTGTTGTCCTCATTTAGTAGTGTGTGTGAGGATTTAATGTGTTCAAAATCTTTCATCATTTTGCCTAATGAATTATAAAGATCAGTGGGTGATGAAGTGTGTGTGTCACAGTCACTATCACTAGAATCCGAGTTTGATGAGTTAGAGTGTACCTCATCTTCTTGGTCGAGTTGATCTTGTTCCTTGGCCATCAAACGATCAAGGCTTCTTCTTCGAGTCACTTGAGTAGTCGGCTTCACCGCTCTCTGAATCACTGTCTCTCTTGACTTGGTCATTTTTTGTGATCTCTGCAGCCAACATTGCCTTTTTCTTTTCTTGTTTTCTTTCTCTCAAGACTTTTCTTTCTTCTTCATTTCTCGTATTTGTTGACTACAGGATATGGGCAATCAATGGCGTAGTGACCTGGTTGTCTGCCCGGTTCCAAATAGATATTCAACCTTTTGATCGCTCTTTCCATTCTTGGATTGTCACCCTTTGATATTCACTTTTTGGTGATCTGTTCTCTTGGTTGGCCTATCTTCCCTTGATTTGGAGGGAGCTGAGTGTCTTCTCGGAAGATTCGCCCTTGCCTCTCTTGTAGTTCTTATTGAAGAACTTGTTGAACCTTTTAACCATCGGGCTATTTCTTCGGATCAATGGCTTCTTTGACCTCAACTCTCTTCCCATCTTTAACAATTAGAGCAAATGTTTTGGGTACAACTGTCTCTTCCTGGTCTTTTCTTCTCAACTCAAATTCGTAGGCTTTGAGGTCTGAGAATAGTTCATGGTTGGATGTCTTTGATAGGTCCATGGAATGTCTTAGTGCCATGACCTTCATTTCCCATTCAAATTTGAAGACTTTTTAGGATCTTCATACACATTTCCTTCTCGTGTATATTCCTTTCCAAGTGCGGATAGCTCGTTCGATTTCTCGTGAACGAGCATCCAGGTTGATCCAGGTTTTCTCCCGAGATCATTTTGAAGTTCTCAAATTTCTCGACAAACCACCGATAATTTGTTTTCTTTGATTTGCTCTGAGCCTTCACAAATCAATGTTAGCTTGTCCCATTTCTTAAGTCGTTTTGCATGATTTGACTTTATTGAACATGGCTTTGTCCAAGGTTTTGTAAAGGATGTCCTTGGCTACATTGTCCAGGTTGTATCTTTTTCTCGTCATCATTTGTCCATTTAGTTCTTGGTTTTTCAACCATGGCTTGTCCGGGAGCAACATCCTTTCTCCTTCAAAATGCTCTTCTTACTTACCGTGTTCACCTTTAAGATTTGCAATGGCCCATCTTCTATCCCTATCCACATCTCATCAAGTAATGCCGATAGATGAGCCTCGCATACGAATTTTCCAATCATCAAATTCTTCAATTGTGAACATAGGGATGCGTGTCAAATTTGCTTCCATGATAATAAATTTTAATGATAAAAAAAGAGTTTTGAAAGTTTAAGTACTAAAGCGGACTTTGAAAAGTTCGGAGATCTAGTTCAAACCGAACTGCGGAAGGCTCAATGAACCAACCGCTCCGATACCACTTGTAGGTCCCAAGGGGTGTAAGTGTAAGGTTTAGAAGGGGGTTGAATAAACCTTACCAAATTTTTGATTTAGTCCTTTTAAATATTAAGAGTTGATACTACACAGTTGTGTCCTTGGTGGACATCCAATTTAGTTGATCGAAGAGTTAGTCTTTCAACGATTTCAACCGAGCCGTTGATGGAATAACTCACCGTTAAGTCTAAATTAACTTAACTCAATGTGGTTTGTTTTCAGAAGACTTAACACCCTTAAGTTTGATCAAGTAGAGATTTAGAGCTTGATTTAGTACTTAGAGATTATCTAATGGATAGCAAATATGTCGTGAGAAATAAAACAGATATGATGCATGAATTAAAGTCTTTGAAATGTAAATGACACAATAAGATTTTTATAGAGGTTCAAGATGGGGTAATTCTTCTACTCCTCTCTTCTCCAACTCCCGGAGGAATCCACTAGGTATTGATCAAGATACAAAGTGGTAATGCAGTCCAAATACAAGTCTTGATCACACAAATGACTTGATCCTTTGGGACTCGATCCGAGACGCCTTGATCACTCACCGGCTTCTCGTATGACTCGGCTTCTTTCACAGGCACCGCTTTGCTACTAAACTCTCACTTGCTCAAGCTCTTTGGATTTGATCACGAAGCCCTCCAAAAGCTCAAGACTTGGTTCGACCTTGAACCTTCCTACAATCCTTCGAGGAATGTAGACCCCTTGATTTTTCAATATTTTCCTCTTCAACTGATTGATGTTATCTTTCCTTCACAGGTGAGTGTTGGATTGATGTTCTTCGTAGTGTAGGCTTGAGGATTGAGAATATTTCAGGTTTACAGTTCTAATAATTGCTTGAACGTTTGTGGTTCTGGTCTCCTTCTTTCTCAAAGTCATTTCTCAGCCTTTTATAGTGATCTTTCAAAAATTTGCCCGTTGAAGAGATAGGCTTATTTTTGAAAGTCACTTGCGTCGTTGGCTTGTCTTGTTCGATCCTTGGAATTGCCATTTCCTCGTATGAATTGTTCTTCACCTTTTCGGAGTTCGACACGGTCCCATTGGTTTATTCCTTTTGCACGCTTCGGGACCGAGCACTTCGAGAAAGGTAGTATGGAGATATTACTTGTTTAGGTAATTCTCTTGATTTCTATGCAACGGATCTTTTTCGATTACCTCGACTTGACCGCATTTCCTTGCTTTCCCCAGGTGACTTAGAGTCGCTTCCAATCATTGGATGACTCTTCCATCACTTCAACTTGAGACTTGGCTTTTCTTGAGTTGACTTGACCGATACTACACTCACCGCATCTCACCGCTTCTTCATAGAGTTCCCGTCTACTCTTCTTTACCATACTCGGTTTGTCTTGCAATGAGTCTTCCTTCTAGTCTCCGATTGTCTTCTTGCATGTTTTGAGCGTAGGCGACTTAACTCACTTGACCAGCCCCTATTTATTACAATGCGCTTTACAACAAAAAATGGGGTGCCAACTTCCTATTCTAGGTTTTACATGGCATTCATCAAAATCTAAACAATAAATTTCCTAACAGTATCAACTATACCTCTTGTAAAACCATTTTGCGAAAGAAAAGAGCTAAGTTTATCATACTATGCACGGGGTGCTTGTTTGAAACCATATATGGCCTTTTTAAGTTTATAAATATCATTTCGCCTAGAAAATTTTTCAAACTTGTTTTACATAGACTTCTTCTTGAATAAAACTATTTAAAAAGTCGGATTTAGCATCCATTTGGTAAAGCTTTAAATTTTTAAAACAAGAATAGGCAAGTAAAATACGAATAGCTTCAAAACGTGCCACGGGTGCAAGTGTTTCATCATAATCAATACCTTATTCTTGACAATACCATTGAGCTACTAACCTTGCCTTGATCATCAAGCTTGTTCCGAAATACAAAAATTTCAGCAAAATCTTAACAAGATATCTTGCACAAGAGCATAGTAATATTGAATAATATAGACCCTATAATAAGTAACACATACTATGCCAAACAAAATCATCAAGAGTTTAATAAAACATGTAAGTTCAAATATGCTTATAGGAAGCTATATAAGGTCTCTTTTGAAATTTAAAAATTCGAGAGAATATAGTTGAGACCTCATTTATAAGAAGTATAGTGAAGAAGAGCTATGACAAAGCAACCAAGAATAAAGACATGAATATGTGCAGTAAAATGCATAATTTAAGAGGAGGATAAAAATCAAATGTTTTATCAAAACATAATATAATCCTTTACAAGTCTCGGATAAAACAAACTTTATCGAATAGTGCCTTTCAAAAATCGAAAAATCCTATTAATGACACTTGTTGAGATTCTTTGAAATATCTTGGAAAGCAAGCACATAAACATACATCATGAAAAATATTGAGTGAGAGTAGGAATAACACAAGTGAGCGTACCTCGAAAGTTTATGAAACTCTTGACAAATTATTAGTAGATAACCATTGATGAAGATATATATATATATATATCCTACACAATTCTTAAACAAATCTTGCACAAAACATAGTAATAAAAGTGTAAGCTAAAGCAATAAAAGATGTCACAAGTATACTATGCTTTATAAATCCATAAGATATAATACACATACAAATTCTAGGAAAAACACACTACTTTAGAAGAGCATTATACAAGGTCTTCTTGTCAAAAAGATTTAAACAATATTTATTGAAGACCTTATTATTAATATAAATATTAGAGAAATCTTTTTGATAATTAATGCAAAAATACAAGCATACATAATAACAAACAAAATATGCGTATATAAATAAGAAGATACGATTTACTAATTATGTCATTTCCACGGGTTGTGTCTTTCCCTTTGTTGATAGTATATTCTTCTTGGGAAATCATCTTGTTGATGATGTCTTCTCCAATTTTGCCAATTCAAAGGATTATGCCCTTCCCATTGTTGATTATAGTTTCTTCTTGTAATTTGATTTTGTTGATAATATCTTCTCTTTTGATCAAGTGGCGCAAATGTTTGTTGTCGATTTGACAATTTGAATTTTCTTTGATTTTTGTTGCGCCAAGTACCTATCATAAACTTTTCTTGTGGTACCCTTAAATGTTTGGGTCCTTCGGGATTAGCTTTGAGACTTTTAGGTCTCCAATAATAATTAGAGCTATTTGTAGCCCGACAAGTATTTGCCGTGTGACCCTTTTTACCACAATAGAAGCAAGTAATAATTTTAGGAGCATAATGACCAACATGCATAGAGACTTGGTTCTTTTTCATATCATTAATAACATTAGGCTTATAACCAAGTCCTAGTTTCAAATTATCACAACCATGAACATCAAGTATTTTGGTCATTTTATTGGTACTCAAATTAAACTTAGTCAAATCATTTTTCATGCAATTAATATCCTTCACAAGAGATTCATTATCCTTTTCAAGGTTTCTAACCTTATCAAGTGTGGTAGTGTGAGCCCATGAAAGTGATTCATAGGAAGTAAATAAGTTATCCTTATCATTTTTCAAAACATTGAATTCCTTTTTCAAATTTTTGTATTTAACAAGCAAGCTTTGTAATTCATTTTCAAGTTCATCGAAATCATTTTTCAAATCAACATAATCATCATGCATTTCATTACTAAAAGAAATAGAGGAGTTTCAGCGTACCTCATTGTCTTTGTCGATGCCCATTAAACATTGCTCGTGTTCTTCATCATCGGAAGTTGTAAGAAGCTCATCCCATGTTGTTGGAGTTGATGTTGTATTCATTTGAGAGATAGATGCTTTTGAATTGCTCCTTTCATTTGCATATACTTAATAGATATCTTCTAATTTTTCCCAAGCTTCATGTGACAATCGTATCCCTCGAATATGACCGTATTACCTAGAGGTAAGTGAACAATGAAGAATATTTAGAGCTTTACCATTTAAGAAGAGAATTTCCTTGCCTTCATCATTGAGCTCCTTGAGGAATTTGGAGGTGAGTAGTTCGTCTTTCATCAGGATGGATTCTCCATTAACGACCGTGTTCCAAATATCAAACTCGCAACTTTGTAAATAACATTCCATTCTTTCTTTCCAAAATGTATAATTTTTGAAATCAAATAGTGGTGGCTTGTTGGTGGAGGCACCGGAAATATGGACTTCATTCGTAGCCAATGATCGTTCCTCTTTACTCGCGATGTGGAACGAGCTTGCCAAAGAGTTTGTCTCTAATACCACTTGTAAGTCCAAGTGGCTACAATAACTAGAGGAGGGTGAATATATTATGCCCATTTTCTCGATTATGCCCTCTTTTTCGAATGTAATAAGCTAAGACAAGAGCGGAAGTGCTGGAAGTAAACAACACGCGTCGATTTATAGATGTTCAACCCCCCTAGGGCCTAATCCTCTACCACCCCAGTATCTCCGGGATAGATTTCAAAAAGAAAAATGATTTTATTAATTACCACAATTAATACAACATCACCTTAGAACACCTCTTTGGAGATTACCACAATCTCCCTTGAAGATTACCACAATCTTCCACCTTGAAGAACACTAAATTCTTCAACACCTCAAAGAGCACCAAACTCTTCAATAAGAAGATTACCGCAATCTCCTAACACCTAAGATCACCCAAGTGTGTTCTTACCACAAGAACACCCATAAGGATGTCTTGTGTTGAATGATGACAACAAATTCAAGATTACAACTCGATAGTGAATAATACAATTTTGAGTGCAAGTGTAATCAAGAATTAAGCCAAGACCTCATGATGTGAAAGTGTAAGAACTTAGGCTATTACAACAAGAATATAGATAATATAAGAACAAAGGGTTTGCTTGAATGTTTCTTGTTGTGTTGTAGTATTCTCTCTTGTTGTGTTGCTTCAATTCTTCATCTATTTATAGAGGATGTCTTGAACTTGATAGGCTCCTCCTAGGAGATTGAAATCTGTAAAAAATTGCAAGACAATTGAAGAATATAGCTGTTAGAGATCAAGACCATAAATTGAGGAAAAGTTGTCTGCAGCACAACAGTTAGAATTTGCTATCAAAATGGTATGGCGACCAGTCGCGCTCTAATACAGAAATTGAGAATACACAGAAAAGTTACACATGGGGACCGGTCCAGGGGGGTTGGACCAGTCACCATAGGGTTGGATCGGTCACCCCCCATGTGGACCGGTCACCCTCCTTGTTTTTCAGAGATACAGAGTCTCTGTAATTTCCCAGGCGCCGATCTCCCTTTGTGCGACCAGTCGATCTCCAGGGGTTTTTGAAACGTCTCCTTTTTGTTTCAAAACTCAACTTTCAGACACAGGTTGCCCTATAGGGCGACCTGTTGAACACGAGACATAAGTATTGTCTAATTTTTATCAAAAATAAACTTGAGGAAATACTCCAAAAAATAGTAAAAACATTTTAGATCGATCGGAAGTATTTGGACAACATTTAGAAACATTATTTTGGAGTAAAAATACATTAACATAAAATTATCAAAAGTGTTGTCCACTTTTGTTTGAAAATAAACCTTAAGAAATACTCCGAAAAATTAGTAAAAATATTTTAAATCATTTAGGATTATTTCGACAACAATTAGAAACATTGTTTTGGTGTAAAAACAAAATCATCAAAATCATGATAAAAACATTTATCTAACAATGTGGTGGTTTTGGCTTTTGGGTTCCCCCATTCATTGAGGATATTTTTTTCCAAAACCACTCTAGAAGTTTGTGCATTGACAAATCAATTAGATCCTAAGCTTACTGTATCTGCAATTTATTTCTGTATCTTCATCAATTCATCCAATGTTTTGGATGACTTGCTGAGTGATACAATCACATTTTTTAATTCTTTTTCCGTCTTTTCTCTTTCAGATATGTCTATTTTGACCTTAGCTATCTCAGCCTCCAGCTCTTTGTTCTCATCTGCTATGTGACTAATAGTATTCAGCTCTTCAGTAAGCTGTGAGTTTGGCTTTTGAGTTGGCTGTTTTCCTCATTTAAAAGTGTGTGTGAGGATTTCATATGCTCAACGTCTTTCATTATTTTGCCTAATGAATCATAAAGATCTTTGGGTGATGAAGTGAGTGTGTCACTATCACTATCACTATCATGAGAATGTGAGCTAGATGAGTTAGAATTTTCCTCATCTTCATGTTCCATAGCCATGAGGCATATCAATGCCTCTTCTTTTGTATCAGAGGAGGATTTTACTTCACTGTTGTCTGACTCAGCGGTCTCATTTCACTTGGCTATGTCAGGTTCAACAGCCAGCACGACTTTCTTTCTTTCATGTCCTCTTTCTCTGAAGATTTTCCTTTCATCTTCATTTATGTATTTTTTGACTGGTGGATAGAGGCAGTCAACAACAAAGTGTCTTGGCAGTCTGTAGTTCCAACACAAGTCTTTAGCTTCTTGTATTCAACTCTCTTATTTTCAACTCTCTTGGGGGATCTTTCTTCCTTACCTTTTGAAGGTGTTGAGTGTTTTCTGGAGGATTCACCCTTGTTTCTCTTATAGTTCTTATTGAAGAATTTGTTGAATCTTAACCATCATGCCTATTTTCTCTTTGTCTATGATGTCCTTGGATTCTGTACCTTTTGATTCTCCAGCCAACAGAGCAGTTGTCTTGGGCACAACTATCTCATCTTTCACCTTTCTTCTGAGCTCAAATTCATAAGCCTTTAAATCTGAGAATAGCTCATGGTTGGAAATCCTTGTTAAGTCCATAGAATGCCTAAGGGCCATCACCTTCATTTCCCACTCAGTTGGGAGTGGCCTTAGAATTTTCATACACAATTCCTTTTGTGTATATTCTTTTCCCAGAGCTTAAAGCTCATTTGTAATCTTAGTGAATCTGGCATCCAGCTGATCCAATGTTTCACTTGAAAGCATTTTCAAGTTCTCAAACTTCTGTACAGCAACAATCAACTTGTTCTTCTTTATCTGCTTTGAGCCTTCACAAATCAAAGTCAGCTTTTCCCATATCTCACGAGCAATCCTGCAAAATTAAACTTTATTAAACATTGCTTTGTCAAGAGTCTTATATAAAATATCTTTGGCCATATTACCCAAGTTATATCTCTTTCGATCCTTATTGGACCATTCGCTTCTGGGTTTTTCAACATAAGCAGGTCTTTCAGCAGCATCCTCAACAACCCTTGCAGTTGTGTTCACTTTTGTGATTTGTATGGGTCCATCTTCTATAACGAACCATATTTCATCATGCAGTGCTGAAAGATATGCCTTCATGCGAATTTTCCAATCACCAAACTCTTCCACAATGAACATGGGAATGCGAGACAGATTTTCTTCCATGATAATAACTTTCTTATGAAAGAAAATTTGAAAATAGTTAAGTGTTGATCTTTGAAAGATTGAGATCTAGTTCAGTAACTAGTGCGGAAGGTTCTTTGAACCAACCGCTCTGATACCACTTGTAGGTCAAACAATTTTTTGGTTTGATATTAAATCAGAGTTTTTACACAAGTAAACAACTTAGTCCTTAAAGACAGATGGGTTCAACCTCAACAAGAGAGTTAACCACTCAACAGACTCGATTGAGCTGTTGATATAGTAACTCAGCTGAGTGAAGTAAGCTCTGTTAAAAATACAGCTTACTTGGTATTTACAGCGGAAGACTTACACACTTTTTGTAAAATGGTTTTACAACTCTTATTTTAGTTTAAGTTGTTATCAGTTGAGTCAAGCAAATATAAATCAGCAGAATAAAATATGCAGAATTAAAGTGCTAAAAAATAAGAAGACACAAAGAAATTTTATATTGGTTCGATGATGGGGTAATTTCTCTACTCTACTCTTCTCTAACTCATGGAGGTAATCCACTAATGTATTAGCTGTATAAAATGGATACAACAGTCCAAGTAGGCATTGATCACACAATTGGCTCTATTCATAGGACTTGGCTTTTTCGTAAGGCAGCTGCCTCACTACTTCAGCTCCTTCAAACCCTTCGGACTTGATCACGTAGTCCTCCGATGGATTCAAAGCAGGTTCTAACTTGAACCTCATTACACTTCCTTCATTTCGTGGATGTGCAGACTCCTTTGTTCTTTAAAACAATTTTTCCTCTTCAACTGGTTGAAGTTTTTCTTCCTTCAGTGAGTGTGTTGGATAGATTCACTTCGAAAATAGGCTTCAGGATTAGAATAAATGGCTTGAGAGTATTTTGATTGCTTTGCTCAGGTTGTTTGTGTTTACGTTTTTGCTCATATGTGTCTTGGTACCCTCTCACAAATATTCCTCAGCCTTTTATAGGGACAGTTTGAAAAGTGTCAGTTGAAGAGATAGACATTTTTCAAACTTCACTTCTTGATCATTGGCTTGTCTTGTTGTGCAACTTTTGATGTTGACCCTTCCTCAATTCAATGCTCTGCAGGCTGCCTAAAACTCTGCAGGTTACCATTTTGGGTAAGTTCTTGACTTTTCATTCCAATGGACTTCTTCAGCTTTCTTTGAGTCCTTAAGCTGCTTTACCCCTTTATTGAGTCTTATCAATATATTTTGGATGATTCAGTTGTTAGTATGTTAACAAACACAACTTATTTTCTTGACTGATACACTTCTTTGATACTCAGTTGCAACTCATCTACTTCTTCACTACATCCTTCAGTCAACTTCTGCGATCTTAAACTTGGATGCTTCTTTACTCAACTTATATTTCCTATCTATTACATAGTTGAATTACAACAGAAAATGGAGTGCCAACATTCTAATCTAAGTTTTACATGTATCATCAAAATCTATACAAATAACTTTCCCAATAAATTGAGTTCAATATGGAAGTTTAGAGATTATTTTGAGTGAGAAATTGATTTTAGGAGAAGAACAAAAAATGACGAAGAGACGAGATCGAGAGAGACGAGCAAATGGGATTTGTAGTTGCAGCATGTAATTTAAGGATTTAGAAAAACGATTCATGACATTCTAATTGCTTTGGGAATTTTAGCCCACCTATTTTTTAGAATCATAAAATGACCCTCCTCGATTTCTAAGATTTTGTAAAACTATCCCTGGACCTATTAGTTGAGAGAGTTGACCTGAATTTTGACCCAATTAGAATTTATTATCATTCTTATTTTCATTTTATTTAGATCCGAATTTTTCTCAAAGTCATGTATTAAGTTAATTTTCTTTTTGATGTTTAGGAAACAATATTTTCGAGGTTTGGGATTTTCAAGCTCAAGAAATTTCATAATTGTCCAAGTTCATGCAGTGCATATTAAGGTGGGGTATATTGCTTTTGTTTATTTCAAATACCTCATTGTAATGATTGTTATATATATAGGCACGTTAAACATGACATGTAAGGAAGGTACTTAATTGTACAAACACAAAGTTACTTAACTGTACAAATGTGAGCGTACTTAATTGTACACCCACAGTTAGCCTCTAGGCTTATTTGATCAAACTATAAAAACCATAGGTGTGTATATAATGATGATTATACTTGCGTATTTTATTTAGACAATGTATCCCCACTGAGTTGTTGTATACTCACCGCCTTCATTTAAAATATTTTCAGGTTATGACTCCGACGTGGCACGTGGTTGGTGGATGTGATTAGAGTCATGCATTTTTTTTGAAATTTTATTATAATTATTGAGAGTTGTTCAGATAATGATTATTGTTTTAAATTATTCCTTTGCACACATGGATGATAAGTTAATATTTTTGTTAGCACAAGTTAAATTTAGTAGTTTTTTTCTTTAACTGTGAAATGTTTCTAAACCTTTTTATTTAGCGAAAAATATATTCATGGTTGTACTCTTATAAAATTAGGGTGATACATTTGTGGTTGCAGAGCAGGTTTACGGTTTTGTAGACTTGTTAAAAGGAAAACAGATATTATTCTAGAACAAAAGAGTCAAATATTTGAAAATGTTTATGATCATCCGCCTACGATGTACCACGTCGACTCCAAGGTATCCATTTTTTTTACGCCAATAATCATATCAAGATATGAATTATGAGCTTTATGTTAACGTCATGGATGAAACATTTATTCTGTTATCATCATGTTAATCCATGAGCTTTATATTAATGTCATGTACTATGAAAAATCATGTTTTATTGTTACAATGTGATATATGTCTTCATGAGTTACCTTGTTTTATATCAAACAAAATTTCATGATAAAACCATTCGAGCTTAATTACATGAACCTAGATAGTCAGTACTTATTAGATTCGAACTGTAAGAAAGATGATTGAAACAATATGTTAATAAATTTTGTTACTTATGGCTTATAGAAGTTACCAATGATAAGAGTACGCCCATATTAATTAGTGTTTGCACCACTAGTAAGATAATAATAAATAATATATGGTGATTTACTTAGAGTAAGAAGCATTATGCATATGAATATAGAAAAATGATTCGAGGATGTAGATGAACTAGAATATTTAGACGAACCTAGTGTCGAAAAGGAACTAAAGGAATTTTGAGAATGAACTCTCATTCAACCAAGAACTTGCACCTAGGGATGCAAAAAAAAAAACTTTTTGATTCGATTCAGTATTCGAAGTCTTATATTGACATTCAAATTCAAAAATTAGAATACAAATTCAAATAAGAATATTTATTCATATTCACATATTATGCGAATGTGAATTTCATTATATTCTATTCGAGTATTTGAATAATGTTATATATATTTTTACATTTATATTTATACAAAACACTTATATATAACCTTTATACATATAATATATATTTATTTATGTAAATTTCTAATATATAATAAACCATATTTTCACTTATAAAAGGCCTAATCTAGTAAGTATAAATATAATTAAAGCCCATCATGCATTTTGTCGAAGTTGACTCATGATATTTTAGTTAATCCTATCAACACAGTGACATTAGAGGCTCACTCGAATGTATTTTCATGTTTAGAAAAATACACTGGTCTCTAATTTGATTATTTTTGCATAGGAGGATGAAGAACGAGTTGATATCCAATTGCAGGCAGATGTGAATGCTAGCCAGTCTTATTATAGTATATTCTTTATGCACTTGACAATAAATTCTTTTTGGTGATATATTTGGTGATTAATATGTTGTTTATGTATTTAACAATTACATGACCCAAAGTTATTATTTAGATTTTAATTGTTATTGCAATATGATCAGATATTGTCAGGAAAAAATGATAAATATTGGTAGGATTTTGAATACGAATATTCGAATTGATTCGTTGATATTCGAATATACTTTAAAACAAGACAAATAATTATTTTTTGTATTCGAACATTAAAAGAGTACGAATAAGAATATTCTTTAAATAAGCCGAATATGAATATAATATTTTGATATTTGACTCGATTCGATTCGCTTACACCCCTACCCGCACCTAGCCAGGCCCAGGTGGTGGAACGATTTCGCCGATTTTCACCCCAAGTATTTAACGGACAAGAAGGACCTGCTATTGTAGATGAGGGGCTCACTTTCCTTCAACGCACATTTGAATTAATTGGATGTACTAAGGCACAACGCATTCTTTGTGCCCAGTATCAACTGGTACAAGATGTTGGTCGATGGTTGATGAGTTTTTGGCGATTGAAACTTGCTGATGAACGAACAACCTTGACTTGGGAAGGGTTTAGAGAGATATTGATGGAGAAGTATTGTCCCCAACACTACCGCGAGCAAATGGAACGTGAGTTTTAGGATTTAAAATAAGAAGGGATGACGATTACTGAGTACGAGAGGAAATTCAATCAAATGGGCTTTTTTGTAGAGCACATTATGGACACCAACCGTAAGTGGGCGTTGAGGTTTTGAGCGGGCTTACGCCCGGGGATAGATCAAATTGTGGGGATTGATAGGTTATTATCATACGATGTGATATTTTTCCGAGCACAAGATATTGCCGCAAGTCAACAATTAAATTGCCAATAGATGGTGAATTTGGGAAAACAGAATTGGACTGGTAATCAAGTTAATAAAGGGAATCAGAGCAAGCAAACGAGAACTAAAGTGCGGTCTGGATCCAGACCTGAGACTATTAAACCAGTGTGCGCCAATTCTGGAAAGAATCACAATAGGGAGTGTGTTTTGGGACAGGATAAATCCTATTGGTGCAAGATGCCATGCCATTGATCATGGAATTGTCCCTCTCAGAACAAAGGACAGGGGATAAAAAGGTAAGGCTCTGGAGGACAGACCCAAGTTTATGCTATGACTCAAAGTGAAGCCGATCAGAATTCAGGCACACTGTTAGGTATGTTAATAGTATTTGGAATACCTATTTTTATATTGTTTGATACAGGTTCCACACACTCACTTAGGTCTTTGAAATTTCACAATGTAACTAGACATAATGACGTTAGGGTCGACGAACCACTAGAGGTTAGTCTGCCCTCTGGTAAGATGATTTTCACTAATTCGGTCATTAAGGATGTATATGTTGACATAGGTGGAAGGGATCTTAAATCTAATTTATATGTGATTGGTGTGAATGACTTCGATACAATCTTAGGCATGGACTCCCTTTATAAGTATGGAGCTGATATTTAGTGTCAAGAAAAAGAGGTAAATTTCACATACCGGGTGACGGAGAAATAATATTTTATGGGATTAAGAGTAGAACTACACCTAGGGTTATATCTGCAATGAATGCATTATAGGTCCCAAGGGGTGTCAGGTAAAGTCTAGAAGGAGGATTGAATAAACTTTACAATTTTGATTTTTTGAATTAGAATTTTAAGAAAACAGTTTAGTCTTTCAGACAGCTGGGTTGAGAATCAGCAGGAGAGTTAACCACTTTACAGATCTCCTAAAGAGCTGTTGACAGTGTAACTCAGCTGAAGATAGTCAATTGATTTACAAAATTAAGTTTCTTTTTAATCAGCAGAAGACTTACAACCTTTTGAGTTTTGGTTATCAACATTTAGTGTTTTACAGAGTTATATAGTTGATTGGATAGAAAATATATACCGAAAGATAAAATACTGAAATTTAAAAGCAATTATGTAAAGACACAACAATTTATTGTGGTTTGAGGATGGAGTAATTCCTCTACTCTACTTTTCTTCTACTCCAGGAGAAATCTACTAATGCAACAGTTAACTTTAGTTACAAAAGTACAGTCCAAATAGCCTTGGTCACACAACTATCTATTCTTGGGACTCAGTTCTTTACTAGACAGTTGCCTAGCTACTTCAGCTCTCTGAATCTACTGGATTTGTTCACACAACCCTCCCACAATCCAGAATATGGTTCGACCTTGAACCTACTACACTTCTTCAATCCTTGGCAGTGTAGACCCCTTGTTTGTTTTCACTTACAACTTCAATCTTTCACAGTGTATGTTTGATGAAGTGTCATTTAATGAGCTTGATGATATGCAATTAAGCTTGAGAGAGTTTCAATACTTTTGGTTGTTCACAGCGTATTGCTTTGATTCTCTTGTGTTTCATATATCTCATATATCTGATCTCTGAAAATTCCTTAGCTTTTATAGTAGGAGTTTAAATTTTATCCATTTAAGATATAGACAAAAATTCAAACCCTACTTTGTGTTCGTTGGCTTGTCTTGTTTCGCAGCTTTTGATGTTGACTCGTCCTTGTACTCAGGCTTTCTACAGGTTTTCTGAAAAGGTGTCAGCTTCTACGAGATGGTCATTTTCTATTCCTTTTGCATTCTTATTGCTTGAGTAGTTTAATGTTTCGGGTATGTCCTTATTACTAAAATAAGTAACTTTGATGGACTTGGTGCAATGGACTTCTCAAGTTGTCTTAGTCCTTCAACTCTTTTTCTCTAAGTTTGGGTCTTCTGAGTTAATCTTTTGATATACTCTAATGTCAGTCTTCTGAAAGACTTGGATGTCGAACTACAATGAGAGTTTTCTGATGTTCACTTAGGCTAAGTCAAAGTCGATTTTTTCCGACCACTCACCGCGAATCTTCGATTATTTCTTCACAAGTCTAATGCAATTCTACTTGGCAACTTTTCAAGTCAGCCTAAATCCTATCTATTACACTTGTACAACATTAAATGGGGTGACAACTTCCTAATACAATGTTTTCTAAGAATTATCAAAATATATACATTAAATTTCCTAACATGCTAAAGAAAAGAAAGTGTCAAGGATATTTAGTGAATATGGTTGGAACCCCAATAGTTGAGTTGACGCCAATTTGTTGATGTTATCCCGTAGGAATTGTTGGGTTTCACGAATCAAGGATGGGCAAACATAGTGGAAATTAATTTTTTTGCGTAAAAGTAAACATGCATATAACAATGTATATCTAATCCCGGTATTTAGTCCAAATTTTCGGATGGCGTTTCGAATTACCTTTTAATAAAATTAAAACTATGAAATTTTACCTTTTATGAAAACTCCTTTTCTCAGGTAGCCTGGGATAGAAGGAATCCGAATTCCTACCAGCAGGGTGAATGCTCACAACCTTCCTTCAACTCCTCGATCGCACGAACGAGTTCGTCCACTCGAATGAATGAAACCTTCAGGTAGAATTTCGCTAGCAATCCTACTTGATTTTCTAATCTTATTGTATGGAGTGTTTATGAATTGATGTTGTAGGTCCCAAGGGGTGTAAGTGTAAGGTTTAGAAGGGGGGGGTTGAATAAACCTTGCCAAATTTTCGATTTAGTCCTTTTAAATCTAAAGAGTTGATTCTACACAACAGAAACTTGATGGACGATCGAATTAGTCACTCAAGAGAGTTAATCTCTCAACGCACTCACTTTGAGCCGTTGATGGAGTAACTCAATTTTGTTGGCTATAATTTAACTCAACCGTGGTTTTATTTTCATTGGAAGACTTAACACCCTTAAGTTTGATTAAGCAAGATTTTATAACTTGATTTAGTACTTATAAATTATCAAATGGATAGCAAATTTATCACAGATATAAGCGAGTTAAAAGTGCGAGAATTTAAATGCTTTGAAATGTAAATGACACGGTGAAGTTTTTATAGAGGTTCGAAGATGGGGTAATTCTTCTACTCCTCTCTTCTCCAACTCCTGGAGGAATCCACTAGGTAATGATCGGTTTACAAAGTGGTAACATCCGGATACAAGTCTTGATCACAACAACCGACTTGATCCTTTGGGACTCGATGCCTGAGACGCCTTGATCACTCACGGTGGCTTCTCGTGCGACTCGGCTTCTTCACAGGCCTTTGCCTTGCTACTACATGACTCACTTGCTCAAGCTCTTTGGATTTGATCACGAAGCCCTCCAAAAGCTTAATACTTGGTTCAACCTTGAACCTTTCTACAATCCTTCCCCGGAATGTAGACCCCTTGTTTTCAAAAGTTTCCTCTTCAACCGATTGAAGTTCTCTTTCCTTCACGGGTGAGTGTTGGATTGATGTACTTCGTAATGTAGGCTTGAGGATTGAGAATGCTTTGATTTTTCTAATATGCTAGTATATCTCACGTGTGTGTCATGCATGTGTCTCATTTTTTTCTCAAACAAACTCCTCAACCTTTTATAGTGTACTTTCAAAAATTTGCCCGTTGAAGAGATAGGCTTATTTTTGAAAGTCACTTGCGATCGTTAGCTTGTCTTGTTGCGCTTCTTGGAATTGCCGTTTCCTCGTATGAATTGTTCTTTCACCTTTTCGAGTTCGACACGGTGTAGTGCTTCCCATTGGTTCATTCCTTTTGCACGCTTCCTCGACTGAAAGCACTCCAAGAAAGGTGGTATGGAGATATTACTTGTTTAAGTAAATCTCTTGATTTACGTCAACGGTTCTTTTACGATTATCTCGACTTGACCGCATTTCCTTATTTTCCCAGGGTGACTTAGAGTCGACTTCCAATCATCGGATGACTCTTCTCACTTCAACTTGAGACTTGGCTTTTCTTGAGTTGACTTGACGATGCTCCACTCACCGATCTCATCTCAATTTCTTCTTCATAGAGTTCCCGTCTACTCTTCTTTGCCATATTCAAATTGTTTCACGAAGGTCTTCCTTCCGGTCTTGGTGTCTTCTTGCATGTTAGGGCGTAGGCGACTTAACTCACTTGGCCACTCTAATTTGTTACAATACATTTTGACAAAGAAGAATTGGGGTGCCAACTTCTATTCTAAGTTTTACATGGCATTCATCAAAATCTAAACAATAAAATTCCTAACAATTTCCCCCTTTTTGATGATGCCAAAACTTAAATCATTCAAAAATGCAAATAGCAAAGATACATACAGATAGTGTATTGACATAGAATGTATGCGCAGAATAGATCTGTTTATTGATCATATCATTCTGTTCTTTTACACAATCAAGTTGTTTACAAGGTGTATCGTGAGCACATATTTGTCTACACCGAAAATAAAGAATTTATAGCTTTATTACGTAAGACTTACATTGTATGTATTTACATGATGAAATACACGAAGGGTTGACAAAAACACTTCATCTCCTTCGCCGTCTCCTTCTTTCATCTTGTTCAAGATCTTCTTCTCTTCTTCTCTTTTTCTCGTCGTCACCGCCTTCTTTTTCTTCTCATATGCCTTCCTGGCGACTTCATCTTTTCTTATTCTTTCCTGTCTCTCCCGCCATAGCCGAGTCTGTCTCTTTGTTTTCTTCTTCTATTCTTTTTGCATACTCGGCGTTAGTTTTAGCCACTTTCAAATTTGCCACTTGGTCAAGCCCGGCCAAGAGATCCCTCATTTCTTTCCCCGGATCTACGTATTCAATATTCTTGGCGGAGGCCTGGAGTGCAGTCTCAAGCTTCTTCCTCCACTCATCTTCTTCCTCTACCTCGGGCGTATCTTTGTCTTTGGGTCTTCTTCTTTCCAAACAGTGACCAGCGGAGTGACTCAGCAGAGTGATCGCCGAAGTCTCTTCTTTCTGTCGCCTTCTTCACATAACGTGAGACCCTTTTCCCAAGATAAAGTCCCAAGCTTGGGCCATAGACATATTTGCAAAGTATCCCTCGATTCGAGCGTTTTAAATTCATCGACGATCGTGGCTCGTCCCGACATCCGAGATGGCATAGGTGTCTATGTCTCTTTGGAATGCCTCCGTGTTCTTTCAAGATGTTCATGACTCGGGCATCCATTCTTCCTTCCACTTCCTTCATCCCCTCGCTTCAATTGTTTTTCTCTTTTCACCATAGATACAAAGAGAGTGTTGGAGTGGCGAGTCACGCGGAGTTTCTTTGCTTATAATGTCACCGTGTGACAGACCTGTTGAGGGGTTTGTGCAATCATCAAGGTCAAATCTTTTGATCCTTCCCCCTCAACAAGCTTTCCTTTCTTCTCGTTTCAAGACTTCCTCACCGATTTTCCCTTCTCACTGTTTCCTTTCTTTTTAGCTTGATTTTGTCGCTTTCAAGGTATTCCTCTTCCCCCTTTTGGCATCATCAAAGGATAGAGGAACCCCGGAACATCTTGGCAAGCATGAAGTCGAAGTCTTCGATGGTTGAGTTACTCGCTTCAAGTCTGCTGCGTTGTATGCAAAGACGGAATTCGGTCGAGTAGCGTTGGATTCAAATCGCTTCATCTCGCCATGAGAAGGCTGAATTTTCTTGTCATGTGTTCTTCCAAACGTTGAGATCATTTGTATGTTGCTCACGCAGCAGCTTGATCTCGGCGATGTGAGCTTCATGCATATGCTCAATGTGTTCTCTCGGCTTCGTTTTGCATCGATTTTCGACTCTCCACACCAAGACTTTGTTGAACAGTGTTCTCAAGTATCTCAACTTTCCACACGCATTGTTTGTCGCTGTTGCCACCATTCCCTTATCCGAATCAAGTGCCTCTTAAATCACCGGTATGTAAGGGTGGCATCTCTGTTGTCCGATCCGCATGTCCAAAGAGGCCTCGATGCCTCTCCATCCGTTCAACCTCAAAAGAGTGCCTTGAACACTTCTCGAACTTCAAACATTCTTCAATTGATGGCCATACAAAGATCAAAATCATAATCACCGAACAATGGTGTCGATGGAAGAACAGAGCTGGTTTGTGATAGCGTGCTTGTTCGTTTCGACTCTTCGTGGAGTTCTCGTATCTCCAGTGAAAAAGGGAAAGATTCTACAAAAGATTCATCACCGCCAACCGGGATCTATGATGAGCGGTGCGCGTGAAGTTCTTTTTTTGGGAATCGATCTGCTGCGACTTGAGGAGCCTCGTGTCTGGTCTCTTTCACCGGGTTCTATTGTGAAGTAGACCTTGTGAGCCTCAAATGCTTAAATCTCGGTTTTTTCCATTTTAGTAGATGTCCTCGGCCTTATCGTGAATATCGGACGATGATGAGATTTCCATTGGTGGCTCATCATCAAAATTAAAGGTTTGACGAGTAGTCTTGGGATCGATTGCTCGTCTTTGGGAACATCCGCAGAGTCTTTTGGATTTGTCATGGGGGATGACTCGCCTTCTTCTTCGCCTTCCCGATCCTTAAAAGTGACATCGTGGTTGTCCTGGGAATCATGAAGTGCGCTTATCTCCTTCTCTCGATGGGTCGATGATAGCAGGAGGGTTGTTCTCTCTACTTGACCTCTTTTACCCCGGAAGTCTCAACCTCCCGTGGCCTTCATATCCTCCAAAGAGCCGGTCTCTCTGCTGCGAGGCATTTTGTCCTCCCTTTCGATGTCACTGTCTTAGGGTCTTCTACATTGGCATCCATTGGAGTCTCAACCCCATGGATTGCACTTTCATCGCCTGTGTGTTAACTCAAGTACATTCCTTCCTCGTGCCTCGATCGCATCGCGGCGTCATTAGCCATTAGCCTTTAGAGCGAGTTGGCACCTCACCGAGAGAACTTTCTCGAGCTTCGTTGATGGCAACTTGTCGTTTCTTCTTGTGTTTGTATTTTCTCTACTTCGCCTCCTTGATTCGTTGTGGAGTCATCTGCAAGATCCTCCGACCTTTGCTTTGCAATGGAGGGAGTTTCCCCCTTACCGAGTGAGTGACTTGAATGGGGTCACCCGTCTCCAAACTCCCCCTTGTTTCGATTGATTGTTCGGTCGTTGGGGCGGGGTAGCACACCTTCAATAGGGGTTGGCTCGATCTCCCCACTATCCCGGTTTCATCGCCATCTCCTTATCGCTTTCTTCCGAGTGAGCTGGGAAGTGGTAGCAGCAATAATAGTGGCTATTTGTCAACCACTCCCATTGGATCGATTTCAGTTTGTTCGATGACTCTCCTGGTCCCTCCATCGCTTTGCTCGTGAAGGATTCTTGATTCGTGCAATGCTTGCCGCATTTGCAACTCTTCGTGCGGCCAGCATTCTCCTTTCCTCGTCACCGCCGTGAGAAGACATCAAGGAGAGGATGTGTGTGTTCTGCCGTAGATAGGGCGGTGCTTGCCTTCTCACGTGCTTCGGCTTCTTCACTTGCTTTTCTCTCTCCTTGTCCTTGTAGATCTACAGGATGTCTCGCTTGTCTTCATCCGTAGCCGAGCACAGAGTTAATCCAAGGAAATTTAGCGCTTCCTCTTCTTCTTCTTGTGAACTCGGGCCGTTGGAACTTTCCTTGACTTACTCAACTTCCATTTCTCCACTCACGCAGACGATTTTGGATGTCCGGGTAAGGTGGAGATAGGATCATGACATCACTATCCGCTCCGCAGTTCTTTTTGCTTCACCGTGTGAGCTACACTTGTGTCTTGGTTGCCTCTCGTTGATCGCCTTGACAGACTTGGTCATTTCATCAACTACATCCGAGACTCTACTTCTCCGAGTCTCCGTATTTGTGCTAGCCGAGTAATCGACTCACTGGTTTCTTCAGCTGATTCGCTGACGATTCTTCTTCTTCGTCTCCTAGTTTGTACCGTAGGGATTTCTCGGTTCGGAGACGGTGTCCTCTCGAGTCTTGGGCGGTCGGGGCCGGTCTTTGGTGTCTTTTTCGAGGAGCAGCCGTCGTGGCTTCTCGGTTCTCCTCTTTTTGACGATCGGAGAAGGTATTTGTGAGTCCTTCTCGACCACACCGCAGGGCGAGAGACGGCCACAAGGGGTGACTCTGCTTGGGGAAGGAGCATGTTTGGTTTTCTTTCTTTGCAGGGGCAAAAGCAGATCTTCTTAACAGTACCGCAGGGCAACTTTCTTCTTGGGCCGAGAGGAAACAACAGATCTTTCGGGTCACCGATTCCCCCTCACCGTATCGACTCTCTTGGCATAAGCTCTCTTCGAGCGCCGAGAGGTTTGCTCAACATCCTCTTGTTAACATGGAATGCCTTCCCATGTCTAAGAGGGACTCCTTTCACCTCCGAGCCGCCAATCACCGTGCCATATCCTAGGGATCCTCCAAATGTGCCATCTTCTTTGAAGGATTTGTTCCCACGTTCGCGAGTCTGCTGTGACAAAACTCAGCCCGATTTATCTTCTTTTCTTCGATTATTGCAGCCATTACAATCGCTTTGCCTTTGATGATTTGGTCAAAGCCAAATTTGATGTCGATACATTTGGCAACTATATCCAACAACTTGTGATAATCCTCCTTCAAAGCAGTCTTTGTTTGTCGTGTATATAATTTTATCAAGAAAGTCGGACTTGGCTATTTCTTTCCATCGTCGGCCAAGTTTACATCGCTTCTTTAATCTCGGATGCTCCTTCAGAGTGAGCAATGTTCGCCAAATCCTTGGCGCGATAGTCACCGCTTTCCGTGAACAGATGACTTGATTCCTTCATCGTGAATCTCAAAGATTCACGTAGAATTGTGCGACCTCCTCCACATAGGTCATCGGATATTCCAACGTTAGAAACGGTTTTAGCCCGGACGTTTCTAACTTCTCAATTTTTCTTCACTAGGGTGTCGTCGGACCCTCGCTTCACCATTCCGACAAATCCACCGCGTCGAACCGTGTGGATTTGCTTTCCTAACTTGGTAAAGTCATAAGTTGGTGCCATTTCTCGGATTATATCAAGGAAAAACTCGAAAATGATTTGAAGATCGATAGGGTTTTGAGAGTATTTTGCCTTTGCTTTTGAGAGAAAGAGATGAACAGCTTTTTAGAAGTGTGAGAGAGAAACGACGAAAATGGTTTAAATATGGTTTATGAAAGGACGTGCGGGGTGGTTTTTGAATTGTGATCGAAATCAACGGCTTGGATTTTGCACGCCTATTGAGCATTTCATATCTCGTATTTAATGCGGCAAAGATTTATATCCAATCATAAGCTTGGAGTGCGGCTTTATGTCCGTACACATCATCATTATCTTTGGCGTGTTCCTTAAAACATTCCCGCTTAGTCAAAACGATCATTTTTGTCACTTTGCTCATAAGTTATTCAAACATCTCTTAGCCGATTTAACTCTACTTCTCACATTCTCTTAGCGACTCAATTATCACCAGTCGGTAGTCCGTTTTTCCGATATGGTGATTCTTGGAATTTATTTTCTTTCTCTTTTTCACCCCTTTTCTTTTCATTTCTCTTCTTTGATTTGTCCGAGTGTCACCACCAATTAGCCCCAACTCATGCTTGAGTTCTTCAAATCTTGACTCACATAATGGTTTTGTGAAGATGTCGGCTAGTTGTTTATCGCTTGAGATATATTCCAGGATGATGTCCTTCTTTTCAACATGATCTCTTATGAAGTGATATCTCGACATCAATATGCTTTGTTATTGAGTGCAACACGGGATTTTGAGTGATTGCAATTGCACTTGTGTTATCACACATAATTGGAATTTCTTTTTCCTCAACTTCATAGTCTCTCACTTTGTCTCATCCATAGGACTTGGGCACAACAAATTTGCCAGCCTATGTATTCCGCCTCACCAGTAGAGGTGGCTATTGAGTTTTGCTTCTTGCTAAACCAGAAAATCACTGTTTCCTAGCATTTGACATGTGCCTCAAGTGCTTTTCCTATCAACTCGCATCCAAAGATAGTCGAGTCGAATAGCCAATTAGCTTGAATCCACCTTCCTTTGGATACCATAGCCTACTTCTTGCTTCCTTTCAAGTATCTCAATACTCTCTTAGTCAATATGGCTCTCTTTTTGGAGCAGATTGAAATCTTGCACATACACCTACAAAGAAAGGTGATGTCCGCCTGCTTGTGAGATAGAGCAGTGATCCAATAAGTGCTCAGATCTTGTTTGATCTAGGCTTGCCATCCGCATCCATGTCCATTTTGATGATGTGTTCATTGGTATTTTTACGTAAGACTTCTCCTCCATACCAAACTTCTTCATTAAGTCTCTTGTATTTTGTTTGACTTATGAAGGTTCCATCCTTCACTGCTTCACTTGGAGTCCAAGGAAGAATATCAACTCTCCCATCATGCTCATTTCAAATTTACTTTGCATGAGGTTTGAGAATTTTTCACACAAATGGATCCAAAGATGATGTCATCCACATATATTTGAACAAGCAAGATACTCTTCTTGTCTTGAATTCTCGAAAAGTGTTCTATCTACTTTTCCTTTTGTGAATCCATTTTTAGTTAGGAATTGTGACAGGTGTCATACCATGCTCTCGTGCCTGTTTCAATCCATACAGGGCTTTCTTGAGTTTGTATACCTTGTCTCCAAGAGTCTTCTCGCTCAAATCCTGAGGTTGTTCAACATACACTTCTTCTTCCAATAAACCATTTAGGAATGCACTTTTTACATCCATTTGATATACAATGAAATTCTTGTGAGTCGCATAGGCAAGAAACATCCTTATAGCTTCCAATCTTGCTACAAGGGCAAATGTTTCATCAAAATCTATCCCTTCTTCTTGGCAATATCCTTTGGCTACCAATCTTTCTTTGTTTCTTACCACGAGCCTTCCTCGTTCATTTTATTTCAATACCCATTTGGTGCCAATAACATTTTGATGCATGGGTCTTTGCACTAATTCCCACACTTTATTTCTTTCAAACCGATTCATCTCTTCTTGCATAGCTTGAATCCAATGTGTGTCATCCAATGCTTGTGACACATCTTTTGGCTCTATTTGCGAGATGAAGCATGTGAACATAGCTTCTTGTTGAGTTCGATCTTGTTTTGACACCTTCTCTCTTATATCTCCAATGACAAGTTCTCGTGGATGGTCTCTCACCATCTTACATCGTTGGAGTAGGTTAGCCGGATTCAATGATTTGACTTGCGTTGTTGTTGGGGTCACTCTCTCTCATAATCACTTAGCCGCAAATTTTCCACTGCTTTTGAGATTCACTATCTCATCTTCTTCTCAATTGATAATTCCAAACCTTCAATAGGGACTCTTCTCATGGTTGGATGATTCAACATCACCGACTCTTCAATGTCTTCTCCATTTACATTTGGCTCATCGAATACTACATGAATGGATTCCTCTGTAACCATAGTTCTTTTGTTGAGTATTCTCAGAGGCTTTGCTTTCACCGAGTATCCTAAGAAGATACCTTCATCGCCTTTAGCATCAAAAGCCTTTAGTTGTCCTTGCCATTGTTGTGGATGAAGCATTTACATCCAAATATTCTCAAATATGAAACATTTGGTTTTCTTCCACCCAGTTTCATAGGAGTCTTTGTCACCGCTCTGTTTATCATACATCCGTTTTGGGTGTAGCAAGCTGTGTTGATTGCTTCACCAAAATCTTTTTGTAACCCCGTTTTGTAACATGGTCCTTGCCGCTTCTTTTTGAGGGTTCTGTTCCTTCTTTCTCGCAACTCCATTCTCACGTGGAGTCCTTGCTGCTGATAGTTCGTGACCAATACCATTCTCAATACAATACGAGTTATTATTCCATTGACAAACTCAGTTCCTCTATCTCGATCTTATTTTGATTATGGTTTGACTCTTCTCATTTTGAATCCTCTTCATCACCGTGTGGTAGTTTTTGTAGAGTTTCTTTCTTCTTGCACATGAATATTGTCCAAGAGTCATCTACTACCACCAAGGTGTATTTCTTTCCACTTATGCTTGCTGGTTCCATGGGCCAAATAGATCCATATGAAGTAGATGCAATATTCTTGTTGAGGATGGGCATGTCTTTTCTTTGAATGACGACTTGATTTGCTTTCCTTCGACATGCATCACATATACTCTCCTTCTTGTATATCGAGTCCGGAAGTCCTTCTACAAGATGACTTCTTGCCACCTTGTTAATTGTTTTGAAATTCAGGTGACTCAGCTTTTGTGCCACATCCAACTTGATTCAAATTGTGCTCTTTGCTAGTAGACAAGTCACTGGGTGTTGCGTTGACCAATCCACTACATACATATTTTTCTGTCTACATCCTTGCAAAGACCACTTCATTTGATTCAATATCTTTGATTTGGCATATACCCATGTTGAATCCAACATTGTAGCCCTTGTCACAGAGCCGATGATACTCGATGTAGTTGAAGTTGAGTCCTTCAACATATGCAACATCTGTGATTTCTAATCCATTCCTCTTGATGGATCCAATGCCTCTTAT
This sequence comes from Rehmannia glutinosa, assembly GCA_016081115.2. NCBI lineage: Eukaryota > Viridiplantae > Streptophyta > Magnoliopsida > Lamiales > Orobanchaceae > Rehmannia > Rehmannia glutinosa. Next base: position 148,976 of record JABTTQ020000285.1, on the reverse strand, counting down.
TTCACCAGGAGCTTCATTTCCTCCAAATATGACTTTTGCTCATTTGACTTCCTTGAATTTTGATAGATTTCTCTTATTTCTGTCATATGTCCGGAATGACCACTATCCATGTACCAGGTTCCTTGGCACTCGCTTGTTCCTTGACTCGCAATCAAGGAAATTAAGTTTTAGGTACCCATACTTGTCCGGGTCCCGAGGGGTTAGAATTGTAAGATGATCCAACCAACCTATAGCCAAATGATTTGACTCTAAGGGGTTGCCATCTATCGCTGCCATAATCATAATTAATCCTGCAAATTGCTTGGGGATTCTAGGTTCATACAAATTGTCTCTTTTGTCTCGTATGCTGCATATGTGTTTTAGCAATTGCCTTCCTTGGGGTAATTGTGGTGTCTTTGAGTGTAGTGCCTAGGTGCATATGTGTGCTTGATGAAAGCTCTTATGCTTTTGGAATGGCCTTTGCCGAGTTCTGTGCCTTTGCCATTTGGGCTTATATTCCATAAGTTTGTGCCGATAGTTCATATTATTCCAATCACTTGGCTTGGATATTTTCTACCATTCCCATCATATGTATTTCTTTTATGGGTTTTCTCGATTTTTGGTAGCTCGCTTCTTCTTTACAGAGTATTTTCTGCTTTGGAGTTTGCTTTGAGGACTCGGTGAATCTCTTCTCGCTTGTCCTTTCAAAGACACTCAACTCGGCCAAGTTTTTTTCCTTTTCCTTTGTAACCAAGGCCGCTTTGCTTAGTATTGTGCTTTGGAGTGAATGTGTGTGCAACATTTAGAGTTTTGGATTTTTCGGACTCTTCATGACTTGAAGATCCTTTTTCCAAAATTACTCTTGAGGTTTGACATGGCACAGAGGAATTAAATCCTAAGCCTGTCTTGTCTCCACATTCTCTTTGACTCATAATATGATCATCCAATGATTTAGATGCCTTAGTGAATGAGGCAATAACATTCTTGAGGTCATTCTCCCTCTTTTCTATAGCAAAGAATCTCTGCTACTAATTTAGCATTTTCACCTTTTTAAACTTTCATTTTCAACAACTATTTGACTTAGAGTACTCGGCTCCTTAGTCACTTTGAGTTTTGACTTTTGAGTAGGTCTGTTTTCCTCATTCAATAGTGTGTGTGAGGATTTAATGTGTTCAAAATCTTTCATCATTTTGCCTAATGAATCATAAAGATCAAAGTGGGTGATGAAGTGTGTGTGTCACACTACTATCACTAATGTCACAAAGGGTAATGATTGTACCTCATCTTCTTGATCGCTTTGATCTTGTTCTTTGGCCATCAAGCAAATCGGGCTTCTTCTTCGTAGTCACTTGAGTAGTCGCTTCACTACTCAATCACCGTCTCTCTTGATTTGGCCGGTTCAAATATCTCTGCAGCCATCATTGCCTTTTTCCTTTCTTGTCTTCTTTCTCTCAAGATCTTTCTTTCTTCTTCATCCCCGTATTTGTTAACTACAGGATATGGACAATCAATGGCATAGTGACTGGTTGTCTACGATTCCCAAAGATAGATATTCAACCTTTTGATCGCTTCTTTCCATTCTTGGATTGTCACCCTTTGATACTCAACTTTTTGATGATCTTCTCTTGGTTGGCCTATCTTCCCTTGATTTGGAGGGAGCCGAGTGTCTTCTCGGAAGATTCACCCTTTCCTCTCTTGTAGTTCTTGTTAAAGAACTTGTTAAATCTTTTAACCATCGTGGGCTATTTCTTCCGAGTCAATTACTTTTTTGACCTCGCTCTCTTCCCATCTTTGACAATTAGAGCAAATGCTTTGGGTACAAATGTCTCTTCCTCGGTCTTTTCTTCTCACCAAACTCGTAGGCTTTGAGATCCGAGAATAACTCATGGTTGGATGTCTTTGATAGGTCCATGGAATGTCTCGAAAGGCATGACCTTCATTTCCCATTCACCGAAGACTTTTTAGGATTTTCATACACATTTCCTTCTCGTGTATATTCCTTTCCAAGTGCATGCTCATTTGTGATTTCTCGTGAACCGAGCATCTAGTTGATCCAGGTTCTCTCCTCGAGATCATTTTGAAATTCTCAAATTTCATACCACACGATAATTTGTTTTCTTTGATTTGCTTTGAGCCTTCACAAATCAATGTCACTTGTCCCATTTCTTTAGCCGTTTTGCATGATTTGACTTTATTGAACATGGCTTTGTCCAAGGTTTTGTAAAGGATGTCCTTGGCCACATTGTCCAGGTTATATCTTTTTCTCGTCATCATTTGTCCACTCGCTTGGTTTTTCAACCATGACCGTCCGGGAGCAACATCTTCTTCTCCTTCACCGCAACTCTTCGTGACAAATACAGTTGTGTTCACCTTTAATATTTGCAGAGGCCCATCTTCTATCACTATCCACATCTCTTCATGTAATGCCGATAGATGAGCCTCGCATACGAATTTTCCAATCATCAAATTCTTCGATAGTAAACATAGGGATGCGTGTCAAATTTGCTTCCATGATAATGACTTTTAATAAAAAAAAGAGTTTTGAAGGTTTAAGTACTAAAGCGGACTTTGAAAAGTTTGGAGATCTAGTTCAAGAACTGCCGGGAGGGTTCAATGAACCAACCGCTCTAATACCACTTGTAGGTCCCAAGGGGTGTAAGTGTAAGGTTTAGAAGGGGGTTGAATAAACCTTACCAAATTTTCGATTTAGTCCTTTTAAATCTACAGAGTTGATTCTACACACCGTGTCCTTGATGGACAATCGAATTAGTCACTCAAGAGAGTTAATCGTGGTTTTATTTTCAGCGGAAGACTTAACACCCTTAAGTTTGATTAAGCAAGATTTTAGAACTTGATTTAGTACTTATAAATTATCAAATGGATAGCAAATTTATCGTGAAAGAAATATAAGCGTTAAAAGTGCAGAATTTAAATGCTTTGAAAATGTAAATGACACAAAGTGAAGTTTTTATAGAGGTTCAAGATGGGGTAATTCTTCTACTCCTCTCTTCTCCAACTCCCGGAGGAATCCACTAGGTAATGATCGCTTTACAAAGTGGTAATGTCCCGATACAAGTCTTGATCACAACAAATGACTTGATCCTTTGGGACTCGGGCCGAGACGCCTTGATCACTCACCAAGCTTCTCGTACAACTCGGCTTCTTCTTCACAGGGCAAATGCTGCTTGCTACTACACTCACTTGCTCAAGCTCTTTGGATTTGATCACGAAGCCCTCCAAAAGCTTAAGACTTGGTTCAACCTTGAACCTTTCTACAATCCTTCCTGGAATGTAGACCCCTTGTTTTCAAAAGTTTCCTCTTCAACTGATTGAAGTTCTCTTTCCTTCACAGGTGAGTGTTGGATTGATGTACTTCGTAATGTAGGCTTGAGGATTGAGAATGTTTCAGTTTTTCTAATATGCTAGTATATCTCACGTGTGTGTCATGCATGTGTCTCATTTTTTTTTCAAACAAACTCCTCAGCCTTTTATAGTGTACTTTCAAAAATTTGCCCGTTGAAGAGATAGGCTTATTTTTGAAAGTCACTTGCAGTCGTTGGCTTGTCTTGTTGTAGTTCTTGGAATTGCCGTTTCCTCGTATGAATTGTTCTTTCACCTTTTCGTTCGAGTTCGACACGGTGTAGTGCTTCCCATTGGTTCATTCCTTTTGCACGCTTATGGGACCGAGCACTCCAAGAAAGGTGGTATGGAGATATTACTTGTTTAAGTAAATCTCTTGATTTCTCAGGCAACGGTTCTTTTACGATTATCTCGACTTGACCGCATTTCCTTGTTTTCCCCAGGTGACTTAGAGTCGCCTTCCAATCATTGGATGACTCTTCACTTCAACTTGAGACTTGGCTTTTCTTGAGTTGACTTGACCGATGCTCCACTCACCGCATCTCACCGCTTCTTCTTGATAGAGTTCCCGTCTACTCTTCTTTGCCATATTCAATGTTTCACAAAGAAGGTCTTCCTTCCAGTCTTGGTGTCTTCTTGCATGTTAGGCGTAGGCGACTTAACTCGGCTTGGCCAGCTCTAATTGTTACAATACATTTTACAAAGAAGAATTGGGGTGCCAACTTTCTATTCTAAGTTTTACATGGCATTCATCAAAATCTAAACAATAAAATTCCTAACAGATGTAAAAGCAAAATAAGACTTGGATGAGAGGGGCGCCACTTGGACATTATTTAGGATTTAATTGGAATATTATTCCAAATTCGAAACCCTTTTTCTTGCTAACAAAGTAATACAACTTATGGTAGGAGTCTAACTCTTCCACAAGTTAATTTCCTAATGAAATTAGGAAACTTGTACATTATACAATTGCTTGATGGGCCCTCCTACAGGGGCTAATTAAATTGGGCTATACCATTTAATTTTAATTAAAGGTCCATTAATTAATTCTCCAATTAATTAAATAGGCCCATTCAATTTAATTGATATCAATCAATTAATTCCATCAAGCTCAATTAAATAATCTAATTATTTAATTAACTAAATTAATTCAACTATTAAATTAATTTAGATTTTTTATAATTAACTAACCATATTAATTAATTATTTCACTCCAACTTGGGTTTCCTAATATTTACTAAGTTCAATTAAATAATCTTATTATTTATATAAATATTTAATCTATCAATTGAATTAAATAAAACCACATTTAATTAATCTCTATTAATTAAACAGATTCAACTCTTTGAATCAATCCAGTATTAGAAACTAAACTAGCAGTGGACTTGCAACATTTGCAACTTATAAATATCATATATATTCCGAATAATTATTCCAATTAATTAATCCGATTGAAATTAACTCCTTAAATTAAAGGTCCATTAATTAAAGGTCCATTAATTAATTCTCCAATCAAGGGAAGCACTTAGCAAGTGCATCTTTATTACCTAGTCTTAGATGAATAACAAGCGAACCTATTCATTATACGAATGCCATGCAGATACAGTCCCGCTACCATCTAATATCCTGATTAAGTCAAAGGTATGGTAAGAGTACAAACCCTTTGTAGATTTAATAGCTATGATCTCATTTCAAATCACTTTGATCCTTTCGTGAATCACTATTTATCATTGCCTTGGCCAATGTCTTGTTTGGATCAATGGCTATGAAAACATAGGAGATTCACCTAGTCCATATGTGGCAGATTCTTTATTGGCGACTCATTAGTCCCCATACATAAAGATTATGCACCCAACGTAAATCCCTTACGATTGTCAATCAACTGGGAAATACGTCAAAGTGCATAGTGTTATGCACAAGACCATTATGGTCCCTCAAGTGTAAGGGCTAATTAAAGCACTATCATAAATTAGGAAATTCTTTATTCGACATAAAATTCCACTAAGAATTTCCACTGGGATGTTCAGTGTACTTGTTCTCCAATAAGCACCCACATACATGCACTAGTATCCCCATGCTAATATCTACGGAATGAGATATTTCTCCTTTCGAGCATGCATCGTGTTAGTTCAAGTGGCTACGAAAATCTAGAGGAGGTGAATAGATTTTCACGATTTTCTGATTTACGCTCTCGTTTTTGAATATGAAGATGATGAGCAAATAAAAGTGCAGAAATATAAACAACACACAATGATATATAGAGCTTAAACCCACCTAGGGCCTAATGCTCTACCACCCAGTATGTTCCGAATGGATTTCAAAAAGGAAAAAGTATATTAATAGATACCAAACTATTACAACCTTTAACTTGAAGAATATCACACTCTTATTACACCACCACCTATGAAGATTACCACAATCGTTTTACAACAATGAAGAGCACCACACTCTTCACCACCTAGAATCAACCAAGTGTGTTCTTACCGCAAGAACACTAACAAAGATGTCTTGTTTTGGATGATTTAAACCAATTCAAGATTACAACTCAAATGGAGTATACAACTTTGAAGTGAAAGTGTAATCAATAATGAAGCCTAATACTCAAGATGTGCAAGTGTAAATCTTAGGCTAAATACAACAAGTATGTTGAAAGTGAAGAACAAGAAGTTTTCTGATTTTTGCTTGTTGTTTTTATGCTTGTGTTATTATGTTGATCCTTCAATCCTTCAAGTATTTATAGAAGAGCTCCTTGATTTGAATATCAACATAGTCTCCTCTTAGGAGAGTGAAATCTTTAAAAAAAATGCCAATCAATTGAAGAAAATAGCTGTTAGAAATTAATCCCACAATTTCATGAAAAATTGTCTGCTGCAACGAATAGTTTCTGCTGATAAAACCATAGATCAACCGATTGAACTCTAATAAGAAGACGTTAAGAATATTTAAACACGGGCGCTCTGGGGTGGACCTGTGGACTAGGGGGTTGGACCGGTCGACCATGGGTTGGACCGGTCTCCCTTGGGTTCGACTAGTTCCCCTCGAAACAGATAGAAACATATGGAAAAATAACTCCAGGCACCGGTCGCCCTCTAGGTCCATCAGTTGACCACACTGGTCGCCTTCTAGGTGAACCGATCGACCTCCCAATTTTTAGCAAACAGGTTGTTCCCTGTTTTGTATAGCTTTCAGGTATGGGTTGCTCGATAGAGCGATCGGTCAACCTAAGTATAGAGAGGTTGTCAGAATTTTGTCAAAAATAAAGTTCACAAAATACTCCAAAAGATTAATAAAAAAACGTTTAAAATATTTGGGGACATTTTTTTGGTATAAAACTCAAATATATGAAATCATCAAAATTATGATAAAAACATTTATTTAACAAACTCCCCTTTTTTTGATGATTACAAAACCAAAATAATTTTAGGAGATCGATTTTAGAAATGAAATATAATTTTCCAGTCAAAATGAACTGTCCATTTTAAGAAGCACAAAAGTCTTTTGCAAATATAACTTGAAGTTCAAGAGCTTAAAAGCTCCCTCTGTCAAAAATAAGACATTAGTCATAAATAATAGTCCATTATGCAGTCATTAGACCAAAGTCCATCCACAACTTATGGTTTTTCCATTTGCAGCTTATAACTTTTTTTGCGAGCTTTTTCTAGCTCAATTGATCTTAACATAAGCTTATGAGCTCATTCAATTTTCTTCCCATTTCGAATCATCAAAAAGAATGTTAGCACGATAAAAACATCATAAATAAACATCAAAATGCGCATTGAATCAAATCAATATCATGCCATTTAGGGAAAAGCTTAGAATTCCAAATGTAAGGGAAAGTTTTTAGGAGAAAGTATACAGACGCTCATTTGATGGATAAAACATGATCTCCAAAAAGATATAAGACAATGAAAATCAAGAGAGTCATGCAAAAGATAAAATTTTCATTGGGGCATTTTATCAAACACTTGGCATGCATAGGATAAAATCAAAGTTGTATATGACATTGGTATATTCAATCATTCGCAAAAAATTAACACCAATCCTAATTCTACAATCATATATCATCAACATACATAATTTCCATCACAAAAATACAAGAATCACACAAATACATGATCCGAAAGTACTTTTGTGATCATCAATATTTCCTGCATAGTCAGAATCACTATATCCTTTTAAAGAAAAATTTTCATTCTTTGGATAAAACAAGCTATATGAAATGAGTACCTTTCAAATATCGAAAATTCTTTTAACGACACTCATATGAGATTCTTTGGGATTGCTTTGAAATCGAGCACATATGCATACGACATGAAGAATATTGGGTCTACTTGCGGTTAAATAAAGTAAACTACAAATCATACCTCAATATTTTGATTCATCAACCGAGTTGCCTTTTTCATCTTTGTCAAGCTTGATCTTTGTTGCCATAGGAGTAGCAACGGTCATTCCTTCTTCAATTCCGAACTTCTTTAGAAACTCTTTGGTATACTTGGATTGAGATATATAAATACCTTCTTGGCATTGCTTTATTTGAAGCCCAAATAAGAAATTTAGTTCTCCCATCACACTCTTCTCAAATTCACCTTGCATAAGCTTAAAAAATTTCTTGCAGAGAGACTCATTAGTAGCACCAAAAATTATATCATCAACATAAATTTGTACTAATAAGCAATCTTGCCCTTTTTCAAAAACAAAAAGAGTAGTATCAACTTTACCTCTTGAAAAACCATTTTGCAAGAGAAAAGAACTAAGTCCAACATACCAAGCTGGGGGTGATTGTTTTAAACCATATAAGGTCATTTTAAGTTTATAAACATCGTTTGGCCTTGAAAAATTTTCAAACCCGGAGGTTGTTTTACATAGACTTCTTCTTGAATAAAAACCATTTAGAAAAGCAGATTTAACATCCACTTGGTAAAGTTTGAAATTTTTAAAGCAAGAGTAGGCAAGTAAAATACGAATAGCTTCTAAACGTGCTACGGGTGCAAACGTTTCATCATAATCAATACCGTCTTCTTGAAAATACCCTTTAGCTACTAACCTTGCTTTATTTCTGATTATGTTAACTTGATCGTTGAGTTTGTTTCGAAATACTCATTTTGTGCCATAACCGTTTGTGATGGAGGACAAGGTACTAATTCCCAATCATCATTCCTTTCAAATTGATTCAATTTTTCTTGCATTTCAAGAAACCAATCTTCATCTTCAATGGATTCCTAGCATTTTTAGGCTCTTTTTGGGATATTAGAGCTTTTTCGGCAAATTTCTTTCTAGTCATTACTTTGTCTAGAGGATCCCCAGTTATAAGATCTTTTGGATGATCTACTTTGAATTTCAATGCCACGGGAAGATCCGAATTATCACCTTTATCCTCTTGTTGAACATTTGAAGTTGAAGGTTGATCATTTGATGTGGAAGGTTGATCACTTTGAGTATTATTTGGAACAATTGGTCCAACTTCATCTTCTTCATCACTTTCATCATTGGGTATTCTTAGTTGAGTACCCCATAAATATCCCTCGTTGGCTTTAGGATCAAGCTTGTCCAATTGATGTTTGGTGTTCAAAATAAAACACTTACAACCAAATATTTTGAAATAGCTAATATTTGGAGTTCTTTCTTTCTAAAACTCATAAGGTGTTTTATTCAACTTGGGACGAAGATATACCCAGTTTATGACATAACAAACGGTGTTGATGACTTCGCCCAAAAATATTTTGGAAGTGAAAATTCGTTGAGCATGAACCGACACATTTCTTGAAGAGTTCGATTTTTCCTCTCAGCAACACCATTTTGTGTGGAGTTCTTGGAGCGAAAAATTATGTGCATACCCCTTGGTTTCACGCAATATTCTAAAATCACCATCAAATTCACCTTCTCGGTCACTCCTTATGTGAAGCCCCCGATTTTTCCAATCATGTAATTGATCCTTTTGTCGTATTTGTATTTGATCGACTATTTCACCGCGTCACTTTGACGGGTAAATATTAATAATATATATTTTGCATTTAATTTCATTTTTATTTATTACTTGTGATCATGATCATTTACTAATTCTATTTCGAATTTATGATCACTTGAGTGATCATTATTACTATTTTTGTATTTATTAGTCACCTTAGAATTTTAAGAGACTATTTATTTTAGAGACTTTTATCTTATAGAATTAAGAATTTGGTTTAGATTAAGTGATCATGAGAATTATAAGTGATCAAGGAAATTACTAATTAATTTGGAGATTGATATTATTCATGTATTATCATCAAATTTGGGACAAAAAAATATATATGGAATTACCAAATACCCCTATAGTGGACGGCCAACATGGGATTTTTTGGTGTAGAAATATCTCCCAACTCTTGTACACTTACACCTTATATTAGTCATCTTGTGTATAATTACACCATTAATTCAAATATTATACACATTATCTTATACATAAATTCTTTAATATTAAATCTTCCAACATGTTGGAGTCTTCCCAACATTCCATTCAAACCCATCTCATGCCCATACCATTGACCACCAAAATGTCTCCCATGCAAGAAGCAAAATTCAAGACACAAATTAAACAAAAAAATTTCTCCCCCTCCCTCTCAAAGTGGACGGCCAAGATGGCCAAAATGAAAAAAATTTGTTTATTTCATCCAACACATTTTAATCTTCTAACTAATTCTCCTCCTTCTCTATAATCTCTCTCTAAGAATCCTTCATATCTTCAAATCTTCAAACACCAATCCTTCATATCTTCAAATTTTCAAACACCAATTCTTCATATCTTCAAACCTTCAAAAACCATTTCTTCACATCTTCAAATCTTCAAACACAAGTCCTTCACACCTTTAAGCATACCTTCATACCTTCAAGAACATCTTCTTAATATCATCAAACACTCCTTCTTTCTTCAAACATCTAAACAAAAACAAACATTCTTCCTACTCAAATCCAAAAATTCGAACCCCCCTATCTCAAAGGTCAGAAATTTCATTCCTCAATTCAACTTGATATCCTACAACTCACCACCTTCTCTTCTTAACTTAAGTCTGAAATTTTGATTTTGAGGTACTTAGAAGATTACTTGAAGACATGCATGCATGGTGGTCAATTTAGAAGACTTGAAGAATAATTGTTAGAGAAATTGGACTACAACGTAAGATTTGGACACTAAAGCCCTTCTCTCTTCTTATTCCTATTTTCTTCAAATTTTAACACCTCTTTTTCATTTTTGAGAAATAGGGGCTGACTTTAGGTGATTTTGAAGGTGAACCAAAAATTCAAAATTTGAAGCTTCAACTAGTTCCAAATCACTTACTACACAAGGTAAAATGTAGTATTTCCAATTTTCTTATCTTCTTCTTTTTTCCTAATTTTCACTCATTTTCCTAACTCTAAATTTTTTATATTTCTTGATTTAGGGGCTGACCTAAATGACCTCATACCAAGTTGTGAAATTTATCCTTTTTATTTCACAACTCTCCAAATTTAAGGTGGGTGGGAAAATGCTTTCAACTACTAGGGATTTTTGTTAAATGCATGTAGTGTTTTGATCATGAGCACTTGAGATATGTATATTTTATGTATTGCATGTTAATTTCATTTATCAAGTTGTTAAATTTCTCAAGTGTTGTTCAAAAATGCTATTTATTGAAATTTAGGTGCATGCATGTACAATTTAATGTTCTATTTGATGAATTCTTGTATGAAATGAACATGCATGTGTTTGATCCTTGAAATCCATATTTTGTATGAATTATAACCTGGAAAAGTCGAGCATAATTGATTAAATTTCAATTTTTGGACTTAAAATGCAAAAATGGAAAGTTGGTGGACTTAATTGCAAGAAAATAAAACTTAAGGGACCCCTCTGCAATTTCGAATTTTGGGACTGTATTCAGGTTCAAAAATGACTTTTGGACATTTTGATAAAGTTTTAAGAGTTTTAATATAAATAAAATCAACCTTTAAAAGCCCAAGGAGTAGATTGTAAAATTTTAGAAGTTTAAGGGCTACTTTGCAATTTCTGAAACTGTACCAGACCTTAATTTCAAAATTTGAAATTTTAACTCTTAAGAGACTACAAATACATATTTTAAATGTATTCCAAAAATCCAAGTGTTTAGAGCTTGGAAAGTAATTTCACTAAAATTTAGGGACTTAATTGTAAAAGATAAAACTTGAGGACCCAAATGAAATTTCCAGGACTTATACAGCCCATGTACCTGGAATTACTAATTTAACTATAATTTAATTATATTTTGGTCCCAAGGTTCAAATTTCATAATAGTTGGACCCCTAAAAGCCTTAAAGGCAATTATTTCAAATTGGGACAAAATTGCGATTTTCAATAGTTAAAGGACCTACACTTATTTCTTTTTAAAACTGCTTTTGTCCCAATATTCCACTAACCTTAGTGATATTTTTCAACGGTAATCACATTAAAATCCCTTCCGGTTTGTGAGTTCCAATTATTATAAACTTAGGGCCCGAAATGACAATTTTAACAAATTTAGGGCCAATAAGAGAATTCTATAAAAACTCGACCTCAAAACTTTAAAAACCTGAATCTATGAACAATTTAGAGAATTTAGTTATTCAATTTTTAACCCCAAAAGTATTGATTTTTACAAAACGGGGCTAATTGCAAATTTCCTTTTTATCAAAGACCTAACTCAAATTATTTTCCTTTTACTAAAATAGCCCTGGACCCTCTGACTTTAATTATTAATTAAAATATTGTATTTTCTCGAAAATTCCTTGACTTATCGGATCGTCTTGACAGATTAATACCCCATCGCGAGGCGACTTTCTCGTCTTGCGATTTTGAATCTATAATGGAACTTATGTTCCACCTAATCTTTCAAGATATCGAAGATTGCTTATCCTCCCGATAATCATCTTCATCCCAATAACTCCACCAACGCCATAATTGCCACTCGCGATTTTCGAAAATTTTCCTGAACTGCTTCCCTGAATCAATAATACTCGACTGCCTGGTTGACTACCTGAACTTGTTTTTACTTTCCTGCCTTAGTCAACTTGTTGTGTCGAGCTCACAGTTGGAATGGATACGTCGGGGATGGAACCGGGCAGCTCGGCTGCTATTCCACTCTTCCGACCCATCGTCCTAATCCTGCAACTGAGGGAAGCGGGTCGCAATACTTGAGGTATAATCATGATTATGACAAATCCGAGCCTTGCTAGCTCCACTGTGGATTTTGTCTTTGCCTATGGAGTGATAAGGTGACAGGTCTTGGACCATCTTGCTCGGGGAGTTACAAGGAAGAAAGAAGGAATCGCTGTCTAATCCACACGATTTTGGAGTTAATCGGACCCGTTTGATTGGCGCTACAAATCTGTACGCAACCACTACTTGTATTGCATTGGTTGGCGCTACAAATCTGTATGCAACCATTAATTGTCTTGCATAGGATTGGCGTTACATTCCGTACACAATCCTAAATTGTATAAGTACATTACTTAAATATTTTATCACAACACTTGTGGACTGTGCGTGAATTCATGCATCATATCTCACGCGTTTTCATACAACTGATTCTCGTATTAACTATATATCACCACACTTGCACACGATCACCCCATCCACTGAGATTTCTGTCTCATCACCTCCTGTTTTCTAACCTTTAGATGAGGACTTTGTTGAAGATGTGGAACCTACCACGGACTGAGCTCCTGTGCTCCGCTTGTTGGACTTACTACCTGTTGTTGTTGTTGTTGTTGCTGGACTTATTTCTTGTATTTCCTATTGGACTCTTTTATTCTCTTTTCATTCCGGTCTGTAACTGAAGGGCATAGGACCCTTTGACTATTAAGTTGTTATCTTTAGTTGATTTTGGGGATGTAATTTGGATGTTTGTTGGACTGTAAGTTGTAACTCGTACTTGTTCTTTATTTCCGCTGCTATTTGACTCTGTTTCATTGGGTTTTCGTTGATATTCATCTAGACTATTTGGTTTATTTGTATTTAAGTTGTGGATCATCGTCGCATCCCCGTCTGGGGCGTGACAGTTAGAGTGGTATCAGAGCTTGGCTAGTAAGATGGAAACTTACACTGAGCTGACCCAGGATAGGACCATCGGTCTTTTTTTTGGGTAGTACCACGACTTGACTAATTAGTGTGAAATCGATTTCAATTTGGCATAGAACTATATTATTGAGATTGAAACTAAGTTAGAACGCATATTTTGAGGTTCCATAGTCATACTTGTCTTGTCTTGACACCAGGAGAGTATTTGAGCTACCTCGGAGCTGTCCGAGGAGCGCCATCGTAACAGGGACTTGACACAGCGCCTGGCAAGGAGCCAAGACGAAGAGAACGAGTTGACCATCATTATTAAGGACCGCGACAACAATATACGGGCGTGGGAGGATCATATACAGATTATCCAGGAGCGCCTAGATAATGTGCGAGAGAAAATGAAGAGAGCGAGTGACGGCCGCCTGAAGTGGGAGATGGACGCCCACATGTCTCTAGACACCATTGAGCGCTTGGAGGAGACCCTAATCAAGCAGATGACCGTGATAGAGGATCTCACACAGGGTCTAGCCCAGCGAGATGATGCTTTGGAGGCTGCTCTGGCAGCTAATGCACAGCCATTGCCACCACCCGAGGTGGAGCCCGTAGCCGACGCTGAGGAGGACCCTAAGGAGGACCTCGAGGAGGACCCCGAGGAGGATCCCGAGGAGGATCCAATCGAGGTCGGAGAGCCTGAGGCACTTGAGGCTGCTCCGCTTGATGATGCACAGGGATTTTAACAGTGGCTGGATTTCGTCGATTGGCCTGAGGTCGAGGCGCCACCTCAGCCCGACCAGGCCCCAATTATAGATGTAGCTGCTAGTGACGATGATGGTGACCTCACCGAGTAGTTAGCTTGATTGTTAGATTGTGCTCTCGTTGTTGTAGACACTTATTCCACCATGTTGTACCTTGCTTTCTATTGTATTAGATTCAGTTGTATTTTGATTCAGATGTATCTTTGACTCGGTATTACTATTGTTGTACTTCATAGGTGTATTCAAGTTTTACATTAATGGATATGCCTTTTCTATTTATTCAGTGTCTTGTGTTTTGTTGTTACTCTCCCTACGATATAACTTGTTTTACGCAAATAATTACTGTACTCATTTACTCTTGGATCGCAACTAACACTTCAAGATACAGAATGGCTGAACATCATGGACGTTGGAGACCTCGCCGAGTTCCCCAAATTACCACCCCTCCTCCACCAGCTGCAGGAGACAACTTGACTGCACATGCTCTACAACAAATACTAGTTTTCATGAGGCAACAAGCAGAGCCTCAACACCATGCTCCCGAACCCGCCAGAGAGGCGAACGATCGCACTTTGGAGCATTTTTTACAGTTCGACCCACCGGCTTTCTTAGGAGAGCCAGATGACTTAAAGGCAGAAGAATGGATAGATAAGCTGGAAAATATCTTCAATGCTCTCCAATATTCAGATGAGCAAAAAGTCACACTCGCCGTATTTCGTCTAGAATTGGCTACTAGAGACTGGTGGAGGGCAGTTGAGAGAAGGTGGGAACAGGACCGAGTAGCTAGAACATGGGGAAATTTCTGTTAGTCCAAGTGTCTACGATAATCTAGAGGGGGGGTGAATAGATTATGCCGATTTTTCGCAAATCACCCTCTTATTCGAATCAACAAGTAAATGACAAGAATGTAAATGCAGAAATTAAACAACACTCGTTGATTTAAAGAGGTTCAACCCACCTAGGGCCTAATCCTCTACCACCCCAAAGATCTCCTGGATGGATTTCAAAAAGAAAAAGATTTTATTAATTACCACAATTAATACAACACCTTGAGGATCACCACAATCCTCTTACAACACCTTCAAGGAGATTACCACAATCTTCCTTCACCACCTTTGAAGAGTACCACACTCTTCAAACACCTATCACCTAAATCACCCAAGTGTATTCTTACCACAAGAATACTCACAAGGATGTCTTGTGTTGAATGATGGACAAAATTCAAGATTACAACTCTATGAAACCAATACAAAGATTGAGTGCAAGTGTAATCAAGAATCAAAAAGCCTAGACCTCAAAGATGTGCAAGTGAAAGTACTTAGGCTATTACAACAAGAGTGTAAAAATGAAAGCTTGAACAATTTGCAGATTTCTTGTTGTGTATTTTGCTTGTATGAGTTGTATATTGTGTCTTCAATTCATCCTCTATTTATAGGGAAGCTTCACCAACATAGGCTCCCAACATAGGCTCCTCTATCTTCACTTTTGTCTACAAAAACAAGATCACAAGATGTAGAAATATTATACAAAATTGAAAAGCAAATCTTGCATCACACAGATTGCAACGGTTGGAATTTTGCTGTCAAAAAATAACATAGGGCGACCGGTTGCCCTGTTGAAGATTTCGACCGTTTTTGAAAAATAGTTCGATCCGAGGTAGGGGTTGCAGGGGGGTGCGACCGGTCGAGGTGGGGTGCGACCGTAGCCCTAGGGTGCGACCGGGCCGACCTCACCCTTGACCGGTCCCCTCTCTATTTTTTCAGACTGTAAGTTCTGTTTCGATTTTCAAATCTTCAGTGCACGGCGACCACTTTGGGCGACACCTGGCCGACCGCCCCTTTGAAATGTTGTCCGATTTTTTCAAAAATAAACTTCAAGAAATACTCCAAAAAATTAGTAAAAATATTTTAAATCATTTGGGAGTATTTAGACAACATTTATAAACATAGTTTTGGTGTAAAAACCAATTTAAACAAAAACATCAAAAGTGTTGTCCAATTTTTATCAAATTAAAAACTAAGAAATACTCCAAAAATTAGTAAAAATATTTTAAATCATTTAGAAGTATTTGGACAACATATAAAAACATTGTTTTGGTATAAAATCTTTATTAAAACAAAATCATCAAAATCTTGATAAAAACATTTATCTAACAATTTCTTGGCCGAGTTCAATGAATAGTACATTCCACAAAGTTGTGAAAGAGGCGCGGGATGAATTCCATAGGTTGAGGCAGGGGAACATGTCTATAGCTCAAGATGAGTCCGACTTTCATCGATTGTCCAAGTATGCTCTGGGGACAATCAGTACAGATGAGGACAAACTTTACAAGTTCACACGAGGATCAAATCGAACTTCAAAAACAACTTTTGATCGTTGAAATGACAACCTACTCACCGCCAAAGGTAAAGCACTCTCCACATCGAGTCGGGATCAACCGTATTGGGATGATTCAAGAGAGTAGGCCATCAAAAGTCTCAAGAGGACAAAATGTGGGATGATGCGGTATCTAAACACTGCTAAGTTTCAAAAGGGACAATTAATAGACAGATAAAGGAAAGGACCAAGATAAGGAAAGCTTCGGTCAAGTGTGTGCACATTTCCGAAACCGGACATACCGCCAATGATCACATGCGTTAGGGAAAGTGTTTGCGTTGTGGTAGTAATCAGCACTAGCTGAAAGATTGCCCGAAATACGAAGACCGAACCAAACAGGTGCATCCTCAGAACATTTATAAACATAGTTTTGGTGTAAAAACCAATTTAAACAAAAACATCAAAAGTGTTGTCCAATTTTTATCAAATTAAAAACTCTAAGAAATACTCCAAAAATTAGTAAAAACATTTTAAATCATTTAGGAGTATTTGGACAACATATAAAAACATTGTTTTGGTATAAAATCTTTATTAAAACAAAATCATCAAAATCTTGATAAAAACATTTATCTAACAAACTCCCCCTTTTTGATGATTACAAACCAAAACAATTTTAGAAGGTCGATTTTAAAACAAAACAAATTTTCCAGTCTTAAAACAACAATCAATTTCAAACAAGATATATCATAAGTACAAGCACACAAGGATAGGAGCAAAGATTTTCCAAAATCATTTTTGCACAAGCTCCCCCTATCAACATGCATATAAAGAACAAGTATACAAGCAACAACTAAAAGCTAAAGGCTTAGCTTTCACAACTTAAGCTTGAATTCCATGAGCTTATAAGCTCCCCCTGTCACAAAACATCATTAGTCAAGCATAAAAGTCCACAATACATCAAATGGACTAAGCATTTTTCACAGCTTATGGCTTTCAAGAGCCCTAGCTTATAGCTTTTCTTGCAAGCTTATTTTCGCTTCTTTGAGCGTATGAGCATTTTTCCTGTTTCTCCCCCTTTGGAATCATCAAAAAGAATGTTAGCACGATAAAAACATCATATATTCATATCAAAGTGCGCAAATTTATCGATTTATCGAGCTTATTGAAAATTGAAGCTTAAATTCCAAATAAAAGAGAAAAGTTGATCAATTGACTTGAAAAAGCTCATTTGATTGATAAAACATGCTCTATAAACTTATATGACTTTTCAAATCGAGAGAATTACGTAGGTGATGAATTTTTCGTTGAAACATTTTGTCGAACACTTGGCGTGCGTCGAATAAAACTAGAAGTATACAACGCCTTTGAAATTCATTTAAGCCAAAAATTTCATCACCAATTCAGTTCAAACAACATTCAATACATTATAAATATTAAGCTCATCACATTCATATGAAACTAGCATCAAGAATTTTCCAAATAAGTCAAAATCTCAAGGGTTCAACCCAATTGAGCAAATCAAGTAGAATTCTTACCATTTATTCGGTAAAGACGAGCAATGATGATGATAATCGAGCTTAATGAAGTCCAAAATATAAAACATATGCAAGAAAACAAATTTGAAGTGAAATTTGTGTGATTTAGGCAAAGGGGACGAAAAATGGCCAAAATAAGTTAAAATGACGAATGTGAAGACAGAACCATTTTAATCCAAATTATAGCCTTGGCGGCGGCCGACGTTGAGGGCGACGGGTTGCCCTCAACCATTTCAGCTCACCACTTTTTTTGAAAAATTTCCAAAATCCGAATTTTCAACCAAAAATCCGATTTTTCGCCCCTAAGTTTTAAAACGTGCAAAATGCAATCATAGACCTCATTCAATATGCATTATGCCTAACCGAGCTCGTATTGATGCAAAAGTCTCGGAAGTTAACGGTTTAGTAAAAATGTCCGCTAATTGGTCTTGAGATGGTACAAAAGATATCTCAATTTTTCGTTTTGAAACACAATCCCTTAGAAAATGATGTCGAATCTCAATATGTTTAGTACGGTTATGATGAACCGGGTTTTGAGCAATGTTTATAGCGGATATATTATCACAAAAAATAGGAACAATTTCAAAAGAACATTTATAATCCGCTAAGGTTTGTTTCATCCAAAGAAGTTGTGTACAACAAAATGCCACGGAAATATATTCGGCTTCGGCCGTTGAAAGTGAAACACAATTTTGTTTCTATGAAAACCAAGAAACTAAGCAATAGCCTAAAAATTGACATGATCCGGAAGTACTTTTCCGATCATCAATATTTCCCGCATAGTCCGAATCACTATAACCTTTAAGAGAAAAATTTTCATTCTTTGGATAAAATAAACCATATTGAATAGTGCCTTTCAAATATCGAAAAACCCTTTTAACGGCACTTAAATGAGATTCTTTGGGATTGCTTTGAAAATGAGCGCATAGGCATACGGCATGAAGTAAACTACAAATCATACCTCTATATTTGGATTCATCAACCGACTTGCCTTTTTCATCTTTGTCAATCTTGACGTTTGTTGCCATTGGGGTAGAAACGGTTCTTCCTTCTTCAATGCCAAATTTCTTCAAAAGTTCCTTTGTATATTTTGATTGAGAAATATAAATTCCTTCTTGGCATTGCTTAATTTGAAGTCCACGGAAGAAGTTGAGCTCCCCCATCATGCTCATTTCAAATTCACCTTGCATTAACTTAGAAAATTTCTTGCACAAGGATTCATTAGTAGCACCAAAAATAATATCATCAACATAAATTTGCACTAATAAGCAATCTTGCCCTTTTTCAAAAACAAATAGAGTAGTGTCAACTTTACCCCTTGTAAAACCATTTTGCAAAAGAAAAGAGCTAAGTCTATCATACCATGCACGGGGTGCTTATTTCAAACCATACAAGGCCTTTTTAAGTCTATAAACATCATTAGGCCTAGAAAAATTTTCAAACCCCGGAGGTTGTTTTACATAGACTTCTTCTTGAATAATACCATTTAAAAATGCGGATTTTACATCCATTTGGTAAAGCTTAAAATTTTTAAAACAAGAATAGGCAAGTAAAATACGAATAGCTTCTAAACGTGCTACGGGTGCAAATGTTTCATCATAATCAATACCTTCTTCTTGACAATAACCTTGAGCTACTAACCTTGCTTTGTTTCGAACAATATTGCCTTGGTCATCGAGCTTGTTCAGAAATACCCATTTTGTACCAATAATGGTTTGAGATGGAGGACAAGGTACTAATTCCCATACATCATTCCTTTCAAATTGATTCAACTCCTCTTGCATTTCTAAAAACCAATCCTCATCTTCAATGGCTTCCTTAGCATTTTTAGGCTCTTTTTGAGATATAAGAGCTTTCTCGGCAAATTTTCTTCGAGTCATTACTTTATCAAGGGGATCACCAATAATAAGATCTTTTGGATGATCTCCCTTAAATTTCAATGCTACGGGAAGATTCGAAGTATCACCTTTATCTTCTTGAGGAACACTTGAGCTTGAAGGTTGATCATTTTGAATTTCATCTTGAACAATCGTTTCAACGATATCCTCTTCATCACTTTCATCATAGGGTATCCTTTCAACACCCGAAGCTTCATTGAATTTGACATGGATAGATTCTTCAACAACCCCACTAGTCTTATTATAAACCCGATATGCTTTGCTCTTGATTGAATACCCCATAAATATTCCTTCATCGGCCTTAGGATCAAGTTTGTCTAATTGATCCTTAGTATTCAAAATAAAACATTTACATCCAAATATTTTGAAATAACTAATATTTGGAGTTCTTCCTTTCCAAAGCTCATATGGAGTTTTATTCATTTTAGGACGAATATAAACTCGATTAATGACATAGCAAGCGGTACTTACGGCTTCGGCCCAAAAATATTTTGGAAGTGAAAATTCATTGAGCATGGACCGACTCATTTCTTGAAGTGTCCGATTCTTCCTTTCGGCTACTCCATTTTGTTGAGGTGTCCTTGGAGCCGAAGAGTTATGACTATATCCCTTGGTTTCACAAAAGACTCTAAATTCGCCACAAATTCTCCACCTCGATCACTTGAATGGACTTAATAGTATCTTCCTTTTCATTTTCAATGAGTCTACACAACTTAACAAACTCATTAACGATCGCTTTTATTTGTAAGAAATAGAGCCCAAGTATATCTAGAAAAATCATCAACTATAACAAAAGTGTAATGTTTTCCACTTAGACTTGTCGTACCAATATCCCCATACAAATCAAGATGAAGCATTTGTAGGGGTTTGGTAGTGGAAATTTCATTTTTGGGCTTAAAACTTCTCTTAACTAATTTGTTCTTTTGACAAGTGTCACATAAGCCAAGATTTTCAAAATTCAATTTGGGTAGTCCTTTTACATGTTGGTTTTTGTCAATAGTTTGCAAATTTTTGTATCCAACATGTCCAAGTCGCCTATGCCATAAGCTAGTTAAATCATTATTGGCGACAAGACAAGAAACATTTTGACTAACCAAATCACTTGTACAAATTTTGTAAAGATTGCCTTTTCTAATTGCTTCACAAATAATTTTATCATTTTTGGAAATAAGGCATTTTTCTTTATTAAAAAAAATATTATAATTTGAGTCACAAAGTTGGCTAACACTTATCAAATTGAACTTAAGCCCTTCTACTAAAAGAACATTACTAAGAGAGAAAGAAGAGTTACCAATTTCTCCATTTCCAAGAATTCTTCCTTTGCCATTGCCGAACATGACCATACCCTCTTCTTGGAGCTCGATGTTGGTAAAAAGTTCTCTCTTTCCGGTCATATGGCGTGAGCATCCGTTGTCCACGAGCCATTTTGAATCTTCCATTGTTGTTATAGCCCCTATAACCTACAAAGGAATTATTTTTAGGTACCCTATAATTTTGGGGTCCATGGGGGTTAGCATTGAGACCTTTAGGTCTCCAATAATAGCTAAAATTATTCTTCAATTTACAATTGCTAGCATAGTGTCCATTTTTACCACAATAAAAACAAGTAAGAATACGAGGACTACTAGCTCGTACAAAGGTTGGACCTTGGTCTTTTTTCTTAAAAGCATTTTGAAAAGGTTTATAACCAAGTCCTAATTTAGAATGCTCACCTCTTTGTGCATCTAAAATTTTTGTGACTTTATCCGTACTTAAATTGAATCGATGCACATCCTTTTTCAAATTTTCAATATCATTTGTGAGTGTTTGTTTTTCGGTTTCAAGAGTACGGACCATAGTAAGAGTAATAACATGAGCTTTATCAAGAGAGTCATAAGAAGTAAATAATTCATCCTTTTCTAGTTTAAGCTCTTTATGCTCCTTTTTCAAATTCTTGTATTTAACAATCAAATTTTGAAACTCATTTTGCAATTTATCAAAATCACATTGTAATTCATCAATCAAAGAAGATGAAGCATTAGAGCGTACCTCGGTATTTTCATCGTCTATGGCCATAAGACCATGTTCGGATTCTCCTTCCTCGTCGGTTGTTTCAAGTAATTCATCCCAAGTTTTGACGTCCGCATTTAACGCCTTCTTTTTAGGAAAAGGTTTTTTCTTCTTTTGTTCCTCTTCCGCTAATTTTGGGCAATCGACTATGTAGTGCCCAGATTTTCCGCATTTGAAGCAAGAATTGTCTCTTGGCTTTCTTGCTTTATTTTTGTTTACAAATTTTGCAAATTTTCTAACAAGAGTCAGCCGTTTCTTCATCATCCTCATCACTAGCATAATAAACATTATTAGAAGAAGATGCTAAGCCTTTAATAATATTTTGCGTACCCGATTTAGAGGTGGATGGTTGAGAATTTTTCCTCTCCTTGAGATATACTTCATAAATGAGGAGATTCCCAATGAGCTCATCAAACTTGAGTGTCTCAAGATTTTGAGCTTCCGTGATTGCCGTCACCTTTTCGGACCATGAGCCGGGAAGGGCGTTTAATACCTTGGTCACCTTGTCTTCATCGGAGATGACCTTTCCAAGAGCCACAAGAGGATTGACAATGTTGTCAAGCCTTTCCACCATTTTTGATATGCTTTCACCATCATGCATATTGAAATTTTCAAAGTCTTTCACAAGCATTGTTTTTCTTGCTTGCTTTACTTTCTTTGTGCCCTCATAAATGGTTTCTAATTTTTCCCAAACTTCATGTGCCGACCGTATGCCTCTTATGCGATTATATTCGGTGGCGGTAAGAGAGCAATGTAAAATATTTAAGGCCTTACCATTTAGAGAGAAAGCCTTCTTGTCATTTTCATCGTACTCCTTGAATGGCTTGGTAGTAGTGGTACCATCCTCCAATTTTGTTGTTGGTTGAGCAACTCCTTCGATGACCACATTCCAAATATCAAATCCGCATCCTTGTAGAAAGCACTCCATGCGGTCTTTCCAAAATGCGTAATTGTTGGCGTCAAATAGTGGTGGCTTGTTGGTGGAGGCGCCGGTGGTGAGATAAGCTTCATTCTTAGCCATGGATCTTTCCTCTTTACTCGGAACGAGCTTAGCCAAAGAGTTTGGCTCTGATACCACTTGAGAGTCCAAGTGGCTACGATAATCTAGAGGGGGGGTGAATAGATTATGCCGATTTTTTGCAAATCACCCTCTTATTCGAATCAACAAGTAAATGACAAGAATGTAAATGCGGAAATTAAACAACACTCATTGATTTAAAGAGGTTCAACCCACCTAGGGCCTAATCCTCTACCACCCCAGTATCTCTGGGATGGATTTCAAAAAGAAAAAAGATTTTATTAATTACCACAATTAATACAACACCTTGAGGATCACCACAATCCTCTTACAACACCTTCAAGGAGATTACCACAATCTTCCTTCACCACCTTTGAAGAGTACCACACTCTTCAAACACCTATCACCTAAATCACCCAAGTGTATTCTTACCACAAGAATACTCACAAGGATGTCTTGTGTTGAATGATGGACAAAATTCAAGATTACAACTCTATGAAACCAATACAAAGATTGAGTGCAAGTGTAATCAAGAATCAAAAAGCCTAGACCTCAAAGATGTGCAAGTGAAAGTACTTAGGCTATTACAACAAGAGTGTAAAAATGAAAGCTTGAACAATTTGCAGATTTCTTGTTGTGTATTTTGCTTGTATGTGTTGTATATTGTGTCTTCAATTCATCCTCTATTTATAGGGAAGCTTCACCAACATAGGCTCCCAACATAGGCTCATCTATCTTCACTTTTGTCTACAAAAAGAAGATCACAAGATGTAGAAATATTGTACAAAATTGAAAAGCAAATCTTGTCACACAGTTAAACGGTTGGAATTTTCTTTGTCAAAAAATAACATAGGGCAACCGGTTGCCCTGTTGAAGATTTCGACCGTTTTTGAAAAATAGTGCGATCCAGGTAGGGGTTGCAGGGGGGTGCGACCGGTCGAGGTGGGGTGCGACCGGTAGCCCTAGGTTGCGACCGGTCGACCTCACCCTTGACCGGTCCCCCTCCCTCTTTTTTCAGGACCTGTAAGTTCTGTTTTGATTTTCTAATCCTCAGGTACCGGTCGACCACTTTGGGCGACCGGTTGACCGCCCCTTTGAAATGTTGTCCGATTTTTTTCAAAAATAAACTTCAAGAAATACTCCAAAAAATTAGTAAAAACATTTTAAATCATTTGGGAGTATTTAGACAACATTTATAAACATAGTTTTGGTGTAAAAACCAATTTAAACAAAAACATCAAAAGTGTTGTCCAATTTTTATCAAATTAAAAACTCTAAGAAATACTCCAAAAATTAGTAAAAACATTTTAAATCATTTAGAAGTATTTGGACAACATATAAAAACATTGTTTTGGTATAAAATCTTTATTAAAACAAAATCATCAAAATCTTGATAAAAACATTTATCTAACAATTTCTTGGCCGAGTTCAATGAATAGTACATTCCACAGGTTGTGAAAGAGGCGCGTCGGGATGAATTCCATAGGTTGAGGCAGGGGAACATGTCTATAGCTTAGTATGAGTCCGAATTTCATCGATTGTCCAAGTATGCTCTGGGGACAATCAGTACAGATGAGGACAAACTTTACAAGTTCACACGAGGACTGAAACTGGAACTTCAAAAACAACTTTTGACTGTTGAAATGACAACCTACTCAGCCGCGGTAAAGGCAGCTCTCCACATCGAGTAGGGACTCGAACCGTATTGGGACAGATTCAAATGAGTAGGCCATCAAACAAGATCTCAAGAGGATAGTTGGGGCATGCCTATCTAAACAACTGCTAAGTTTCAAAAGGGACCAATTAATAGACAGATACAGGGAAGGGACCAGTACAAGGAAAGCCGGGTCAAGTGTGTGCACATTGCCAGAAACCGGGACATACTCCCAATGACTGTTGGCGTTAACAGGGAAAGTGTTTGCGTTGTGGTAGTAATCAGCACTAGCTGAAAGATTGCCCGAAATACGAAGACCGAACCAAATAGGTGCAGCCTCGTGCCGGCAACGGCAATGGCCAGACGGGGCAAGGGCGAGGCCCGCTCGAGCATTTGCACTCGCCGGACATGAGGCTCCGGAGGCAACAGACGTGGTGGAAGGTACGCTTCTAGTATCTAACCACTAAGCTAAAATACTATTTGACCCTGGTTCAACGCATTCATTTGTCGCACCGCATTTTATACATAAACTGCATGTATGCATGGAACATATGCCCATATGTCTAGAAGTGTCAACTCCTATGGGCGCGAGCCAGATAACAGATATTATCTATAACGCATGCGAAGTTAAGATTGATGAGATAAATTTTCCTGCCGATTTGATCTTATTACCTTTATCCGAATACGACGTGATATTCGGAATGAACTGATTGTCTGCACACCATGCACAAATGGACTGCCATAACAAGTCCATTAAGCTATGTGAACCCGGAAAACCCGAAGTGGAAATTTCGGGAAGGGCACGAGTTAAGATTGCCCCAATCATTTCAGCAATGAAAGCGAGGAAGGCGATCACTAGAGGGGCACAAGGGTACTTGGCATTTGTAATTAACAAACCCAAGGTTGAGACACAAATTAACCATCTACCTATAGTATCAGAATACATGGATGTATTTCCACAAGAACTCACCACTGTCCCTCCAGATAGGGAAGTCGAGTTCACCATCGAGGTATTACCAGGAACCGCCCCGATTGCTAGAACACCGTATAGAATGGCTCCTCTTGAGTTGCAAGAGTTGAAGACGCAATTACAAAAGCTGATGGATATGGGATTTATCCGACCGACAACATCTCCGTGGGGAGCACCGATACTATTTGTCAAAAAGAAGGATGGCACATTAAGACTGTGTATAGATTATCATGGTCTTAATAGTGTGACCATCAAGAACAAATATCCCCTCCCGAGATAGACGAACTATTTGATCAACTTCAAGGAGCGACAGTGTACTCGAAGTTTGATTTACAACAAGGATATTACCAACTAAAGATCCGCGAAGAAGACATTTCTAAAACTGCATTTCAAACTCGATATGGACACTACGAGTTTGTAGTGAAGCCTTTCGGTCTGACGAACGCACCGGCAGCATTTATGGATTGGATGCAACGAGTCTTTCAATCTTATTTGGATCATATCGTAGTGATATTCATTGATGACATACTCGTATACTCTAAGTCTATAGAAGAGCATGAACCTCATCTGAAAATTGTTTTGGAGACACTACGAGAACATAAGTTGTATGCCAAATTCAGCAAGTGCGAATTTTGGCTTAGTGAGGTCGCGTTCTTGGGACACATAGTATCTGGCACCGGGATCGCCGTAGATCCTTCAAAGGTACAAATAGTGGTTGAATGGAAACAACCCGAGTCTGTAACGGAGATCAGGATTTTCCTAGGACTAGCTGGATATTATCGAAGATTTATCAAGGACTTCTCCAAGATAGCCGAACCGCTCACTCGACTACCCAGAAGCAAGTCAATTTTGAGTGGAATGACAAGTGCGAGGCTAGTTTCCAAGAGCTGAAGACACGACTTACTACAACTCCAGTCTTAGCTCTTCCAAAGGGAACAGAAAACTTTGTTGTCTACAGTGATGCATCAAAGGAAGGACTAGGAGCAAAGGCTCATGCAGAAGGAAAGGTCATCGCTTATGCATCACGAAAGCTCAAGCCGTATGAAGCCAATTATCCAACGCATGACTTGGAATTAGCAGCGATAGTGTTCGCGTTAAAGAAATGGAGACACTATCTCTACGGAGCAACATTCACGGTTTTCACAGAACATAAGAGCTTGAAGTATCTATTCTCCCAGAAAGATCTCAATTTGAGGCAACGGAGATGGACGGAGTTGATTGAGGACTATCACTTTGATATTCAATACCATCCCGGGAAAGCTAACGTAGTAGCCGACGCTGAGCAGAAAGCGAGCTTAGCTTAGCGGACTTATGATTCGAGAGTGGGAATCATTAGAAGAGTTGAGCAATTGGAACTTGACGAGAACCAATACTCAGATTTCATGTGCTAACATTTTAGTTAAACTCGATCTGCTGAATGAGATCATGGAAGCACAGGGGACAGATGTGCATCTTAAAAAACTGAAGCAGAAGATACTTAAAGGAGAGAGATCAGAATTCTCGGTACATGAAGTGTTTGATAAATGGTTTTATCATGATTTTGATGATTTTGTTTTTATACCAAAACAATGTTTTTAAAGGTTGTCCAAAAACTCCTAAATGATTTAAAATAGTTTTAAATATTTTCCGGAGTATTTCTTCAAGTATATTTTCGACAATATTGGACAACGCTTTTATATGATTTTGTGTCAAGTGTTTTTACATCAAAACAATGTCCCTGAATGTTGTCCTAATACTCCCGATTGGTCTAAAATGTTTTTACTATTTTTCGGAGTATTTCTTGAAGTTTATTTTCGATATAAAATTGGACAACACTTATGTTTCAGGCTCGACCGGTCGCCCTATAGGGCAACCCGTACCTGTGTTGAGTTTTGGAACAGAAAAAGGGACGGAGGAAAACTTGAGGGGGGCGACCGGTCGACCCGGAGGTCGACCGGTAGGGGCGACCGGTCGACCCTAGGGCGACCGGTGCCTGGGAAGCCCCCTCAAGGTGCAGTCTTCTCTGTTTCATGTTTTAACTACCCCCAACCGGTCCAACATGAGGGCAATTGGTCACACCCCCCTTCGACCGGTCCCCCGTGTAAAAATTGCAGAGTTTTCAATTTCAACTTATCTCTGCGCGACCAGTCGAACCCCTCGTTTGACAGCAAACTATCCGTTGAGTTTGTAGACAACTTTTCCTTAATTTGAGGGGTTGATTTCTAACAGCTCTTTTCGTCAATTGTCTTGGTATTTTTTACAGAATTCATGTCCCCAAGAGGAGCCTATCATGTAAAAGACATCTTCTATAAATAGAGGAAGAATTGAAGCAACACAATATGAGAGAAAACTACAACACAACAAGATACACTCAAGAATACACTTGTTCTTACATTGTCTTAATTCTTGTTGTAATTTGCCTAGCTATTCACTTTCACATTCTTGAGGTCTAGGCTATTCTTGATTACACTTGCACTCAATTGTATCATTCATTATCGAGTTGTAATCTTGAATTTTTTGGTTATCATTCAACACAAGATATCCTTGTGAGTGTTCTTGTGGTAAGAACACACTTGGGTGATCTAGTTGTTAGGTGTGAGAAGATTGTGGTAATCTTCTTGTTGAGGTGTTGAAGAATTTGGTATTCTTCAAGGTTGAAGATTGTGGTAATCTTCACAAGGTGCCGTTGGAGATTGTGGTAATCTCAAAGGTGGTGTTGAAGAAGTGTGTGGTGCTCTTCAAGGTGTTGTTGTAAGTTGGTGTTGTATTAATTTTGGTAATTAATAAAATCTTTTTTCTTTTTGAAATCCATCCCGGATATACTGGGGTGGTAGAGGGTTAGGCCCTAGGTGGGTGGAACCTCTATAAATCGACGTGTGTTGTTTACATTCCGCACTTCATTATTGTCTTTGAGCATTCGGTTCGAAAAAGAGGGTAAAATCGAAAAGATGGAGATAATCTATTCACCCCCCTCTAGATTATCGTAGCCGCTTGGACTTACATGTGGTATCAAAGCCAAACTCTTTGGCAAGCTCGTTTCACATCGCGAGTGAAGAGGAACGATCGTCGGCTATGAACGAAGCTCATCGTACCGGCACCTCCACCACCAAGCCACCTCGGTTTGATTCCAAAAATTTTACATTTTGGAAAGAAAGAATGGAATGTTATTTACAAGGTTGCGGGTTCGATATTTGGAACATCGTCATAAATGGAGAATCCATTGCGATGAAAGACACACTACACACCTCCAAAGGCCTCAAAGAGCTCAATGATGAAGAGAAGAAAATCATCTCCTTAAATGGTAAAGCTCTCAATATTTTATATTGTTCACTTACTAATTTGGAATTTGTTCATATCGTAGGAATTCAATCGGCTCATGGAGTATGGCAAAAATTAGAAGCCATTCATGAAGTATATGCAAATGATAGGAGCAACTTAAAAGGATCTACTTCTCAAAGGGATACAATGTCAAATCTAAGGAACAAGCCTCTTGCAACTTCCAACTATGAAGAAGTTGAACATTGTCTTATGGGCATCGAAGAAGAAAACGAGGTATGTCTTAAACCCTCTACTTCTTATAATATTGTTATTAAAAAGATTTTTATGATCTTCAAAATGAATTCCAAAATTTACTAGTTAAGTACAAAAATTTGAAAAATGAATTCAATGTTTTGAAAAATGAAAAGGATAGTTTATTTACTTCCTATGAATCACTATCATGTGCTCACACCACCACACTTGATAAGGTTAGAAACCTTGAAAAACAAAATAGTACTCTTGTTGAGGATATTAATTGCATGAAAAATGATTTATCAAAATCCAACTTGAGTACCAATAAATTGCCCAATGTTGTGAATGTTAATAGTTGTGATAGTTTGAATAGTGAACTTGATCATGAGCCTAATATTGTCAAGCATATGAAAAAGAATCGAGTTCTTATGCATATTAGTGATGCTACTTGCTTTTATTGCGGTAAGAAGGGTCATACGGTAAATACTTGTCGGGCTAGAAATAGCTCTAATTATTGTTTGATACCTAAAAGTCTCAAGACTAATCCTAAAGTACCCAAGCACTTGAGGGTACCACAAAACAATGTCATTTTAGGTACCCGGCAGATTAATAATCGAAGAAAATTCATGCCGCCAAGGAAACATCAAATGAACATCTCATTTAATCAAAGGAGAAGACATCACCAAAATGAATTTCCAAGAGAAAGAAATTATCAACAATGGAAAAGACATAATCCTTGGAAATGGAGCAATTGGAGAAGCCATCATCAACAAGATAATTTTCAAAGGGGAAGATATCATCCACAATGGAAAAGGCACAACCCATGGAAATGGCGAAATTGGTAAACCGTATCTCCCTATTTAAATATGAATTTTAATTTTTATGCATGTTTGTATTTGTGTCTAAATTGAAAAATGAGTTTTCATAATTTTAAAATTAAGGTCTTCAATATATATTTATGGTTTTAAAATTTTTTGAAAAAGGAGACCGTGTATGATGCGTATTTTAAACTCTTGTGTATTTGCTTAGACTTAATTGTTTTTTGATCTCTTATGGATTTTTATGGCATCAGCTTACTTGTGATATCTCTTATTGTTTTAGCCTACACTTGTATCATATTTGTTTTGTGCTATACTTGTTATGATATGTGTAGGATATATATTTCCACATCCTCTTCAAGAAATGCTTGAACTATCGAGGTACGCTCATTATTATTATTCATATCATAGACTCGATACATGTTGTGCCATATGCCTATGTGCTTATACAAGTGCCATTAAGAGAATGTTTTGATTTTTGAAAAGGCATTATTTGACATAGCTTGTTTTATCCAAGATTTGTAAAGATTATATTTTGTTTTGATAAAACAATTGATCTACTATGTTATGCATTTTATTGCACATATAAATGCCACTATTCTTGGATACTTATGTCAAACCTCTTGTTCATATGATTCTTGTAAATGAGGTCTCAACTATGTGCTCTCTTATTGTCTAATTTCAAAAGAGACCTTATGTAACTTTCTTAAGCTTATTTGAACTTGAATGATTTATTAGACTCTTGATGATGCATAGTATGTGGTGCTTAAAATAGTGTATCTATTATTTGATATTACTATGCTCGTGTGCAAAATATCTTGTTAAGATTTTGCAGAAATTTGTGATATTTCGCAACAAGTTTGATGAACAAGACAAGGTTAGTAGCTCAATGATATTGTCAAGAAGAAGGTAATGATTTTGATGTAATATTTGCACTCATAGCACATTTAGAAGTTATTTGCACTTTACTTGCCCATTCTTGTTTTGAGAAAATTTCAAGCTTTACCAAATGGATGTTAAATCCAATTTTCTAAATGGTTTTATTCAAATAGAAGTCTATCGGAGTTTAAAATTTTTAGGCCAAATGATTTTTATAAAAAGGTCTTGTACGGTTGATACAAGTATCCCGTATATGGTTTGATAGACTTAGCTATTTTTGCAAAATAATTTTACAAAAGGTAAAGTTGATACTACACTTCTTGTTTTGAAAAAGGGCAAGGTTGTTTACTTGTGCAAATTTATGTTGATAATATTTTTGGTGCTACTAATAAATATTTGTGCAAGATATTTTTCCAAGTCAATGCAAGGTGAACCTAAGATGATCATGATGAGGGAAGCTTAAATTTGATCATTGGAATTCAAGTTCAACAATGCCAAGAAGGTGATTATATTCCACACTCAAAAGAAGAAGTGAGGCATTGAAGAAGAAAGAACCATTTCAACCTATATAGCCACAAATGTGAGAATTGACAAAGGTTGAGGTAGGCATGTTGATTGACAAACGAATTCAAGGTATGTTTATTCGTTTACTACTCCTTAGACTCGACATTCTATATGCCTTACGTCTATATGCTTGACTTAAAACAATCCCAACGAATCTCATTAAAAGTGCCATTAAAAGAAATTTTCAAATACTTGAAAGGCACTTCTTCTTATGACTTGTTGTATCAAAAAGTATTAAAACGTTCTTATTTTTCCGGGATAACAAGTTTGTTGTTTACAATTTCTCAAAATATGGTTCGTCATAATCGAACTAAACATATTGAGATTCGATATATTTGTTAAGGGATTGCAATTTTAACAAAAAACTTGAGATGTGTTTAATTCCGTCTCAAGGATAACTCATTTCGAGCTTGATTATGACATAATGTATATTGAATGAGGTCTACGCTTGCATTTTGCACGTTTTAAAACTTAGGGGCTAAAAATCGGATTTTTGGATCAAATTTTGGATTTTCAAAATAGAAATGAACCACTCAAATGATCGGGGCAAGGCCGATCGTCGCCTGCCGTCGACCGGCCGCCCGCCCGACGTCGCCCTTGGTGAAATTTTGGCTTAAAACGGTTTTATTTTCCAGACTGAGCAACTTTTGCTTTTTGGTTTATTTTTCATCCCCTTTGCAATTTTCACACACAATTCACTTCAAATGAGTTTTGATGCATGAATTATATATTTTGGGGACTACCTAGCTCGGTTATCATCATTGATGCTCATCTTTACCGATTGAATGGTAAGAATTTCACTTTCTTTAGCTCAATTGGGTTGAATCCTTGAGTTTGTGGCTTATATGTATTTTTCTTGATGCAATTCATATATATCTGTGATGAGCTTATTGATTGTTGATGTATGATATTTGCTAAATTGCATTTGGTGATGAAAAACTTGGCTTGATTACATTTACAAGGGCTATATATATCGTCTTAATTTTTTGACGCACGCCAAGTGTTCGATAAAACGTTTCAATGAAAAATTCATCACCTACATGATTCTCTTGCTTTTAAATGTCTTATATACTTATAGAGATCATGTTTTGCAAATCAAATGAATTTTCATAAGATTCTACAAATCGTATGATCGACTTTTCCCTCCTATTTGGTTTATAAGCTTCAATGTTCAAATCATTCGATACATCGGTTTAGTTGCGCACCTTGATATGAACATATGATGTGTTTATCATGCTAACATTCTTTTTGATGATTCCAAAGGGGGAGAAACAGGTTATGAGCTCTTTAGCTCAAAGAAGCTAAGATAAGCTTAACGGAAAGAAGCTATAAGCTATGGCTTCATAAAGCCATAAGTTGTGGATCATATTTAGTCCACTTGGTGTTTTATGGCTGTGTATGATTCTTGGTCCATTTGTTGTAGTATGGACTTATATATGTTTCTAATGATGTCTCTTTGACAGGGGGAGCTTTTAAGTTATTGATACTTAAGCTCAATATTGAAAAGCTAAGCCTTTAGCTTTTGATTAAATTGCTTCCATTACTCTTGTTGTGCATGTTGATAGGGGGAGCATTTGCTATATGTGTATGAATATCTCTACTCCCTTCCTTGTGTTTATATTGCACGGAGTATTGTCGCTCTCAATGGATATTTATTTTTTTACCAGAAAACTTGTTTTGTTTTCAATATCGCCTCTCAAAATCGACCTTGTTAAATTGTTTTGGTTTGTAATCATCAAAAAGGTAGAGATTGTTTGATAAATAGTTTTATCATGATTTTGATGATTTTGTTTTTATACCAAAACAATGTTTTTAAAGGTTGTCCAAAAACTCCTAAATGATTTAAAATGGTTTTTTAAATATTTTTCGGAGTATTTCTTCAAGTCTATTTTCGACAATATTGGACAACGCTTTTATATGATTTTGTGTCAATTGTTTTTACATCAAAACAATGTCCCCGAATGTTGTCCTAATACTCCCGATTGGTCTAAAATGTTTTTACTATTTTTCGGAGTATTTCTTGAAGTTTATTTTCGATATAAAATTGGACAACACTTATGTTTCAGGCTCGACCGGTCGCCCTATAGGGCAACCCGTACCTGTGTTGAGTTTTAGAACAGAAAAAGGGACAGAGGAAAACTTGAGAGGGGCGACCGGTCGACCCGGAGGTGCCTGGGAAGCCCCCTCAAGGTGCAGTCTTCTCTGTTTCATGTTTTAACTACCCCCAACCGGTCCAACATGAGGGCGACCGGTCGCACCACCCTCCGACCGGTCCCCCTGTGTAAAAATTGCAGAGTTTCAATTTCAACTTATCTCTGCGCAACCGGTCGATCCCCTCGTTTGACAGCAAACTATCCGTTGAGTTTGCAGACAACTTTTCCTTAATTTGAGGGGTTGATTTCTAACAGCTCTTTTCTTCAATTGTCTTGGTATTTTTTACAGAATTCATGTCCCCAAGATGGGCCTATCATGTACAAGACATCTTCTATAAATAGAGGAAAAATTGAAGCAACACAATAAGAGAGAAAACCACAACACAACAAGATACACTCAAGAATACACTTATTCTTACATTGTCTTAATTCTTGTTGTAATTTGCCTAGCTATTCACTTTCACATTCTTGAGGTCTAGGTTATTCTTGATTACACTTGCACTCAATTGTATCATTCATTATCGAGTTGTAATCTTGAATTTTTTGGTTATCATTCAACACAAGATATCCTTGTGAGTGTTCTTGTGGTAAGAACACACTTGGGTAATCTAGGTGTTAGGTGTGAGAAGATTGTGGTAATCTTCTTGTTGAGGTGTTGAAGAATTTGGTATTCTTCAAGGTTGAAGATTGTGGTAATCTTCACAAGGTGCCGTTGGAGATTGTGGTAATCTTCAATAGAGATTGTGGTAATCTCAAAGGTGGTGTTGAAGAAGAGTGTGGTGCTCTTCAAAGTGTTGTTGTAAGTTGGTGTTGTATTAATTTTGGTAATTAATAAAATCTTTTTTCTTTTTGAAATCCATCCCGGATATACTGGGGTGGTAGAGGGTTAGGCCCTAGGTGGGTTGAACCTCTATAAATCGACGTGTGTTGTTTACATTCCGCACTTCATTATTGTCTTTGAGCATTCAGTTCGAAAAAGAGGGTAAAATCGAAAAGATGGAGATAATCTATTCACCCCCTCTAGATTATCGTAGCCGCTTGGACTTACATGAAGATGGGGTTATCAGATTTCGTAATCGAGTTTGTGTACCGAGTGACAAGTAGATTACGAATAGAATCCTCGCAGAGGCACGCCGTTTGAAATACACTATACATCCTGGAGGAAACAAGATGTATAAGGATTTGAAACGAAGTTATTGGTGGGTAAACATGAAGAACCAGGTAGCGGAGTTCATTGCGAGATGTTTGACTTGTCAACGAGTAAAAGCAGAACACCAACGACCATCTGGTTTACTACAACCGTTGAGAATTCCCGAGTGGAAATGGGAACACATAACGATGGACTTTGTGATGGATCTACCAAGGACCAGAGGAGGCCATGATGTTGTTTGGGTAGTTGTAGACCGACTCACGAAATCTGCACACTTCTTACCCATCAAGAAAACTGATAGCTTGCAGAAACTTGCGCAGATTTATATCCGAGAGATCATTCGACCGCATGGAGTACTGTTGACATAGTATCGATCAGAGACCCGAGGTTTGTCTCCAGATTCTGGAAGTGCTTGCACAAGGAATTGGGTATCTGACTAAGTTTCAGTACAGCAGCACATCCACAAACTGATGGACAGTCTGAGCGAACGATTCAAACTCTGGAAGATACTTGCGAGCCTGCACATTAGATTTCCAAGGAAGTTGGGTTTCGCACTTACCATTAGCCGAGTTTGCCTACAATACCAGCTATCAGGCCACGATTGTGATGGCACCCTATGAGGCATTATATGGGCAAAAATGTAGATCCCCACTACATTGGGAGATTGATAACCAATGGACTCCGAAAGAGAAACGAAAGTCGCCCTCGATTCCAAAGGTCGACTTAGTTCAGGAGGCCATGGAGAAGGTCAAGCTGATCAAGGAGCGGATTCGCACAGCTCAGAGCCGCTAAAAGAGTTACGCGGACAAGAGAAGAAATGATTTGGAATTTGAAGTCCGAGATGAAGTATTTCTCAGACTCTCACCACAGAAAGGATTGATCAATCCGAAGAAAGGAGACAAGTTGAGTCCGAGATATGTTGGACCTTACAAGATTTTACAGAGGATCGGGAAGTTAGCCTGCCGACTCGAGTTACTAGCACCATATGTGGGAATGCACGATGTATTCCACATATCAAGATTACAGAAGTATCAACCAGATCCCGAACATATCATCACTCGTGATACTCTTCCTCTAATAGAAAAATTATCCTACACCGAGAGGCCGATCCGGATCATTGATCAGCAGATACGTCAGTTGCGTAAGAGGGAGATTCCGATGGTTAAAGTGGTATGGCAGAACCACAACCGAGATGAAGACGCAACGTGGGAGATGGAAGAAGACATGAGGGATCAATATCCAGAACTATTCTGAAGATAATTTGGGGACCAAATTCTTTGAAGGAGGGGAGGATGTGAAGCCCCCGATTTTTCCGAGCATGTAATTGATCCTTTTGTCGTCTTTGTATTTGATTGACTATTTTACCGCGTCACTTTGACGAGAAAATATTAATAATATATATATTTTGCATTTAATTTTATTTTTATTTATTACTTGTGATCATGATCATTTATTAATTCTATTTCGCATTTATGATCACTTGATTGATCATTATTACTATTTTTGTATTTATTAGTCACCTTAGAATTTTAAGAGACTATTTATTTTAGAAACTTTTACCTTATAGAATTAAGAATTTGATTTAGATTAAGTGATCATGAGACTTATAAGTGATCAAGGAAATCACTAATTAATTTGGAGATTGATATTATTCATCTATTATCATCAAATTTGGGACAAAAAAAATATATGGAATTACCAAATACCCCTATAGTGGACGGCCAACATGGGATTTTTTGGTGTAGAAATATCTCCCAACTCTTGTACACTTACATCTTATATTAGTCATCTTGTGTATAATTACACCATTAATTCAAACATTTTACACATTATATTATACATAAATTCTTTATTATTAAATATTCCAACATGTTAGAGTCTTCCCAACATTCCATTCAAACCATCTCATGCCCATACCTTTGACCACCAAAATGTCTCCCATGCAAGAAGCAAAATTCAAGACACAAATTAAACAAAAATATTTCTCCCCTCCCTCTCAAAGTGGATTTGCCAGATGGCCAAAATGAACAAAATTTGTTCATTTCATCCAACACATTTTAATCTTCTAACTAATTCTCCTCCTTCTCTCTAATCTCTCTCTAAGAATCCTTCATATCTTCAAATCTTCAAACACCAATCCTTCATATATTCAAATCTTCAAACACCAATTCTTCATATCTTCAAACCTTCAAGAACCATTTATTCACATCTTCAAATCTTCAAACACAAGTCCTTCACACCTTCAAGCATACCTTCATATCTTCAAGAACATCTTCTTAATATCATCAAACACTCCTTCTTTCTTCAAACATCTAAACAAAAACAAGCATTCTTCCTACTCAAATCCAAAAATTCGAACCCCCCTATCTCAAAGGTAAGAAATTTCATTCCTCAATTCAACCTGATATATCTTTCAACTCATCACCTTCTCTTCTTAATTTAAGTTTGAAATTTTGATTTTGAGGTACTTAGAAGACTACTTGAAGACATGCATGCATGGTGGTCAATTTAGAAGACTTGAAGAATAATTGTTAGAGAAATTGGACTACAAGGTAAGATTTGGACACTAGAGCCCTTCTCTCTTCTTCTTCCTATTTTCTTCAAATTTTAACACCCCTTTTTCATTTTTGAGAAATAAGGGCTGACCTTAGGTAATTTTGAAGGTGAACCAAAAATTCAAAATTTGAAGCTTCAACTAGTTCCAAATCACTTACTACACAAGGTAAAGTGTAGTATTTCCAATTTTCTTATCTTCTTTTTTTTTCTTAATTTTCACTCATTTTCCTAACTCTAAATTTTTTATATTTCTTGACTTAGGGGCTGGCCTAAGTGACCTCATACCAAATTGTGAAATTTATCCTTTTTATTTCACAACTCTCCAAATTTAAGGTGGGTGGAAAAATTATTTCAACTTCTAGGGATTTTTGTTAAATGCATGTAGTGTTTTGATCATGAGAACTTGAGATATGTTTATTTTATGTATTGCATGTTAATTTCATGTGTCAAGTTGTGAAATTTCTCAAGTGTTGCTCAAAAATGTTATTTATTGAAATTTAGGTGCATGTATTTACAATTTAATGTTCTATTTGATGAATTCTTGTATGAAATGAACATGCATGTGTATGATCCTTGAAATCCATATTTTGTATGACTTATAACCTGGACAAGTTGACCATAATTGATTAAATTTCAATTTTTGGACTTAAAATGCAAAAATGGAAACTTGGTGGACTTAATTGCAAGAAAATAAAACTTAAGGGACCACTCAATAATTTCGAATTTTGGGACTGTTCTCAGGTTCAAAAATGACTTTTGGACATTTTGATAAAATTTTAAGAGTTTTAAGATAAATAAAATCAACCTTTAAAAGCCCAAGGACTACATTGTAAAATTTTAGAAGTTTAAGGGGTACTTTGCAATTTCTGAAACTGTACCAGACCTTAATTTCAAAATTTGAAATTTTAAAACTCTTAAGGGATTGGAAATGACATATTTTAAATGTATTACAAAAATCCCAAGTGTTTAGAGCTTGGAAAGTAATTTTACTAAAATTGAGGGACTGAATTGTAAAAGATGAAACTTGAGGACCCAAATGAAATTTTCAGGACTTATACAGCCCATGTACCTGGAATTACTAATTTAACTATAACTTAATTATATTTTGGACCCAAGGTTCAAATTTCATAACAATTGGACCCCTAAAGCTTTAAAGGTAATTATTTCAAAATGGGACAAAAATGAGATTTTCAATAGTTAAAGGACCGACACTTATTTCTTTTTAAAACTGCTTTTGTCCCAATATCCCACTAACCTTAGTGACATTTTTCAATTGGAATCACAATAAAATCCCTTCCGGTTTGTGAGTTTCAATTATTTTAAACATAGGGCCCGAAATGACAATTTTAACAGATTTAGGGCCAATAGCAGAATTTTATAAAAACTCGACCTCAAAACTTTAGAAACCTGAATCTCTGAATAATTTAGAGAATTTAGGAACTGACCTCATAATTTTCCAAGGTAGGGATATTTAGTTATTCAATGTTTAACCCAAAAGTATTGATTTTTACAAAACGGGGCTAATTGCAAATTTCCTTTTTATCAAGAACCTAACTCAAATTATTTTTCTTTTACTAAATCAGCCCTGGACCCTCTGACTTTAATTATTAATTAAAATATTTTATTTTCTCAAAAACCCCTTGACTTATCGGATTGTCTTGACCGATTAATACCCGATCGCGGGGTGACTTCCTCGTCTTGCAATTTTAAATCTATAATGGGACTTATGTTCCACCTAATCTTTCAAGATATCGAAGATTGCTTATCCTCCCGATAATCATCTTCATCCCAATAACTCCACCAACGCCATAATTGCCACTCGTGATTTTTGAAAAGTTTCCTGAACTGCTTTCCTGAATCAATAATACTCGACTGCCTGGTTGACTACTTGAACTTGTTCTTACTTTCCTGCCAGAGTCAACTTGGTGTGTCGAGCTCACAGTCGGAATGGATACGTCGGGGATGGAACCAGGCAGCTCGGCTGCTATTCCACTCTTCCGGCCCCATCGTCCTAATCCCGCAACTGAGGGACGGAGTTTGTCCAAGGGAAGCGGGTCGTAGTACTTGAGGTATAATCATGATTATGACAAATTCGAGCCTTGCTAGCTCCACTGTCGATTTTGGCTTTGCCTATGGAGCGATAAGGTGACAGGTCTTGGACCATCTTGCTCGGGGAATTACAAGGATGAACGAAGGAATCGCTCTCTGATCCACGTGATTCTGGAGTTAATCGGACCCATTTGGTTGGCGCTACAAATCCGTACGCAACCGCTACTTGTATTGCATTGGTTGGTGCTACAAATCCGTACGCAACCATTAATTGTCTTGCATAGGATTGGCGTTACATTCCGTACGCAATCCTACCTGTCTTGCCTGAATCACATAGTGTTTGTGTGACCACAAACTGTTTTCTTAAACTGTATAAGTATATTACTTAAATATTTTATCACGACGCTTGTGGACTGTGTGTGAATTCATGCATCATATCTCACGCATTTTCATACAACTGATTCTCGCATTAACTATATATCGCCACACTTGCACAAGATCACTCCATCCACTGAGATTTCTGTCTCATCCCCTCCTATTTTCTAACCTTTAGATGAGGACTTTGTTGAAGATGTTGAGCCTACCACGGACTGAGCTCCTGTGCTCCGATTGTTGGACTTACTACCTATTGTTGTTGTTGTTGCTGGACTTATTTCTTGTATTTCCTATTGGACTCTTTTATTCTCTTTTCATTCTGGTCTGTAACTGAAGGGCGTAGGACCCTTTGACTATTAAGTTGTTATCTTTAGTTGATTTCGGGATGTAATTTGGATGTTTGTTGGACTGTAAGTTGTAACTCGTACTTGTTCTTTATTTGCGCTGCTATTTGACTCTATTTCATTGGGTTTTCGTTGATATTCGTCTAGACTATTTGGTTTATTTGTATTTAAGTTGTGGATCAATGTCGTGTCCCCGTTTGGGGCGTGACACCTTATAGATTTAATAGTATCTTCTTTTTCATTCTCTATAAGTCTACACAACTTAGCAAACTCATTAGCGGCATCACTTTTATTTGCAAGAAAAAATAGCCCAAGTATATCTAAAGAAGTCATCAACTGTAACAAAGGTGTAATGTTTTCCGCTTAGACTTTCGGTGCCAATATCCCCATACAAATCAAGATGAAGTAGTTCTAGAGGTTTGGTTGTTGAAATTTCATTTTTGGGGTTAGAACTACTTTTAACTAATTTGTTCTTTTGACAAGTGTCACATAAGCCAAAATTTTCAAAATTTAATTTTGGTAGTCCTTTAAAATATTGGTTTTTTTAAATCTTTTGTAAATTTTTGTATCCAACATGTCCAAGTCGCCTATACCATAAACTAGTTAAATCATTATTGGCGACAAGACAAGAAACATTTTGACTAACCAAATCACTTGTACAAATTTTATAAAGATTGCCTTTTCTACATGCTTCAAAAATAATTTTACCATTTTGAGAATAAGGAATTTTTCTTTATTAAAAACAACATCATAATTTGAGTCACAACGTTACCCCACTTATCAAATTGAACTTAAGCTCTTCTACTTATAAAACATTACTAAGAGAGAAAGAAGAATTACCAATGTCTCTATTGCCAAGACTTTGGCCTTTGCCATTCCCAAACATGACCATTCATTCTTGGAGCTTGATGTTGGTAAAAATTCTTTCTTTCCGGTCATGTGTCGTGAACATCCGCTGTCCACGAGCCATTTCAAATCTTACGTGATTTTTATAACCCCTAGTACCTACAAATAAATTATTTTTAGGTACCCTAAAATTTTGGGGTCATGGTGGTTAGCCTTGAGACCTTTGGGTCTCCAAAAATTACTATTGTTATTTCTAAGTTTACATGTACTTGCAAAATGTCTATTTTTACCACAATAATAACAAGTAATAATTTTAGGACTACTAGCATGTATGAAAGTTGGAGCTTGATCATTTTTCTTATAAACGGTTTGAAAAGGTTTGTAACCAAGTCCTAGTTTAGATTGCTCACTTCTTTGTGCACCAATGATTTTTGTGACCTCATCCATACTCAAATTAAAACATTTCACATTCTTTTTCAAATTCTCAATTTCGTTAGTGAGCAATTGTTTTTCGGAATCGAGACTAAGAAGTAAATAATTTATCGTTCTCTAATTTTAACTCCTCATACTACTTTTTCAAAATCTTGTATTTGCAAATCATGTCTCTCAACTCATTTTGTAAATCATCATAATCACATTGAAGATCATCAATTAAAGAAGAAGATAGAAGAGTTAGAGCGTCCCTTATTGTTTTCATCATCTATGGTCATAAGACCATGTTCGGTTTCCTCTTCCTCATCGGATTTGGCAAGAAGTTCATCCCATATTTTGACATCCGCATTGAAAGCCTTCTTTTTTGGAAAAGGCTTTTTCTTGTTTTGTTCCTCTTCTGCCAATTTTGGGCAATCGACTATAAAATGTCGGGTTTTCTGCATTCAAAACACGAGTTGTCTCTAGGCTTTCTTGCCTTATTTTTATTAACAAACTTGGTACATTTCGAACAAAGTGGGCCATTTCCTCATCATCCTCATCACTAGCATAATAAGAATTATTTGAAGTAAGACCCTAAAGAGTAGATTGCATACCCGATTGTGAGGTGGATGGTTTGGAGTTCTTTCTTTCCTTGAGATAGACTTCATAGATGAGAAGATTTCCAATGAATTCATCAAACTTGAGAGTCCCAAGGTTTTATGCTTCCGTTATAGCCGTCACCTTTTTGGACCATCACCCAGGAAGAACATTTATATTTTGGTTACCTTATC
The DNA here is from genome assembly GCA_016081115.2 of Rehmannia glutinosa. Lineage (NCBI taxonomy): Eukaryota > Viridiplantae > Streptophyta > Magnoliopsida > Lamiales > Orobanchaceae > Rehmannia > Rehmannia glutinosa. The sequence continues at coordinate 106,978 of JABTTQ020000285.1, read as the reverse complement.
TTCCTCCGAGATGAACTTTCCAAGCGCCAATAGGGGATTGACAATGTTTTCTAGCCTTTCCACCATTTTTGAAATTCCTTCACCCTCACGCATTATGAAGTTTTCAAAATCTTTAACAAACATTGTTTTTCTAGCTTGTTTAACTTTCTTAGTGCCTTCATAAATAGTTTCTAATTTTTCCCACACTTCATGTGCCAACTTTATTCCTCTAATACGGTTGTACTCGGTGGCAGTGAGTGAGCCATGTAAAATATTCAAAGCCTTACCGTTAAGAGAGTGACTTCTTGTCATTTTTGTCGAATTCTTTGAAACTCTTGAGGACCGTAGTTCCATCCTCCAACTTATTTGTTGGTTGAGCTATACCTTCAATAACCACATTCCAAATATCAAAACCGCAACCTTGTAGAAAGCATTCCATTCGGTCTTTCCAAAAGGCATAGTTGTTAGCGTCAAATAGTGGTGGCTTGTTGGTGGAGGCGCCGGTGGTGAGGTAGCATTCGCTTGTAGCCATGGATCTCCTCTTTACTCGCAAGGTTTAAACGAGCTTGCCAAAGAGTTTGGCTCTGATACCACTTGTTAGTCCAAGAGGCTACGAAAATCTAGAGGGGAGGTGAATAGATTTTTCCCAATTTTTCGATTTACGCCCTCTTTTTCAAATGTGAAGATGATGAACAAATAAAAGTGCTGAAATATAAACAACACATAATGATTTATAGAGCTTCAACCCACCTAGGGCCTAATGCTCTACCACCCGGTATGTCCGAATGGATTTCAAAAAGGAAAAAGTATATTAATAGATACCAAACTATTACAACCTTTACCTTGAAGAATACCACACTCTTCTTACACCACCACCTATGTAGATTACCACAATTTTATTACAACAATGAAGAGCACCATACTCTTCAACACCTAGAATCAACCAAGTGTGTTCTTACCACAAAAACACTAACAAGGATGTCTTGTTTTGGATGATTTAAACCAATTCAAGATTACAACTCAAATGAAGTATACAACTTTGAAGGGAAAGTGTAATCAAGAATGAAGCCTAATACTCAAGATGTGCAAGTGTAAAGCTTAGGTTAAATACAACAAGTATGTTGAAAGTGAAAACAAAGAAGTTTTCTGATTTTTGCTTGTTCTTTGTATGCTTGTGTTATTTTGTTGATCCTTCAAGCCTTCAAGTATTTATAAAAGAGCTCCTTGATTTGAATACCAGCATAGGCTCCTCCTAGGAGAGTGAAATCTGTAAAAAAAATTCCAATCAAGTGAAGAAAACAACTGTTAGAAATCAATCCCATAATTTCATGAAAAGTTGTCTGCTTCAACGGATAGTTTCTGCTGATAAAACCTTAGATCGACCGTTGACCTCTAATAATAAAAGGACGTTGAGAATATTTAAACAGGGTTGCCCTGGGGGTGGACTGGTGGACCAAGGGGTTGGACTGGTCCACCATCGGTTGGACCGGTCTCCCTTGGGTTCGATTAGTTCCCCTCGAAACAAAGAGAAACAGAAGGAAAAATAACTCCAGGCACCGGTCGCCCTCTCGGTTGATCGGTTGACCACATTGGTCGCCTCTAGGTGGACCGGCCGACCTCCCCATTTTGAGCAAATAGGTTGTTCTCCGTTTTGCACAACTTTCAGGTACGGGTGCCTTATAGGGCGACTCGTCGACCTAAGTACAGAGAGGTTGTCCGAATTTTGTAAAAATTAAATTTCACAAAATAATCCAAAACATTAGTAAAAAACATTTAAAATGTTTTGAAATATTTGGACAACATTTGGAGACATTGTTTTGGTATAAAACTCAATTATATGAAATCATCAAAATTCTGATGAAAACATTTATCTAACATATCGTATGTGTGAGTCTCTTGGGCTTATTGATGTCCCATCTCAATGAACCCTTGACTCGGAACATAATATAAGACCACAGCTATATAGATGCCATTCCATGATTACCATCAAATGCATAACCACGTCTCGTAGCTAAATGTGATCTAGGGACTTTATCAAATTGAAAAAAAAGTTAATGATAAAGGTAAATGCCTTTATTAATAAACATTATGAATAAGATTGTCTTTACAAGAGTATAAAAGGCTCGCCTCTAATTTGGCTCGCAGGGCACTATTCTAATAGGATTTGCCAGGAGTATCACTCAATAAACAAGTAGAGTTTTCCATTGATCTAGTACCCGGAGCAGCACCAGTATTCAAAACACCTTATAAAATGGCGCCAAAGGAATTGCAGGAGTTGAAGGTGCAAATACAAAAGCTGTTGGAGATAGGGTTTATTCGCCCAAGTGTATCACCTTAAGGCGCGACAATCCTATTGGTGAAAAAGAAAGACATATCACATAGATTAATAAGCATGATTATAGGGAGTTGAACTGACTTACAATGAAGAACAAGTATCTGTCACCCAGAATCGAAGATCTGTTTGATCAATGAAGGAGAGCCAACATATTTTCAAAGATTGATTTGAGGTCAAGGTATCACCAGCTGAATATTAAAGAGAGTGACATCCCGAAGACAGCATTCAAAACCCGCTATGGACACTACGAGTTTGTATTGATGCCTTTTAGTTTGAGTAATGCACCAGCAGGTTTTATGGATTTAATGAATAGGGTGTTTCACCCGTATTTGGATCAATTGGTCATAGTTTTTATGGACGATATACTGATGTATTCAAGGAATAAGGAGAAACAAGAAGAGCATCTCAAGATCGTACTAGAGATACTTCGTATAGAGAATTTGTGCACAAAATTTAAGAAATATGAATTTTGGTTAGACCGAGTTGTGTTTCTCGGACATGTGGTCACTTCATAAGGAGTCAAACTTGACCCTGACAAGGTTTGAAGCAGTAAGTGGTTGGAGCATGCCTAGAAACACGAGTGAAGTTCGCAATTTTCTAGGCCTAGTAGGCTATTAGAGAAGGTTCATCGAAGGGTTTTCGAAGATAGCCATGCCTATGATATGATTAACTAGGAAAGGAGAGAAGTTTGAATGGACTCAGAAGTGCGAAGAAAGTTTCCAGGAGTTAAAAAGAAGACTAGCATATGCACCATCGTTGAAAATTCCTAATCCGACAGAGAGATTTGTCATCTATAGTTACGCATCGAAGCAAGATTTGGGATGTGATTTGATGCAACATAGCAAAATGGTGGCTTACTCCTCGATAGAACTAAAGCTGCATGAGTTGAATTACTCCACTCACGATTTGGAGTTAGAAATCATAGTGCATGCATTGAAGATATGGTGACACTATCTATACGGAGGAAGGTGTGAAATATTTACAGACCGTAAAAATCTTAAATATCTTTTCACACATAAGAGGTTGAATATGAGATAGAGAAGATGGGTAGAACTAGTGAGGGACTATGACTGTACCATCTACTATCATTCGGGCAAAGGAGAGTTGAATTGTTTACTCATGGAACCAGATGAGTTAGGTAGAGAGTTTGCCAAGTTGGAAAATGAGGTTGTTAAGCCACCAAATGGTACGAAGGTGATCCTAGCATCGTCGGTAGTGCAACCAACATTGAGAGACAAGATCAAATAGGCTCAACCACAAGATAAGTTTTTGTGGAAGATGAGACAACGCGCACAAGCTGGGGATATCAATGTATTTAAGTTAGCAAATGATGATGTTTTAACATATGAGGGAAGGGTTGTGTTCCTAAGAATGAGGCTCTTTGAAAGGAAATTCTGGAAGAGGCGTACAGGAGCCCTTACACAGCTCATCCAGGAGGAACAAGAAAGTATCACGACTTGAAGAAGTTCTTTTGGTGGAAAAGTGTGAAACGAGACATTGGGTATTTTGTAGAGAAGTGTTTGGTTTTCCAACAAGTTAAGGCGGAACATCAATGACCATCGGGTTTACTTAAGTCGCTGGAGATCCCTGAGTGGAAGTGGGAGTACATAACTATGAACTTTGCGGTCAGACTACACACTTTCTACCAATAACAATGACATTCAATATGGATCAATATGCTAGAAACAACATCAAATAGATTGTGAGATTACACGGGGGTGTTGATGCTTATTATGTCAGATAGAAGATTTGCAGTTCACATCCAAGTTTTGGAGGGGTTTGTAGGTTGCTTTGGGACCAAAATTAAAATTCAGTACAACTTGTCACCCAAAGACCGACGGACAGTCAGAGAAAAATATTAAAACACTAGAGGATTTGCTAAGAGCGTGTGTACTCGATATTGAAGATAGTTGGGAAGCAATATTACAATTAGTAGAATTTGCTTATAATAACAGTTACCAAGCGACAATTAAGATGGCTCCGTACGAAGCCTTATATGGGAGAAAATGTAGATCACTGTTATATTGGAGTAAAGATGGTGAAAGACAAATATTGTGACTGGAGTTAAATGAACAAATAGTGGAAAAGATTACAGAGATCCGAGAGAGAATTAAGATCGTCCAAGATAGACAAAAGTCCTATGTAGATAAGCGTAGGAAGGATATACAGTTTGAAGTTGGAGATACTATAATTTTGAAAGTGGCTCCGATGAAGGAAATTATAAGATTCGGCAAAAAGGAAAAACTGCAGCCTCAAAATATTGGGGACTTAGCTTACCATTTGGCACTGCTACCAGACTTGTAAGGGGTACATAATGTGTTTCACGTCTCGATGCTAAGTAAGTATGTGTATGACCATGATCACATTGTTAACTAAAAGGATCTACACATTGGTAGCAATTTGTCTTATGAATAGGTACCTATAGCTATTTTGGAGAGAAAAGTACACAAGCTTAGAAACAAGGACATGCCTCTCATTAAGATACAATGGAGTAGACATGGGAGAAATGAGGCCACATGGGAGCGAGAAGAGGAAATCAAATCCAAGTATCCCGTTTTCTTTAATGAAGGTATATAACTGAATTTCGAGGAAGAAATTCTTTTGAGGGGGTGGAATTGTAACACCTCATAAGTAATTTTATTTTGAATTAGTGATTTTGGACTTTTAGGATTTTAATTTTGGTCCAACATAGAAATTCCTGTTTAGTTATTATAAGTCCATGAATTATTATATTTGATTTTATATTTTATAAGCCAACTTTGGTAAACCCCATGTGTGTATTTTATTTGATTTAAAAATATGCAATATTTTTGTTATCAAATTTAGAATCCATATTTCATTCAATGTTCTGATAGAGTTAAATATTTTCAAGCATATCGAATAAACTAGACCTAATACATGACTGATGGGACTTTTAACCTATACTTATAGCACATACACATACAAATCTCAGGAAATTCATAAAAAAAAACATAGCAGACAATAACTTTCTTTCTTCTATGAATGATTCAAATGTGGAAGCCATAGTTCAACATTCTCACATGAAAGGTAAAAACCTTCAGCAAATGTTTAGATTTCTATCAAACTTAGCGCATATAAATTATTCAACATCAAACCACCAAATCAAATAGCTTAGTCCATCTCCTGTCTCAAGTCACCACTATCATCACCGGCTAAAATCGCTGGAAACCAAACCAAACCAGCAAGCTACAATACTAATTGCCTCATGTGAACCAACGTTGGGGTGTGCATCTGAAAGAGGGGAGGTAGAGGGATTGATGAGTGATGAAAAAAAAACCCATAAATATAGAGAAGAGAGTGTGATGGGCTGATGTAGTTGAGGGGGTTTGATTTGGGTTCACTATGGAAGTTTAGAGATTATTTTGAGGGAGAAATTGATTTTAGGAGAAGAACAAAAAATAGGAAGAGATGAGATCGACAGAGACAAGCAAATGGGATATGGAGTTGCATCATGTTTTTTGATAAATATGAAAATATATATAAAAAACAAAAAAGTATGTGTTGTTTACACTGCCAAATAGCCAGCATAAGAAATAATGCGAAAACGAGTAAAAGTAGACTTCTTACAAGCCAAGTAACTAGCTAAAAATGGGGCCTAGTTAAAACCTATCAAAGTAAAACCCATTGGGAAAAACCTTTGATAGGAAAAAGAGTACCCCAAAAGAAAAATTACACCATGCGAAAAAAGACATGCCCTAATGCATCATCTTGTATATTCGACCATATCTTTTCTGGCATAATATGTGCTCACTCGAATGAAGCATCCATACTAGATAGTTTATATGTATAATGACTCCCTTCTCGATAAATATGTGAAACAACAAACTCAATCTGGGAAATGTAATAAAATATTCTACGCCAACAATTATAGTATTTCCAGGAGACTTTTAAAGATCGCAAGGATAGCAATCCACAAAAATAAGAAGAGCCACATTCCTACCACAACCTACGCCATCCCCTTCTATAAGCTCACTCGGTCACAATTATTGAAGCCATTAGCTCAGACTTAAAAGCAAACTCAATGCGAGCTTTTGGATGAAGAAGCCCCGAAAATTATGATGAACTCCTGCTGCAACACATCTTCCTGGAGCCCCATACGCGCAACCATTTGTGTTCACCTTCATCCAACTGGGAAGTGGAGGGAACCATCGAACAACATGTAGCCTCGAAGGAGGTCGCACCTTACCAGTTACCTGCAATTTACGAAGACATAGCATATCAAAAACAGAATTGGACATGTATCCCGAAGTAGAACATGTCGATTCAATGACCAAAGCATGAAGCATGACTATAGAAGCTGGAATTTGGGGAACAATTCCATCAAAAATCCAACAGTTTTGAAAGTGCCAGATAATCCAGATTGTCGATATAAAAGCCAATTTCCATAGAGCAGCAATTTGCTGGCTGAAGTGTTGTTGCATAGCAAATATGCATAGGTGATTAAAAACCACATCCAAAGGTAAACTAACTTGGAAAACATCTTGAATCCATCCCCACAGGCCCGAAGCAAACTGCCAAGTAGTGAATAAATGATCAATGGAATCCGTCGAGTGATAACATAATGCACACGCCGAAGGCCCGTAAAAACCATGGATACGAAGGTTGTCAATAACCGCAAGACGATTGAAAATGGCTTTCCACACCACAATGGATCTTCTAGCCAGAATATGCCAAGCCCAAATCCACATATCCTTCTCACTGCTGGGAAATAATTTCGAACAAATTGGTAGGCATCCTTAGATGAAATGCCCCCATCCTCCAAATGACACCAAACCCTGCGATCCTCCGAGTTCGGCGAGATAGGAAAGTGGAGAATATCTTTAACCACATCTGTATAAGCAACCAAAAACTCCTCCATGAAATGCCAGACTCCATCAAAGAAATAATCAGAAATGGTTTGTGAATAGAAATCATAGAACTGGGAAGGAATGCCAATGCGATCGACAATAGAGTAACCAAGCCAGTTATCCAACCATAAATGGACCCCAGACTGAGACCCCCAAAGCCATCGCAATTGAGAAAGGAAGTTTGTTATCAAAGACCGTAACCACAACCAAATCAATGAACAAATATATAATGGTCTTGAGGAGTAAGAATCCATGAAGTGCTGACTAAGAATAACAAACATTGGACCATCTGAATTAAGCACTTTCCGGGACATCTTCATTAAAAAATCTTGATTAGCTAATATGAGAGATCAAATAACAATGTCCCTTTCTTCTTTAGGAGCACAACATCTAGACCAATTCACTGTAACCCCTCCCTTTTTATGAATATTTCCAGTCCCAACAAAGTTTCGAATAGCTTGTTCCATCACCTTTAACAGAGTAACAGGCTATTTATACACAAGCATAGAGTGAACAAAAGAGCTAGTGATTACCGAGTTTACCAGGGTGATGCAACTTGCCATTGACAAAGAATTACCCTTCCAGGTTTGAAATTTGGAAATCACTTTATCAAAAAAGGGCTGCAAAATCCTAATCTTTGGAGCTCATTTGAAAAGAGGAACCCCCAAATAATTAAAAGGAATCGAACCCTAGACATACCATAATGCGTCTGAATATGATTAATAAGGCGATAAGAAGTGTTATCATTGAAAAAGATTTTCGACTTGCCCGGATTAAAAATCTACCCTGAAAGCCGTCCATAATATCCAGAATACTTAAGATGCATCGGCAGTTATGCCAAGTAGCCTCACTCAAGATCATAATATCATTTGCATAGAGCAGTAAGGAGGAAATTGAATATTGCGAGGTTCTCTGAAAGGAGTGAGAGATCCTGATGAAGATTGCATTCAAGAGCCCTAGCCAAAACTTTTTCCGCCGCACGAAATACAAATGGAGATAACAGATCTCCTTGTCTCACACCTCTGGAACACCCAAAATAACCCTCCAGAATACGATTTATCAGAATAAATATGCGAGATAACTAAAAAATCGTTGAAACCCATTGAACAAATTGATTGTGGAACCCCATACATCGAAGAACATAAGAATAAAATCCCAGCGAAGAGTGTCGATTTTCAAAATCATATTTATGGAGTGATTAAGAAGACAATTGACATCGTCCGAAGCCAGAGCAATCATTCATGAATTGTTTTGCCCAGAATAAATCCCAATTACATCTCCAAAACCAAAGTCTTCAAAATCTAACTGAAACGGCTAGCCAAAATTTTATTATTTGTCTTAAAGATGAAGTTACTCAAAATAATTGGCCTAAACTCTCCAATTTTATATGTGTTTTTGATCTTAGGAATCAACATCATAAAACCCGAGTTACACCCCGAGGGAAGTTGTCCCGTGACAAAAAAAGACCGAACCGCCGCCGTTAAATCCAAAGCCACCGTGTCCCAACAATGGTGAAAGAAATGACCACCAAAACTATAGGTCCCAAGGGGCATGATGTAAGGTTTAGAAGGGGTGGGTTGAATAAACCTTAACAAATTTTCGATTTTAGTCCTTTTAAATAGTTCAACAGAGTAGACTCAAATCAGCTGTGTCTTTGGGGGACAACTAAGTTGGTTATTCAACTAAGTTACCCACTCAGCAAACTCGAGAGAGATGTTGATAGTATAACTCGACTGCTTAAGACAAATACTTAACTTGGCCGATTTAGTTTTTAACAGCGGAAGACCTAACACCCTTTGATTTGTATTATGCTTTTTTTAAAACACTTGATTTTTAGCACTTTGTTAATTATTAGTTGGATAGCAAAAGTACACTAGCAGCAGATATAAGTAAATATGCAGGAATGTAAATTGCTGAAAGTAAATTAACACAAGTATCTTATAGAGGTTCGAAGATGGGGTAATTCTTCTAATCCTCTCTTCTCCAACTCCTGGAGGAATCCACTATGTAACAGATCAGTTTACAAAGTGGTTATCAGTCTGGAGACAGCCTTGATCACACAGCTTGCTTCTCTTGCGACTCAGCTTCTTCAAAGGGCAGCTGCCTTGCTACTTCAGCTCCATTTCTCAAGTTCTTGGATTTGATCACGAAGCCCTCCAAAAAACTTGATACTTGGTTCGATCTTGAACCTTTCTAAAATCCTTCAACTTGGAAAGTAGACTCCTTTTGTTTTCTTCAAAAGTTTTCTCTTCAACTAGTTGAAGTTATCTCTCCTCACAACTTGTATTGGATCGAGTTTCTTCGAGTTTAAGGCTTTGAGGAATTGCTTGAATTGCTTTGAGAATATTGCAGAATACTTGCTTGAAGATTGCTTGTTCGTTCGTGGTTGAGGTTATCAAGGTCACCTTTTCTCAATAGCTTCCTCAGCTTTTTATAGTGCACATTTTAAATTTGCCCGTTGAAGAGATAGGCTAATTCCAAATGGCACTTTGTGTTTGTTGGTTTGTCTTGTCTTGGCCTGCAGCCTTGGTGATGTTGACATTTCCTTGTATTAAATGGCATTTCAGCATTGCAGGTTTCTGACACAAGGTGCAGTGTTTCCCATTGGCTCATTCCTTTTGCACAATTCTGGGCTAAACACTTTAAGACTTGGCAGCTTGACATATTACTATATCAAGTAATATTCTTGACTTTATTCCAACATATCTAAGTCCGTTGTCTTCACTTGGCTGCTGCCTTTACCCCAGGTGACTTGAGTCTGCTCCAATCATGGGATTGACTCAACTATCACTTCAACTGATAGACTTTGCTCCTTGAGTTGACTTGACTGACACTTCTCACAGCTGTTCCACAACTGACTCTCCTTCAGTCGAGTCCTTGACTTCCTTCTAGGCCATACTCAGCTGACACACAACAGAGTCTTCATTCCAGTCCGCAGTTGACTTGTAATGTTTGACATATCTGACTTAACTCAGCTCTTCCAGTCCTATCTATTACAATGCATAATTACAACAAAAATGAGTTGCCAACTTCCTAGTTTAAGTTTTACATGGTATCATCAATATCTAACAAATAAATTTCCTAATAATTTCCCCCTTTTTGATGATGCCAAACCTTAAAACATTCAAAATAAGTAAACAGCAAACATACAAGTAGTGCAACAACAAAGAATGTATGCTTTAAATAATCATTTTATTGATCATAGTAGTCTTGTCCTTTACAAAGCTGTTTACAACAAGTATCAGAGCTTTTTATATAAACATGGCAGTACAAATTATATTTAAGCTAAGATACATAGAAGAGTGAAAATTACATGGAAATTCACTGATCTTATTACAGAAGACTTACATTAAAGTATTTACAACAAAATACATGATTCGCAGAACACTTCAACGCCTTTGTTGCTTCCTTCTTCTCTCTTCTTCATCAGCTCTCTTTTTCTCATGCTCTGGCCTTCTCCTCTTCTTTTATTCTTCTTCTCATTTCTTATTTTCATAGGCTCGTTTGGCAGCAGGGTCATCCCTTTGATTCCTCTCAAGCCATTCTCTTGTAGATCTTTCATTTTCTTCATCTTGCCTCTTCTTTGCTTCAGCCAACTTGCGTGCAACTTCTAGATTTGCAAGGTGATCATGTACAACCCAGTATGTGATCCCTTTCTTCTGTGGATCAACATACGTTATATCTTTTGGTCTTGTCAGTGATTGAGAACCTCTTCCACCTCCACCATGTCATCCCCGTCCTGACTCAGCTCCTCTTTCTCTTGGCGTATACTGTACTGGGGCCTTAGACTTTGCAACTGAATGGCTGTTGGAAGTCTACTGCTTCTCAGTTGATTGACATACTTCCAATCCCTTCTCCCAATATACATCCCACGCTTGAGGTAGAGTCATTCCTTGAAAATATCCTTCTGCTTCAAGAGTTTGAAACTCTTCTATAGATCTGGGCTCAGATCCAGCATCAGGCATTATTATATCCTTCGGGGGCTTGGTCGCAGCATAGTCCTTCCTGGCTGGAGGACCACCATATTGCTTCAAAAGTTCTTCCACGCGAGCTGATTGTTTCTCAGCTACTTCATCAAATGCAACTTCGATGGCATTCTTTTGATCTTTCATGGCCACCGCAGCTTTCTCAATAGGTAGGTTCAGGGGTAGCTTGCTGTGAATTGAGGCTGCGACTTCACCTAGCTGTGGGGTTTCAGCATACATTAATTTCAAATTCTTTGAACTTCCTTCCCCTGCAGCTGTGTCACCTCCTTTAGTCACTTCTTCTTTCTTCAATCCCTTAAGGGCCTCATCTTCCCCCTTTTTCGCATCATCACCAAATGAAAGGGTTAGCCCAGGGAATACTCTACAGAGGAGGAAATCCAGTCGGTTGTTTATCGAGTCTTGCTTGGAGTCTGCTGCGGAGTAGGCTTTGCAAAACTCAGAACGAGTAGCCTTTGATTCAGCTGTCACTATTTTCATCTCCACAATTAGAAGACTGAACTTTTCATTCATGTTGTTCTCTAGACGAGCGATCTCAGTCTTGTGAAAGTTCTATAGCAGCTCCATATCCGACATATGGGAAGTTTCCATCCTCACTATATATTACTTCATCCTCCGCTGATACATTGAGATGTTCGCCCTCCATACAAGCATCTTGGTAAATAGGGCCTTGAAGTAACGGACCTGCTCCGAACGCATGGATGTCTGAGGTGTAGCCCGTTCCCTTATACGAACTATAATCCCTCTCAAATCGGCAGTGAGGATAGCATCTCGATTGTCCAATATCAAATCTAGAGAGGCCTGGTGGCGTTCTATTTTCTCAATCTCTTCGCAGATCTTCTTGAAGGCTTCATGGAACTCAGCTGTAGGATTTGACTTAGTTGCCGGCCACTTTGCATCAAAATCAAAGATTACTAGAACAATCGTATCTGTAGGAATGACGAGCTCTTCCTGCACGGTATATTTCTTTAGTTCTGCATCAGATCCTCCATGTCGGGCAGTTTAGCAGTGAATGGGAATATGTCTTCAAAAACATCATTGCGAATGAATGGTATCCTCGAGGCTTCACCTTGTGGTCTTGACTCTGAGGTTCCTGCAATGATTCAGCTCTTTGTGCCTCAGTTGCGGCCGCATCATCGACAAATGTTGGTGCAGCTATGAAAGGCTGCGATTGAGCTGTAGGAGTCGTTACTGATGTAGTTGTGGAAGCCTACGCAGCTGACTCTTTCACAGCTGGAGTATTTGTAGATGTTTGTTCAGCTGACTAAGCCTCAGCTGTCTTAACAGCTTCTTCATTCTCAGTGTGTTTTTCCAATTGAGTAATCATGTCCTCAGCTGTATCATCAGCATCATCGGAAGATGATGAGGCCTTTGCAGTTGGCTCATCATCAAAGTTAAAACTCATTTGAGCCGTCTTATCACTGACTTGGCTTTGAGATTTGAGAACATCCTCAGCCTTGTCCATCGAAAGATCTTCACGATGTGTGGACTCGGCTTCGTCCTCCAATTCCAAAAATGAAGTATCAATGTGCTCTTGGGAATCGTAAAGGGCGCTGATCTCCTCTTCTACAGCGGCTCCTTTAATTTGAGGAATGTTCTGTTCTCCTTTACCCTTACCCAGGGAAGTCTCAACCTCCTTTGGGCCTTCTATACCCCCAACAGTCTCAACTGCTGCAGGGCCTTCAATAATCCCTTCGACAGTCTCAATTATCTTAGGGTCTTCTATAATCCCATCGACAGACGCAGGTGTCTTAGGTTCTTCGACTGTGGCATCCATCGGAGTCTCAACTCCTTGAATTGCACTTTCATGACCCATAGTCTCAACTCCCAGAGTCTCTCCATCCTTTGCCTTAGCTGCTGCAGCAGCTTCATCGGCCTTCAAAGCAGTGGACATTTCAGCTGAGACTGACTCAACTGTCTGAGCGTCGTTAAAGTCACTCTGCTATTCGGTTATCTACTCTCCTTCACCTCCAAACTGCATTATTTGGTCTCCCACAACATCCTTCGACCTAGCTGTGGTGGAGAGAGTTCGCCTCTCAGCTGGCGCACCAACTGAGTGAACGGTGGTCCAAAGTCCCAGCTTCATTGTCATGTCCCTAAGAGCCATCAGTTGAGTGCACTAGGGATGTGGTTGCAGCAATATCCGTTGCAATTAGCTAAGCCACTCCCAAAGGATCAGTCCTAGGAGAGACTTTGGATGACTCTCCAGGACCCTCTAGAAGACTCATCTCATGCATGGCTCGTGATTCTTTGATAGCCTGCTGCATCTCGGACTTCTCTACTATAGCAGCTGGATCCATGTCTTCATCACTATTAGTAGACTCATGAATATGCTCATAAGTCCCTGTCTGCTGACATATCTTGGATTTCTCCAAGGCTCTTGCACGCTCCTCAGCTTTCTCCTTCTCTTCCTCCTTGATAAGGAGGAGGGTTTCCATACAACTCTCTTCATCCAGAGCAGATTGGACAGATGCGTGTTCAAGGAACCTAAGAAGTTCCTCCTCCTCCTCAATGAATTCTGAGAAAAGATTTTCATAAAAGGATTTAATATGAGAACAAATCATGCTAATATCATCCGTGAGAACCCCATAAATGACCAGCTACGTGATAATTCCTTTAGATCTCTTTGTTCGAGGCCTCCTGTGAAAAATGTGGTATTAAGATCCCCGTCCGTTAACCATTTAGTCCGCCTCTTTTGGCGCAACAATTCATATTGATAAATTAACAAAGTTCCGAGGTCTTTATGCAATTCCACCTCTTGTTGAATAAAATTATCCGAATAACCCTGCGATTTAATATACGCTTGTATACCATTAAGATTTTGTTGCACGACCTCCACCTTTTGGTTGACATTTCCAGAAACTGAAAAATTCGAAGCCCTTAAAATAGGACATAACCTTTTTAATTTTCGTATCACACGCAACATTAGATTCCCAGCCACACATGGTGCTTCCCATGACTTATCCATTATATCCTTGAATCCCTCATGATGCAACCACATGGCTTGAAAGCGAAAGGGAATTGGACCGTGAATATTAGATAGCTCGCATAGATGGAATATGGGATTGTGATCTGATCAAGATATCCTTGTGAGTGTTCTTGTGGTAAGAACACACTTGGGTGAACTAGGTGTTAGGTGTAAGAAGATTGTGGTAATCTTCTTGTTGAGGTGTTGAAGAGTGTGGTGCTCTTCAAGGTGAAGATTGTGGTAATCTTCACAAGGTGCCGTTGAAGATTGTGGTAATCTTCAAGAAGAGATTGTGGTAATCTCAAAGGTGGTGTTGAAGAAGAGTGTGGTGCTCTTCAAGGTGTTGTAAGTTGAATTTGTATTCATCCCCACATAACCTTTAACCATGTGCCATAAATCCATGAAAGTTTGAGAGGCCAAAATTCTATCAAGTCTAGCCTAAACCAAACCTCTATGAGATCGAAAAGCACTCCAAGTGAACATATTACCCATCATAGGAACCTGGTATAGATTATTATCATCCATAAATTGTTTAAATTCCATGCAAGATGCCGCATGGGATAACGAGCCACCTTGACGTTCATCAACCCCCCAAACTGTATTAAAGTCCCCAAGCACTGCAAAATCCTTAAGCCAAAGGGATTGAATATCCACCCACAATTGTCGTCTATCCATATAAATACAATGATCATGGACAAATCCCATAAAGAACCGCATATTTTGCCATTTAACCTCGCAAAACAAGCATTGATCAGAGGTAAAAAAAATTGACACTATAACTGGGTTGAGCGAGAAAAAATCCACAAGTCCGGAACACCGTTTGATCGAAAAGATTGAGCAACCAGATTCATTCCCATTGAAAGCCAGAAATTATCATTGATAGAACGAAATTGTACCTTAGGCTCTGCTATAGCAATGATATCAGGTTTATGAACACGGCATAGATCCTTGAGCATAGCTTTAGAGGCGTCGTTGCCAATGCCCCTAATGTTCCAAAACATGAAATTTATAGTAAAGAATGAGATGAAGGATGCACTAGCGTATTATTATCGAAACTGTCCTCCTCTTCAACCATATTGGACCATCTCTTCCTAGATGTCGCTGCCATCGCTTTGAAAGTATCCAAAGGGTCCTTTGTTTTAAGAACATCCTCATTAGGGGGATGACTATTAGCAATAGTTTCCATAGCTTGTTGAATGGATAAAATTTCAAAGCAATATACATTGTCTGAACAACTCTCAATAATTATAATAAAATTCAAAAAAAAAAAACTTTGTATGACTCTGATCACATCCACCCGCCATATGCCACGTCGGTTTCTTAACCTGAAAAATAGTTAAATGAAAGGGGTGAGTATATAACAACTCGGTGGGGATGCATTTGTCTAAATTAAATATGCAAAAATAATCATCATTGTATACACACCTATGGTTTTCATGGTCAGATCAAACAAGCCCAGAGGGTAACTGTGGGTGTACAATTAAGTATGCTCATGTTTATACAATTAAGTACCTTCGTGTTTGTACAATTAAGTACATTCGTATCATATCACGTTTAATGTGCCCATACATATAACAATCACAACAAGGCATAATAGACAAAAGCAGTAAACTCCACCTTATTATGCAATTTGTGAACTTGAACAAAAATATGAAATTTCTTGAGCTTGAAAATCCTAAACCTCGAAAATATTATTTCCTACACATGGAAAAGAAACTTAACTTAATACATGACTTTCGAAAAATTAGGATCTAAACAAAATAAAAACAAGAATGACAATGGGAATTGGGTCAAAAATTTGGTCAACTCTCTTAACTAATAGGTTCAGGGTTTGTTTTGCAAAAGCTTAGAAATCTAGAAGGGTTGTTTTATCTACAAAATAGGTGGGCAGAAATTCCCTAACCTATCAAAATATCATCAACCTATTTAATGAACAAGGACATGAGCGCACATGAATGATAGTTAATATTTTCTTTAGTACAAATTATTTATTTATTTTTGAAGTTAAATTTTAGTAATCTTTTTCTTTAACTGTGAAATGTTTCTATACCTTTTTATTTAGCGAAAAATATATTCATGGTTGCACTTTTATAAAATAAGCGTGTTCTAATGCACCTGGTCACACTACACCTAGATACAATAAACTTAGACATAAAATACAATTTCCTCATATGAATGTCAATGCCTATATGTACACAAAATCATACAGACAAAAGAGACAATTGTATGATGTAAGGGCTCTTAAGAAATTTGCAAAATATTCATTATGATTATGGAACAAAGAGGTGGCAACCACTTAGAGTCAGATTATTTGGCTATAAGTTAGTTAGATCACCCTACATTGGTAATCCCTTAGGACCGACACAGATATGGGTACCTAAAGTTTAACTTCTTTGATGATGGTTCCGCGAAAAAATTTGCAAAATTTCCCGTTCAATTTTGGTGTTCCACTTTCTATTCCTCTAATTATGAATGACGGACAAGTGTATATGCATCTACAAATCAACATCACATGTTTATCTTGTAAACACATGTCCCTCATCCGAGTAGTGGAATAGGAAATGGAACACCAAAAGTAGAACAGAATATATGTTCCCACCTGGTACATGTAGATCATTTCTAGACACATAATTAAATGGAAGGCATCTGTAAAATTTCAAAGAAGAAAAAGGAGAAAAAGTTACATTTGGAGGAAATAAAGCTCCAGGGGAAATAAAGAGCATTGGATCAATCAAGAAGAATGGTTTGCAAATTAGAGATGTTGCATATATGGAAGGATTGAGTTTCAGTTTGCTAAGCACGGGTCAACTCTGTGATAAGGGATACAATGATGGTATCAACATCGGAAATTGTCAAATCAAGGACACATAAACCAATGAAGTGATATTAACAGGGATAAGAAATAAGAACATGTACGTTGTAGATTGGTCAACGGCAACATCAAGTACTTGTCTCATAGAAAAAAACACAACTGAAGCTAGTTGGCAGTGGCACAAAAAACTAAGTCATTTGAATTTCAAAACTATCAATAACTTGCAAGACGTCATCCGGTTGAAAGACTTCTAGTTTCAGTATACAAAAAAGAAATGAAATGCTATGCATGTCAAAAAGAAAAACAGATCAAATTTTCATTCAAAGAAAAGTCAAATCCAACATCTACAAGGATTCTGCATCTATTACATATGTATCTATTTGGTCAAATTGAGCTAGCAAATATAAATGGGAAGAAGTACACATTAGTAGTTGTGGATGACTACTCAAGATACACTTGGACAATATTTATGTGTAAAAAAAGAAGAAAACTTTGCAAAAGTTACCCCAGCTTATGAAGAAAGTTCAGAATGATAAGAGTCGATCCATCATAAAGATCAGATCAAATAGAGACATTGAGTTTATTAATGGGATAATAACTCAGTATTGCAATAAGAATGTGATCTATCATGAACTATCAGCTGCAAGAACTCCACAACAGAATGAAGTAGCTGAAAGAAGGAATAGAACTCTTGAGGAAGATATAAGGACCATACTAAGGCTAGCCTACCTAAGAGATTTTGGGCTGAAGCTATTAATACCGCTTGTAACACCCAAAACAGATACGTGATCAACAAACGACTATCCAAGACCCCATATGAAATTTGGATAGAAAGGAAGCCAAATGTTGGATATTTCTACATTTTTGGAAGAAAATATTTTTTCATAACAATAGCAAGGACAATAGCAAGAAAATATTTCACTACTACAATAGAAGGATTTTACAACAAAATTTTACATATGTTATTAATCTAACCGATGTAAAAAATAGGCGGTGGCATAATTGTAAAATTTTATAAAATACCTACATCGGTTTTTAGACAACCGATGTAGAATTACAAGTTTTTACATTGTTTGATAAAGAGACCGATGTAAATAAAAGAGGTGGTGGCATACTTTTAAATTTTAAAATATTTTGACATTGGGACTTCAGTCAATCGATGCAAGTAAAAGAGGTGGTGGCATACTTTTAAATTTTAAAAGATTTTTACATTGGAACTTATTCAGTCATGCCATTCACTACAAAAAAAGAATAATTTAGCGACACAAATTTCCCGGCGGTTTGTTACAACCGCCGCTAAATGACTATATAACAATGGTTGGATTAACCGATGTTGATTAAGTGAATAAATTTAATGGTTGAAATTTTAGTGTCATTATGGAGCGGTTAACTAAAACCGAGAAAAATGGCTTTGGTGGCGCTTTATTTCAATAACGCTTTCGATAATTATCGTGAATATTTCGCCAACAATTTATTTGCTAAATTTTAGCAACACTTATTTTGCTAGCCCCACTAACATTATATATATCTTTTTCTTTTGTTTAGGTTATAAAATTATAATTATAATTAATTAAAATCAAAAGAAGGGTTTTGAGTTAGCAACTGTACGTCTTCTCTCTCACAACGCAGACGGGTAATTCTTTTCTCTCTCTACGTCTCTTGCGCCTCCGCCGTCGACCGCCTACCTTCGCCGTCAATCGCCTGCCTTCGCCGGCGATACTAGCAATCCACCGACATCCGTGAGGCCTCGCTCGATACATGCTTGCAATTTCCACGAACAATGCCAATCTCCCGATTCCACAGCTATAGCGAAGGTTTTTTAATTTTCTCTCTACTTTTACTATATTTCTGCTCGTTATTGCGGCCTCCGCTTCCGCTCCGGTGCCGCGCGCGCAAGACGTTTCTGGTTTCCTTCAATTTGTCGTGAGTTTTAGTATAAAACTCTAATTAAATTTTATATTAAGAAGTTAGAATACTATTTGTAGAAAAAACAAATTGAAAAAACAAATTAGTATAAAAACCCTAATTAAAGCGATGGTGCATTTGTGTAATTTAAACCATGTAATTAGTATGAAAACCCTTTAGTGTTCATTAAGAAATTCATATGGCAAGTAGCGATAATTCTGGACCTCCAGAGGTTTTATGTGTATTTGCTTTTCCAACTTTTGTTCTATGTGAATCTATATCTGAAGATGGCAATGGATTAGATAATTTTATATTCATTCATTATTCCAACTTATTGTGCAGGCAAACTGCTAGGGGAGAAGAAGGTTAATGACTCTGTTTTCTGTTTGCTGCAATCCAAATTGATGGATTTCCAGTGCGATATCACAGTACATTAATGCTTATTTGAGATGCGGTATGCTTGTTTTGCTGTGTTTCTTAAGTTAAATGTTTTCTGGAGATCACTATTCAACTGAGACTGTTTTGTTGTGCAAGTGCTTGTGCTTTGTCAATTGTATCATGAAACAAAGCTTTTGTCATTAGAATTTAGAACCCTAACCAGTCACCAACAGTAATTTCACTTAATATGTAATCAGAAAAAACTTTGTATTGTAATATATAGTCATTCTTGGTGGATAGTAAGTTAGTGGTAAATGGCAATGGTATCTTTATTAATATATTCATTCTATACTTTTGCATTTTCTATGTTGTGCCAGTAACAAGGTTGTTACTGTTTTGTATTCACAAAATGGCTTCGATTTATTTTCGAGATAGTATATTTTTTTTGGTAACACTACACCAACTATCTTTTCCCTTGTCTTTGTAATTACTGCTAGTGATGAAACTTGGTTTTGCAGGTTCATGTTAAAAATGTGTGGTGACTGAATGTGTGGAGCACTTTTTCTTGATCTACCATCCAAATCACTATCTAACTCATCAGGTATTTTTACACGAAAATTGCCTGCATAATGTGTTTTGTGGGTGTACAAATATTTATGGAATAGTAGGAAACTAGGAAATCTGTTAGATCGTTTTGTGGTCAGAGATCTCTTTATTTGTTGTCAATATCATTTACTAGAAATGTATGCACTGTAACTTACATTTTTGTGAGTATAAATGGTTTAAAGAGCATTTTGGTCATGTTCAGATTGGGTGAGTTATTTGGTTAAGTAGATTCGGACTAAGTTTACTTCAAGCAATATAGTCATTCTAAGATTCATATAAGTGCATAAGTGCATAAGTGCAAAATTTAACCTTTGATTGAAATGCCACAACTAATCTGGACGTAGAATATGCCAACATATTGATTTTTATAAGTTAATATTGTGTTTGTGAAGTGAAAATGGATGCATGGGTATTTCCTCTTGTTTATGGTGTTAAGTTTTTTAATTTTAATATATATATATATATATATATATATATATAAACATAGATATCTTTTAATAGTACCTTAGCAGAACCCATGTCATTTCTTTTAGTAGCCTCTTTGATCACATTCTGCACATTCTTCTCTTCTCTCTGTATATCTAACCAAACCCACCATCTGAACTGCCAAATGTAACATACTGTAGGAGAGAAAAACAGAAAAACTAAATACAAAACTGTGTGCTTCTAAAACTAGACCAAATGACTCTTTGGAACTTCAGCTCCTAATGAATCTGTACTGTTTCATACATATTTTTGCATTATATTCTTATATAAAATGATTTCTCATCCAGTTATATTTACTAATTGTTACTTTATTTTTGTGCAGCCATGCCAAGGTCAAGAAGAATGGTAAATAGGAGACGGTTGAGATCACAACAATCTGAAACCAAACATGTGAAGTGGTATGTACTTTTGCATATTGTTACAGTTTTTACTTTTGCTTGGAGATCTGATTTTAGACTCATCCATGCATCTCTTGTTATCTAAAAAATGCGTGCATTTGTCTAGATAAGAATGAGGTAAAAGCTAGCCAACTAAAACAAGAAAGAACGTTTAAGTCAAGATCTAATTCACTGAAAGAAAAAAAAAAAGCTGCATGCTCAAGGGACAGTTTACAAACAAATGACTGACAAAAACACTACCTAAACGTCATTTTTGTAGGCACTTCTAGTTTTTCACCAAATTAATGGCCAAGTTAGAACTTAGAATAGCTTACCATACTCAACTAGATAAATTAGTTTCAAAGCCACTTAATCCTTAATTTTTACAGTGCATTTAGGGTCTCACTTGGTTAGTTGATTATCATGATTTATGAACATTATGATTAGAAAGCTTCAAACCATTGTCATTCAGTTGTGTTGCCTGGTTTCTGTCAGGTGTTGTATTTTGATTTATATAATATATATATTGACTAGTTTATATTTTGTTTTTAATGTTGGCTCCAGATGCAGGAAGCGGTCAGCAGCCTCCATCGGGGAATGGAAGACAATATTCATCCTCCAGTCATGTAAATGGGCATTCACATTCTTCATGACATTGTCGCGATATTTCTATTATGTTCAAGAAGTTATACTTTTGTTGGAGATATTGAATGATATTACTGTTTGACTTTCTATTTTGTTGAATGATATTATTGTTTGACTCCTATATTTTGAATGATATTAATGTTTGGCTTTTATATTATTGAATCATGTTCTTGGATAAATATGAGTTACAATTAATTTTTATGATTGAATGGTATATTTGATTTTCTGATTTGAAAGGGACATGAAAAGGAATTATAAATAAAAGAGGCTGACAAATATAACTTCATACGATTCAAAAGCGTGGCTGACAAATATAACTTAATTCAAATTTAGCAGTGTTTAAGAAATAAAAAATTTTGCATTTTTCGAAAAATAATTTTTTGTTGGACATGTATTCAATTCTGAAACAATAATAAAAAAACTATTTCTATGTTTAGTGGTAAAAAAACCGCTGCTAATTTCATGGCGGTTTGGAACAAATATTTATCCGATCGACAATTTTTATTTAATATTTTCCAAAAACCGAAATCACTTTTTACATTTTTGGAAATGCTGTAAAATACATTGGCAAACCGTCATAAACCCGTTTTTTCCTGTATTTTTGCAGGTTGATCTCCTTATTTAGAAATTAGCATGCATCCCTTGAGTGGTTGGTTAATATGATTTACAATGATTAAATCTTCATTTTAGTGGGAACTTTTGATATATTTACCTATTTATGCCGTATAAGTAAAATATTATAGAGTGTTGGCCAATTAGCTTCCAAAAATACATTTTACTTATTGTGTTTGCAAGAACTGTACTTAATTTGTAGGCACATTTACAACTAATGTGGTTGCAGCTGCACCTGTTTTGTACTATAAGGAGGCGCTTGAGAAGTCCACAACGTTATGTTAGAGAAATAGCCTATCCATAACAAAAGCCAAAGGGATTCCAAGGCCGCAAAGGGTGGCTGGCAGGCTTCTTCCTATGAAATGTTTTTGACACTCTTTTTTGTGAATAATCCTTTTTACTGCTTTCCTAGCATGAGTTGATTGAGAAGAAGCCAGACTTTTGTTGCTTTTAAGCCACTTTGAAGTGTCTCATTTGCGCCTTTTCTAATTGATGTTCTATTTCTTTGCGCATTAGGAAGGGATTTGGAGGGATGAAATTGGAAGAGTTATATTTCTAGATGTTGTGGAGCAATCAAGTTCAATCAATATTCTTATGATCCCGTTTGGTGAATTTCATATTTCATCTTTGAGAGAATAGTACTCGCGTTAGACAAATGGTACACAAAAGAGCATGAAAATATGAGTTTTTTCACTTCATATTGCATAATAATGTTTCAGTTTGTAATGGTACACTCCATCTTTTAACTTCCTATGCAAATTTTTTTGAAAGATATTTATTTGATTTTCAGATGGGAGATTCTGATTCTGGTACGCTTACAAATTTTCTGGTCCTTCTTGCATAGTTTATTATCTAATAGTACACTAAATAGAATGTTATTTTCTTGGTTGATCATTTAACGTACATTTTGAAGCCTGAATCTTAAGAAAACAATGATTAGTTGACAGTGTTATTTGTAGCAAAATGTTGAAGCTAAAGCTACAGATGATTTTGCAGATTTTCCTCTAGATTTAGCATCCTTCGGCGTATTTTGTCAAAATTAAAGTTGATGTCCTTATTTTGGGTTTCAGATGGCATCACACAGTAAGTGGATTTTCTAGGTGATTCGTTTCTGTCAAAGCTTTCAAAAGTTTTCTTGTATAGATATCCATGACTGCTTATGAATTACGTGGTAGCATAATATCAAGTTTTCAGTTGATGTTATTTTGTACATGAATGTGGGAGAATTGCAGCTTTGCATTAAGATAAATGTTCAGTTTGAAGTCTTGGTGCATGCAACCATCAGTTAGAATGCTATAAATTTCAGTAGAAGTTTCTCTTCTTTCATAGTCGTTGGTCCTCTGTAGTCAATGGTCATTTCTAACTTATAAAAAGAAATCTACTTATGATTTATTTATTTATTTAAACTAGTAAGGTGCTTGCGTCGTTGTTGACGTAATCAAGACAATTTATTAATTTAATTAAATTAAATCTTAAAATTGGAATAATGTTTTATTAAAGTATTTTGTATATATAGTAAATGCCACTCATATATTTGATTCTAAAATAAAATTTGGAAGATTAAAATTAAATTTTTTAGTCGGTGAAATATGGTTAAGACATTTTGAATTAAAAAACACGATACTTAGATGATATTATCATTGAACAAAGTACAATCGATATTAACTAACTAAAGACTAATTAGAAAAAAAGGTATTCCAAAGAACTTTTTTTTGCATGAATTTAACTCTTGTTTTACTTTTTGAGTGTCTCCTCTTCTTCATGTTTGGCTTTAACACTTTTTTGCAACTTTTTTTAATATATTCTTATCTCAATCATGATTGATTGATGTATGGATATCTTACTCCTATTCTCCATCTCTGGAATTAGTATTATCTCTTGAATCGACTCGGCTACAATATTCGGATTTTCATTCACTGTCTTTTTATTAAGAGCAATGAGAAAGTGAAATTCCTTTTCATATGTTCTCGTTTCCAAACACCTGTATTCAGTTTTTTACTATTCATAAAATCAAAAATATTTCATATCAAGTGTTTGATTGAAAACATTTGATTTTCATCTAATTTTCAAAACTATTTTTGTTACATATTCTCCTACCTTGTCATTCAATCACATCTATAAAACTTATATCACCATCTCCCACTCTTACTGAATAAACTAATTGTTGGGTCCACCACTAACTTACCAATAATAATTTTAAATAATAAATTTTTTTTAAAAATTTATTGCAAATACATAAAAATATTTTTTTATTTGTATATGGTATTTGCGTGTAGAAAAAAGTCTTAAAAATACTCATTAAAAATCATTTCATTTCTAAACACATATTTTTTCTTAGATTACATTCAACCAAATATATTTTCAATCATTCGAGAATCAACACCCACTCAATGGAAATAGCGAAAATGAAAATTATCAATAGTGTCTCCAATTAATATTTTTGACTCATGTTCTCTCTTATTAAATTAAATATTTATGTATTAAAAATGAAGATAAAATAAATTGATCAATTATGATTGAAAATGATCAATATTAAATGAATTCAAATTGAAAGGAAAGTCACATGTTTTATATATATAAATTATTGAACCACGATCCATTTTCATCTACCATGCAAACTATACATCAAAGAAAAAGGAAAAATTATAATATAAAGAAAGATAAGTAATCTATAACATATATTGTCACATATTTAATCAACATTGAGTATTCACTTATTGGACATCCGATATATATAGTTATTGCCTCCTCAAACATAATGAAAGCACATTGTATGACATTCAGTAAATTATATTTAATATTTAACATTCATGAAGTAATGATTAGTATTTGATAGATGAATAAAATATTTAAGTACTTCAAATATTATTAATACCTTGGTGTTGTTTCAATATCTTCCTCATTACATTTATTGTAAATGATATTTTCTTTATTTTCTAGAAATGATGCGATCCATGAAGATGTATGACTTGTTTTTCGCTTTATCAACAATTCCTTTGAAACAATAATACATATCATGTAAATAGAAATTACTTAGAATACTACATAAGTTAACTATATATATATTATTTCAATATATAATTTATTTTCAGTAAGTATAGATCAGAATGGATTATTAACTAATGGTATTATACAACTCAATTCTAGAAAATTTAAAAAATAATATAATAGTAAATAGATAATTTATGTTTAGTTTACGATTATTTTTTCTCTTATTTAGTTTTGGTGGTTGGAGATGTCTTTTTTAAATTACTTTTAAATTTTTTTTTTGAGTTAGATGAATTACAAATAATTAATTACATGCTAAAATTTGGTAAATCACATATTTTTGCATTTTATAAAAAACTAATTGACCTGGGTATCACTCACCCTTTATAAGGGTATTGACCGGGGGTTCGAGCCCGGTATCTTTCAATTTTAAAAAAAAAATTAAAAATAAAAACATAATTGAATCTAAATAATGCTAAATCATATATCCATAATTACAAAAATAATTAGATATTTAATATATAAAACTTGGATAACAAAATTATTTTTTTGTTCAAAATTTTAGTAATAATTTATATTTCACTAATCTTAAAACTGATAATTATTTGTTATTGGAAATGCATATACTTCCCTACAATTCTCCATGAACTCAAACCCCCATCTTCTATGTCATTTACTCAACTTCAAAGAATAAATTATCTCATAATTTAGGGAGGGTGATAGATGATAATTTATTAGTTTATGGTATATTTGCAACCAAAAGTGAATTGTCCTCCTATTTATTTGAATCAAACTAAGTGGATGAACTTTATTTATTTAATTTTACTCTTCATTCTGTTATAAATTCATAATTATAAATGTATATTTTCACATAACACTCAACTTTAAACGGCTAAATTTCTCTCATATGAAGTCCTTTATATATGATTATGGCATATGGTTTGAAAGCTCTTGATATCTAGTTTGATATGAAATGATTATTATGTAAAAATTCAAAATATTATAAGAGTTACAATTGCAACAAAGCACATGAGAATACATTTGAATACAAAAAGACACTAATCATATTATTAGCAAATAAAAAACAAAATTCATTGTAGAAAACTACTTTTTTTTAATAAGTTGGGAGTATTGGTTGGAGAATTTCAAATAAACTGAAAGATACAGGGTTCGAACCCTGGTTAACACCCTTATAAAGGATTAGTAATACCACTTGAGCTACAAGTTAGTGGTATTGTAGAAAACTACTTAATTACCCTTAAACCTAACTTTACTATAAGGTTATTTTTGGCAAATCAATTTTTTCAAGAAACCTTCAAATACATTCACACTTTTTATAATAGTAAGTATATAGATATAGATATAGATTTTCAAGAAACATGTCAAAGCAAATTTGTCTCTACTTGATATCACTTCTTGCATATTTATATTTTTTTAGGAGTTCATCTTATTTATCACTTGTAGTCTTTACTATGAAATGTTGCTCACTTATGCCACATTCCAATTATGCATAATTGGTTGTACAATCTCATCTAGCTTAAGGTTATTTAAATAAAGGCAAATAGTTGGTTTAATATATTTACATCAGTTCAACTTAGTGTAGTTGGTGGTGTTTGTACCACTGGACCTATTTTATTCTTGCTAACTTAAGCAATTGCTTGATAAGTGATAATATGAGGTTCTTAAGAGACATGATTGTCTAACTTTATGGTGTAGCTATAGGTTTCACCTGTGACCATTACTATGGCAACAAAGTTTAATAGCATAATAAGTGATAAATCCAACGACTTTTTTGAAAGTTTCTTGAACTGACTTTAAGATTATTATTTATTTTTGTTCTAATTATGAAGAATATGCATTCATGCAAAAATACAATGATTGTAGAGGCATTTATCATATGATATTCAAGGTTACCAGATGTTCCAAAACCCTTCCTAGAGATCATCTCTGAACTGCACTCAGAACTTACAGATTACAGAGGGGTGGTGATTGGAACGTTGCAGTAGAGTTTGTTATTAAAGCAGGTGATCCTGGTGTCCGGTCTTTAGTTGCAAATGATCGGTACTGGTTACGTGATAGTCTTGAAATGCTCAAGGTTGGGTAATTTGCTTGATTTTCATCATCCCTAGTTCTTACTGCTTCCAACATATTCAAGGTGTGTACATTTCAGTCCAAATTGCTTTATAAAGTTGATTTATGAAAAAATCCCTTTATAAGACCAGCTTTGCTTTTATTTAGTGCACGACCAAGCTTCTATTTTTCATTTTTTTTGTTTTGTTTCTTTTAGTCTTGAACACTTGGTAGAAAGAAATAGAGATATAGTAAAAATGAGAATTTTATTGGGGATTAATGTTGATATGTTTTGGATTTTCTTGCAGTTGATTTATAAATAAGCTAAGAATCCAAACTACCAAGCTGGCATATGGAATTTTTAAAAAACCAAGTAATCTTGATTGATCTACCTCGTGTATTGTGATTGGGAGTAAAAGAATGAATCCAAAGTGATTTTCTCCATTGCATTTAATGCTTCCCTAATTGCATTCTACATGTTAAATTGGCATGTGACTGCTACTAATAGGTCCCATTGCAACACCTCTTCTTAATATTTCTGAGGTTGTATTGACAATGAGAAATGGTTATAATTTTGACTCTCATGGGAAATCTTGGAGAGGCTATTGTGGTTCTTTAGCAAGAAGTCTTACTTAATTCTCGTACTTTTGTTCTGGCATCTTGCCTAAAAGGAGCTGCAAAGGATTAACTGTTGGGGATTTATCACGTGAGATATTATATTCCGAAATTAAATCAGAAAACTTACTTGCATTCCCGAAAACAAAACGCAGAAAGTTTTGAAAATGAAACGATAATTAGACCGAGTCTAGAGTTCGACTCTATGTCTTTAAGGCGAATTGCCCCGCTCCGGTGCCCACGGTTGAATAGCAAACGTCTCCCAAGATACAACGGTCTCCTCTTGTTGTAGTAGCACTGCAAACAACAAGAGACGGCGAACTTCGAATGTTTTGTACTCTCTCTTTTTTATCGAAATATTTTGACAGAAAATATGCTTATGAATGTATGCAATTGTGTATGCTCATGAATTTTCTGCAGAATAAGGGAATATTTATAGATTACCAAAGGTCACTATTGAAACAACACAACTGTTCGAATAGACACGTCCATTTATTCGAACAGACACGTCCATTGGTTTCAAACGAAACAACACAACTATTCGAATAAACCTTTTTAATCCGAATAGTTTCGAATGAATAGTCACACCTTTTGGCAACAATTTCTCATTCACCCGGAAATATCTATTATATTTCCAACAATCCCCACATGAATGAGAAATTACGTGAATCAATGCAAATGCACATGTAAATGCAGACACTAAAGAGAGTACAACCGGAAAGTTATTGCATCAGGAGAGGTTGCTTTTGGCCTTGAACCTTCCTTAGTGGATACTATCGGATTTACTTGGCTAATCAGTGAACATGATGTCTTGAACTGTTCAGCCGTTGGTGTAAACCAAGACAACAGCACCCACACAATAACCTCCCTAACATTTCCAGTTCTCATGGTTGTGTTCATTTTGGCCCTGAACAACCTTGGGTTTCATAAGTGTTTTAGAGAATTCAAGCCTCAAAATTCTCATAGAAGCGGCCCCACTTCACACTTACATAGGTGACCCCTATTAAGAGTATTCTGACATACCCCACTTGGCTTAACCAAGCTATAGGAATCATTAAAAGTTGAACTTAACCTTACATACTTCTGCAGAAAGCACTTTTGATCATAGGAATGGGTAGAATTTTATCCTAAGTGCTTAACTGAATCTTCATAACTTAGTTTTCCCATTGAACCAAGTTCTTGGGATCTCCAGTCATCATGGTTGGGTTACCATTACAAAGATTCATGCGTAATAGGCTTTAATCTCATTCCCTTCGATAATCGGTATACTTGATCTCTTGGTAAACCTTTGGTAAATGGATCCGCGAGATTCTCCTTACATTTTACAATTGATCTCCACTTCAATCAAATTTACGCGCAAGATTGAGATCAATATCTTTACATATTTGAGCATATAATCCCTAAGCATGTGTAACCACTTCAAATCGACATAAGTGCCACCGGTGGACTTTCAAGCCCTTCAATGTCAATGTGGCTTTATAACACCTTAAGCTCATATAGACTATTGTCAATATGTCATCTCTTTTTAGGAAGAGATTCGTTTGACTTTATCGTTTGTCGAACTTGTCATTATCTATACAATGATTTAATAGTTGTACATGTTCCCTTCAAGTTCGGTACAACAATCCATTTTGGGCCTACCTTGATAAGGTTAGCCTTTTAAGGCCTTTTTCTATACCTTTTCTTCATATTTCAATGTGTGCAGTGTTGCAACACTAAAGAGTACACTAAAAGATGTACCTTTTTTTTTTTTTTTTAAGAGAAATCACATGTAACCCCTTAGCTATCAATTAGCCCTGTCAATATCAATTGACTCATATCCTCTTTTCTAAGGATACATCTCAAAGAATACAAAGATACCTCTTTGTCAAGACTGAGGTAAATTTATATTTACCAAACATCCCCACATTTGAGGCAAAACTCGTCCCCCTCACATTGTGTAACAAGGTCAACTTTGAGAATTATCAATCTAACAATTGTTTCTCACAAAGTTTAACTGTGATTGTATCGTCAACTGACAAACAGTCCAATTGCCTACGGAAAATTCCAAAGAATTTCTCGGGGGGCTAAAGGACTCAATTGTATACAATCACCATATTTTAGGTAGAGTTACCTTACCATGTGCTCCCTCACAAGGGAACTCTAAATCATATGCCTCACACAAGGACATTTAGATTTGCTCAAGCATTCTTCACATGTTTATGACACTCAAAATGTCATAGAACTAAAGTTATCATGACACTCAAGATATCATAATATCCAAGCTGTCATGACACCAAACTGTCACAAAACTTAAGTTGGCACTTTGTGCCCTGCCTATAGCTGATTGGCTATCGCAGTATCCCAACATGTCAAGTCATGTTAACGTGTCAAGTCTATAAAAGTAATAAAATACTATTTACCGGATCTTGTTTGCACAAAATTCAAATCACCTGTGAACTAATTCTAAAAGAGGTAACATTTCCCCACAATAGAATCATTTCCTTTTCTATTGAACCGGATTCAACCACGTGGGCTTTAACAAGTCCAAACTCAACAACATGAGATAATAATATATATTCCCATCTCCAATTTAACTTTATTTAAAAATAAAGTGTCTACTAAACTGAGGCTCAAAAATATAATTTTTATTAAGTCCAAAATTCCAATTTAGACTAAAAATTAAAATTAATCCAAATGTTCAACTCACATGAATTTTTATAGATAAAAATATCATATAATCCATCAAACTCATATTAACCATACAAGAAAAATAAAAAGCACATTCAAGTTTGAATAGATAATCAAACTAGAAACATGTAAACCCATTCTGATCACAACTAACAGCAAGTATCCAATGCCACATAACAGAGAAGTGATGTCATCTGTCTTATTATAACTTAATTTAATTCTCATGAATAGGATGAACAAATATGCACCACTCAGTAAAAATGGCATGAAACCTTGAAAAATTCAACAACCAATTTTTCTCATCAAGCAGCTGCCACTTATCAGTGTGCACGACCCTCATTATAGAGTCGGTCAAGCCCAGCCCAACTGGCTATCCATTAGCCAACAATTAACCGCCGTAAACCCAAGCAAGTTCTCGACCGCCCCGACTACCTCTCTTTACAAACAACACCAATGCCCAACGTCGTCAAGCCCAACACACAGGGCATCCTTGGCCGTGAATTTTAGCGACAGAGGACCTCCACCGAGACAGCCTCGAACAGCCGCATCGAAGAATCACTTATCCCGTCACGATCTGCTCCAATCAGTTACCGGTCAAGACTAACCAACATCGCCAGTCACCATAGCATCTCATCACGGGTGAACGGGGAAGGCAGACGGCCTCACACAGCCGCAATAAGAAATTGCAGTCAGCCCGTCGTGTTCACCCAGATCAAGCCGTCCGCCGGGAATCGTCACTGTCCACAGGCCACCGTCACTATCTCCATCAGAGATCAGATGACATGGTGCTTTATTGCCCGTGAACGTGTCCTTCACCATCTGGACATTGGAGTTTTCCGATGAAATTTGGACAGTTCGAAGTTGGGAATCCTAATTTTTGTTTTTTTTTTCTGTTTTTTTTTATATATGTTAAGGAAACAAAAATCCTTGAAAGTCAAATGATTTCCAGATTTTTCCTTGGCCCAACAAAGAATAGATTGTTTAATCTATACCCATGTAATCCACAATCAATTTTAAATACAGATTTGCACTCTTCAATTATCAAACTGTAAAACCAAACTCGGAAGACAATTCTAAACTCAAGCCATCCAAAAATTTAATCTAGAATACACATTCATTGAAATCAAACAATTCATTTAAAAGGCAATAACTGTAACTGAAGTGGACTGAATACATGGACTATAACCACAGATCGAAAATTGAATTTGATTCTCAATAATTCAACTAAGAATCAATATTCTAAATCGTACCAGAACCCATTTAGTATTCCGAGTAGTTTGGCATATGCCTTTCAAGATTTAGTGCCAAAACACATTATTATACAAATATCAAACAGATTATCAAATACAGATGCACTGGTCTGTCCGTCAACAAACATGAACATAATCAAACTTTGAAAACTGAATACAATACGCACGAAATAGCAGATAGGAATTTCGTCTTAAATTCTTGGGGATTTATCACGTGCGATATTATATTCCGAAATTAAATCAGAAAACTTACTTGCATTCCCGAAAACAAAACGCAGAAAGTTTTGAAAATGAAACGATAATTAGACCGAGGCTAGAGTTCGACTTTATGTCTTTAAGACGAATTGCCCCGCTACGGTGCCCACGGTTGAATAGCAAACGTCTCCCAAGATACAACGGTCTCCTCTTGCTGTAGTAGCACTGCAAACAACAAGAGACGGCGAACTTCGAATGTTTTGTACTCTCTCTTTTTTATCGAAATATTTTGACAGAAAATATGCTTATGAATGTATGCAATTGTGTATGCTCATGAATTTTTTGCAGAATAAGGGAATATTTATAGATTACCAAAGGTCACTATTGAAACAACACAACTGTTCGAATAGACACGTCCATTTATTCGAACAAACACGTCCATTGGTTTCAAACGAAACAACACAACTATTCGAATAAACCTTTTTAATCCGAATAGTTTCGAATGAATAGTCACACCTTTTGGCAATAATTTCTCATTCACCCGAAAATATCTATTATATTTCCAACATTAACATGTACAAGGCACCAAGAGATAAACTTGTCTGCATTCTAAATTGTTAATCCTTTGCAGCTCCTTTTAGGCAAGATGCCAGAACAAAAGTACGAGAATTAAGTAAGACTTCTTGCTAAAGAACCACAATAGCCTCTCCAAGAGATTAACATGTACAATAGCTGCAAAGGATTAACATGTACAAGGCACCAAGAGATAAACTTGTCTGCATTCTAAATTGTTGCAAAGTCATTGATAACCTAATGCTCAATACATCCATTGCATCACATGAAGATCATCCTGGCGCGAACAAATTTATCCCATTTCCAATTTTTGTCACCATTAAGATAAGAGCCGGTTTTTTTTCGTCATTCTCAACAAACCAAGATGTTTTTGAGCCATCTTTTTCAAACACATTTTTTTAAAGCCATTTTGGGGTGTAAAATGACATACATACCCTTCTAGCATGTGTGTTTGATATTTGAGTTATTTCTCTCTCTTTCACTTTTTTCTATGTATCTTCTTACTCTTTTTTTTTTCAAACTTTTTATAAGAAATCGAACCTGTATTTTATATTTTTAAATATGCAATATGGGTGTTGAATTATAGATATCGAAAAAAGGATTAATTTGATATATTATACATGCAAAGCGGATTTAAAACGAAAAAGTTACGTGAATTCAAAGTTTTTTGGAAAAACAAAATAACTGGGTATGATGTAATTCGAGTCACAGTAACTCGAATTCGAGTCATGTGTTACTCGAAAAAAATAATTTTTTTTTAAAAATTCGAGTCACACATGACAAAAAAAAATTGACTGAATAACATAACTCGAATGCAACGTGGACATGATTCTAGTTGTGCCTATAAGTGAATAGCATAACTCGAATGCAACGTCGCAAAAGTCATGTGTAACTCGAATAACTGAATAACTCGAATGTGACTCGAATTCGAGTCACACATGACTCGATTTCGAGTCACAACATACCCAGTTAATTTTTTTCCAAAAAACTTTGAATTCACATAACTTTTTCGTTTTAAATCCGTTTTACATGTATAATATATCAAATTAATCCTCTTTTCGATATCTATAATTCAACACCTATATTGCATATTTAAAAATGAAAAATACAGGTTCGATTTCTTAAAAAAAGTTTGAAAAAAAAGAGTAAGAAGATACATAGAGATAAGTGAAAGAGAGAGAAATAACTCAAATATCAAACAAACATGCTAGAAGGGTATGGATGTCATTTTACACCCAAAATGGCTAAAAAAGATGTGTCTATAAAACATGGCTATTTTTAATCTTTACATTTTCTAAATGGCTATTTTGTACTATTACCACTTAAGATAATTATGCCTTCTTGCCCTGTATTTTGTGGAGGATTGTTCTAGAAGGTTGCTATTTGTGGTTCAATGTTTTTTATGGTCATCTTGTTTACTAACGTTGTTAATGTTAACTTGCCCCTGCACTGGCGAACATGAGTCAGAAACATAATATTCCATGTTATTGCTCAAACCAAATATCTACATGTCACGCCCACCCCTATTACTACTAGAAAATAATAGTACAACTCGGCCACAAATTCTATTTAAAACGTGTATTTTTTTTTCTTTTCCCTATGTAAATTCAAAAATAGACAACAACAAAATAAACCATGTACGCAACAATAAAGATCAGACCATGTCTAAAAGCAAAAGGGCAGTCAACCCTGCCTGCAGGTAAACATGATGACTACATATTCAAGCCCAGAACTTAAACCAACACACTATTTGTATATATTTATAATAGAGTTTCAAAAGCTATATACACTACGAGTTTCCACATATAACACAACAGAAGCAAAACCAAAATGAACCCAAAAATAAGCCCGACAGGTCATCATCCATATCCATGTTCCTCAAAACCAGAAGAAACTTCAGCACTGCACAGTAAACTAATAACTCAGGCACTTTCATGCTCACCTGCAATGCATGAACTACATGAGCTAAAGCCCAGCAAGTGAAAATCATGCATGTCAAAAGAATAGTGATGCATTTTCAACATGTAATGCTAACATGTGAAATCCATGAATCAAAATACTTTATTCAAATTATTTTCTTTAATTTTGGCTCCTGACCCAACTACTATGCACCGGAAAAGAGCTCTGCACACAACAACAATCAAATGGCCAATAATATCGTTATGATATTACGTGTGGTCCATCCGTCTGTGGCCTAGCCAAGGGTCCCCTACTTGCGTCCCATGTGTCCTTCAAGAAGTATCCCACTCTGTAGGGTCATAACATAGGTACCCACAAGTGGTTCATCCTCCTGTGACCCACCGAGGGTCCATCTACCATCTAACCCTGTGTTCACCAGGAAGTACCCTACTTGTTATACCTACACATATATCATAAAGCATGCCAGTATGCCTCGGTGCACTAGCAGTAGTCAACAAATATATGTTTTCTTCCAAAATATATTTCTGTGCATGCAAACATCCTCTTGTAACATGTATGCATATGCAAATGGTAATTGTTATGAATGGCATGCTCAATGGCTCACCAAACACCATAATGCATCATCATGCAAGCCAACATGCATCACATAATACCCACAATCACATATCCATGCATTACACTTGCAAGTTAAATTAGTGCTGCGTTCCCTAACCTTGAATTATAAGACAACATATCATAATGGAAACTATAAATTTTTTATTCTTCAATTATTTCTTTTACCATCTTAATTTTATGAAAGATCCTAACTCACAAATCAACTAGATAAACCATGAGTAGGTCTCTTGTAAGACCGTCTTACGGATCTACCAGAACCCGCGCGCCCACCCGTTAGACCACGCGCCTGACCACCACCCGCGCGCCGCGCCGACCCGCTGCCGCCAACCCTCTTATTTAAAAAAAAAAAAAAAAAGAGCTCCACATGGGAATTGAACACGCAACCTTAATAGACTTAAGGTGGTGTTCTACCACTATACCACTAGTGCTTATTGTGCAAATTTAGTATAACAACTTATATAACCCATCACCAAATACTTCTGACTCCCATCTCTTATTTAGAAAAAAAAAGAGCTCCACAGGGGAATTGAACCCGCAACCTTAATAGACTTAAGGTGGTGTTCTACCACTATACTATATAACCCCATTCATAAATACACTTGGTAATTAAAAAAAAATTAAAAACATATATAAATGTAAAGGCTAAGAATCGAACCCAAGTCTATTAAAAAAACATGATACATTATATCAATAAATGGATACTTATAAAAGTGTTACTTTAACTACATTATATTTATTTTTTATGTTTTCTCTTTTTTTGTCTGTATTAAGAAATCTGATACTTTATCTCAACAAGCGGATACTTTTACTTATAAAATTGTTACTTTAACTATATCATATTTATTTTTTATTTTTTCTTCTTTCCTTCATTTCTAATTTGTGA
The DNA here is from genome assembly GCA_016081115.2 of Rehmannia glutinosa. NCBI lineage: Eukaryota > Viridiplantae > Streptophyta > Magnoliopsida > Lamiales > Orobanchaceae > Rehmannia > Rehmannia glutinosa. The sequence goes on along the minus strand of JABTTQ020000285.1, from coordinate 71,245 downwards.
CTATATTAAAAAACATGATACTTTATCTCAAAAAATAGATACTTTAACGTATAAAAGTGTTACTTTAACTATATCATATTTATTTTTTATTTTTCCTTCTTTCCTTCATTTCTAATTTGTGACTATATTAAAAAACATGATACATTATCTCAAAAAATAGATACTTTAACGTATAAAAGTGTTACTTTAATATGTTATATATATATATATATATATATATTTATTATAATATATTCATAATTTGTGGTTATATTAACAAACATGATACTTTATCTCAAAAAATAGATACTTTAATGTATAAAAGTGTTACTTTAACTCTGTTATATATATATTTATTATAATATATTCATAATTTGTGACTATATTAAAAAATATGTTACTTTATCTCAAAAAACAAATACTTTTACTTGTAAAAGTATTACTTTAACTCGATCATATTTATTATTCATCTTTCTTTGTATTTATTATTAAAAAATATAATACTTTATTTAAAAAAACAGATATTTTTACTCTTAAAACATGATATTTTGCCTCATAAAGGTGTTACTTTAACTCTGATATATTTATTTGTCCTTCAATGTAATGTAATATTTAATATCATAAAATTATCATATTTAAAATAAAATGTATCACTATTTCCAGCACAATTATCAGTTTTTCAATGGAAAAAACATTAGTTACAAGACTAGAACGAGTACATTAAAAAATCTTATTTTTTGAATATGTAAAAATTAAAGTATCAATGTTCATCTTAAAAGTATCATATTTATTATAAAAGTATCACTATTTTCGGATAAAGTATAATTTCCTATTCAAAGAATTTAAATTTTTAAAATGAAGGGATGATAATGAAGCTTTATATTCATGGATATACTCATGATTATACAAAATATGAACAACAAAAATTAGTAGCCTATTGGTAGAACACCACCTTACCTTTATTAAGGTCATGGGTTCAATTCCCCTGTGGAGCTCTTTTTTATTTAAAATAAGAGGGCTGGGGCGCGTAGGCTTCTGGGCTGGGGCGGGTAGTTGCAGTTTTTTTTTTTTTTTTAAATTGACAACCGCGGGTTGGGGTCAGGTCAAGGGTCGTCGAGGATCCGTCTTACGGAATAGAATCCGTAAGACGGTCCTATATGAGTTTTTTCCATAAACCATTATATGTAATTTTTTTAATCTTATAACCTAAATCTTATTTTAAAACTTCATATGTACTATATGATTGAAGATACTCGGATATTATATGATATTCATATCCTATTTAGAACCAGAAACTTTCTTTTCTATACATAGAATTTAATATATATAATAGGCCCCTTACACATTTATCACCAGTTCCTTAATTATAATTATGCTCTAGACACTTTCAATATCCAATACACAACAACAGACCTTCATTAATTTATTATCAATTCAAGAAAATCTTACCTTCGAATTCATATACCAAGCCAGGCCTTTCTCGTGCGCTCTCCTTTCCTATGTACTTTCTTTTTAACTTATGTTTATGTTGTTTATTTTCTTTTCATTCATATAGTATATCCTAAAGTCTGAAGCTATATATGTATTTATCAAGCTTTTGGTATAACTTAAGACGGTGCCAATAGTTATCCTATAAGTTAATATATGTATTATGTGTATGTTCAAATATATGATGTTCCCATATATAGAAACTACATTAATTATTATATCATATATGTCTATCCTATAGGTTTACGGATGGGATCTTCTATTTCAAGATGGTGTTTCATCTCCTATTCCACCGCACGAATGATTGCCACGTGTATAGAAGTTATCATATTAATTTTGGAGCATAAATCACGCCTAAATTGTGTGGTTTTAATATGGTAACTTCTATACACGTGGCAATCATTTGTGCGGTCAAATAGGAGATGAAACACCATCTTGGAATAGAAGATCTCATCCGATAAGCTTATGCCCACAATTACTTGGTCCAAAAGTACATAATATAATATATCTTTATGCAATTATTTCATATATCTAGGGAGGAGATCCTATGAGACCATAGCTATAGGTAGGAACATGAGACTACATCCACACCCTCCAACCAAATAAAATAAAAGGCTAGGATTTAATGGGATTTTATAGTAATTAAAAAATAGTGGGGACCAAATAGGGGTACAATTAGAATGTTAAAATCAGCCAAATGACTGTTTTCCAATCAAGGAATAAAATCTTACCATAATCACCATCTTCTTCTCCATGCTTCTACCAACGTGAAACCAGCGTCCAAAACCAGCCTTCATCATCGTCGTCTCCCACGATCAAAGCAGCGTAAAAAACACAGAGAAATCCCACGCAAAAATCAAACCTGAAACACAGAGAAAAATTGCAGCCCACATCGCATCAATATTGAAAACCAAATCGAACCTGAAACACAGAGAAAAATCGCAGCCCACAGAGAAAAACACCAATATTGAAAACCAAGCATCAAAACACAAATCAATCCATCATCAAAAACACCAAAAAATCGCAGCCCACATCAACGGAATCGATATTGCAATGTCACAAACACATGATACCCCCTCCACAAACCAGTCGCATCAAGGTAAAATATCACACCAATTCATCAGCAAATATGTGTGGTTGGAGTGCATGTAATGTGGAACAATCAAAAAACTCACGAATCAGTATCGCGGAATGGATGTGTAATTATAAAAAAAATGTGTATATTTACTATAAAAATTATATACATATAGCTTTGTAATTATGTAACATGTGAATTATTATATGCTTAGAGAGTGTGTATGTGTAATTAGTATTAATGAAATGTGGGTATAGTGTCTCGAATTTGTGTATTTATTATGAAAAATATGTATCACATATAATGTATCATATATAGCTTCTGTACATATGTGTGGTTAGTTAGTATTAATGTAATGTGTGTATAGTGTCTCTAATATGTGTATTTATTATGAAAAATGTGTATCACCTATAATATATCAAAAATAGCTTCTGTACATATGTGTGTTTAGTTAGTATTAATGAAATGTGTGTATAGTGTCCTGAATCTATGTATTTAGTATGAAAAATGTGTATTACCTATAATATATCAAAAATAGCTTCTGTACATATGTGTGTTTAGTTAGTATTAATGAAATGTGTGTATAGTGTCTCGAATTTGATTATTTAGTATGAAATATATGTATCACATATAGCTTCTGTATATATGTGTGTTTAGTTAGTAATAATGAAATGTGTGTATAGTGTCTCTAATTTGTGTATTTAGTATACAAAAAAAGTTATTCCCTAAATACGTTTTTGCCTAATTACAATGCATGTAATATATGTTTAGAGTTTAATTATATACACAAATGGCATTAAATATGTGTACTTATACGACAAATATTGGTGAGTTCGATTTTGCACCGTACGTTCATGTTCTGTTAATATGAATTTACACGATACATTGAAAATCTGTATAAATAGTATTCAAAATTTGTTGTTTTAATATGTAAATATTGTGTTTTTGCCAGATCAAGATCCAGATTACACAGTTCACGTTGGTCAGAGGCTCGAAATCTCGCCTAGATCAACTAAATATTGGATCCCAGAGGTTGAACAAGAAAAAATTCCTCGTGAGGTTGTGACACATAACAGCAGGACTTGCCCGACCCACACCAGCGCCTCCTGAGCGCTATGTGTATTTGTCACACTGTTCAATTTTTTAGTGTAATGTATACGATTGGCAATTTATGAGTTGTTTACATAATTCTGCACATAAACATACAATATCTGCAACTTATTTACACATTATCTGTGTTTTACCTATACATCGTTCTTCAATGACAACATCAGGATCAATAAACGTATGTTTTGGAATTATGTGATTTTAGATGTAGAATTATGTGTTTTTAGTTATGTAATAATGTTTGTTTAATAATAGCACACTGTTTTTTTGTTATTTTGTGCGAGCATGTATATTTGTTTTGGAATCATGTGTATTTAGCTATAGAATAATGTGTGCTTAGTTATATAATAATGTGTATATAGTTTTGGGTTAATGGACAGTTAGTTGTATGTTTTTGTAAATAATTGATTCTATATTTTCTGTAGGTTTTGTTTTAGCAATATATCACAGGTGTTTAAAAATACATATTCTTATATGTAAATTATACAAATTTCTATAACTACTTATACAATATTATTGACAATGCATATAAAACACATTTGATATATACATTGTATCAGTTTACACATAATCTTATGTCTCCCCCACTATGTCTCCCCCTTCCCGACTCAGCTCCCCTTCCTCTAAGAGTGTACTGTATTGGAGTCTTCTGCTTTCCGGCCGAGTGACTGCTGGAAGTCTGCTGCTTATCAGCTGATTGACATAATTCCAATCCCTTCTCCTAATACAAATCTCAGGATTAAGACAGAGTCATTCCCTTAAAATAACCTTCTGATTCTAGAGTCTTGAATTTCTCCACGGATCTGGGCTCAGATCCATCATCAGACATAGCAATTTCTCTTGTGGGTTGAATAGTGTAGTCTTTCCCAGCTAGTGGACAACCATATTGCTTCATTATTTCTTGAACGCGAGCATCTTGTTGTACAGCTACCTCCTCAAATGCAGCTTCAATGGCCTTTCTTTTATCTACCATGGCCACTGAAGCTTCCTTGATGTGTCACAGGTAGCTTGCTGAGAATGGAGGCAGTGACTTCACCCAGCTGTGGAGTTTCAACGTATATCATTTTCAAAGGAAGATTTTTTGAACTTCCTTCCCCCTCAGCTTTGTCACCTCCTTTCATTATTTCTTCCTTCAATCCCTTAATGGACTCCTCTTTCCCCTTTTTGGCATCATCACCAAAAGAAAGAGGTATCCCAGGGAATATTCCACTAAGGATAAAGTCCAGTTGGCTGTTCCTCGAGTTGTTCTTGGAGTCTGCTGCATCGTAGGCCTTACAAAATTCTGAGCATGTGGCCTTAGACTCGGCTGTCATAATCTTCATTTCATCCATGAGAAGACTGAATTTCTCATTCATGTTCTTTTCGAGTCTGGCAATCTCATTCTTGTGAAAATGTTGTAGTAGCTCCATATCCGACTTGTGGGACTTGTCAATCCTCACAATATATTCCTTCATCCGTTGTTGATACATCGAATTTTCCGCACTCCACAATAGCAATTTCGCAAATAAGGCTTTGAAGTGACAGACTTGCTCAGATCTCATAGCTATCTGCTGTGTAGCCCATTCCTGAATCCTGACAACAATCCCTCTTAAATCACCTTAGATGGTAGCATCCCGATTGTCCAGTCTGAGATCCAAAGATGCTTGATGGCGTTCCATCTTCTCAATCTCCTCACAGATAGTCTTGAAGGATGTATGGAACTCAGCTGATGAGGCTGAATCGGCTGCTGGCCATTCTGCATCAAAGTCAAAGTCCATTGGAACAATCATATCCAAGGGGACGACGGGCTCTTCTCGTACTGTATATTTCCTTAAGTCTCTGGCAGATTCAACTTCTAGTTCTGGCAATTCAACGATAAATGGAAATTTATTCCTCAAAAACATCATCTCGAATAAATGGGATCCCTGAATCTTTTTCCTGTGGAGCCTTCCCTTGTTCTTGATGAGTAGAACTAGCTCTTTGTGCCTCAGCTGCGGCAGCGTTATCGCCAGATGTCACAGCTGTGGGAGCCTGTGATGGAGTTATAGGAGTCGTTCTCGCTGCAAAGATGGGAGCTGCCGACTCTTTTGCACTGAGCATAGTGAGATGTTTGCTCAGCTGACTGAGTCTCAGCTGTCTTAATAGCTTCGTCGGTCTCAATGTTTTCTTCTAAATGAATAACCATGTCCTCAATTGTATCATCAGCGTCATCGGAGGATGATGAGACCTTTGGAGATGGATCATCATTGAAATTGAACCTCATTCGAGCCGTCTTTTCACTGACTTGGCTCTGAGATTGCAGAACATCTTCAGTTGGGTCCACTATTGGATTTTCATGCTGGGTGGACTCAGCTTCATCCTCTGACCCTAAAAATGATGTGTCAATGTTTTCTTGAGAGTCATGAAGGGCATCAATCACCTCTTCTGTGGCAGCACCTACAATCAGATGAATGTTCTTATCACCTTCATCCTTACCCAAAGAAGTCTCAACCTACCTAAGGCCTTCAATACCCCCAGTAGTCTCAACTGATGCAGGGCCTTCTATGTTCCTTTCGACAGTCACAACCATCTTAGGGTTTTCTACTATCCCTTCGACAAACACAGCAGTCTTAGAGTCTTGGACAGTGACATCCATCGGAGTCTCAACTCCTTAGATTGCACTTTCCGAGCCCAGAGTATTAACTCCCAGGGCTTCACCATCCTTTGCCTCAGCTGCGGTAGCAGCATCGTCGGCCTTCAATGCAACTGACATTTTGTCTGAGACAGACTTAACTATCTGAGCGTCGTTAAGGTCACTCTGCTCTTCCCTAAGTTTTTTTCCTTCGCCTCCTAACTGCATTGATTTGTCTCACACAGCAACCTCCAACCCAGCTGTGGTGGAGAGAGTTTCCCCTTCAGCTGGCACACCAGCTGAGTGAATCGTAGTGGGGTTACTCTGCTCCAGAGACGCGGCTTCTGTTCCCTCTGAGCTGCAAGGGCAGGTGTGTTAACACTTTCATCAGGGGTTAGCTTAGCTTGGGTGCCCAAATTTCCAGCCTCATTGCCAATTCCCTGTGAGCCATCAGGTGAGTGCATAGATGGCATGGTGGTAGCTATGTTTGTCACAATCTGCTGCGCCACTCCCAAAGGATCAGTCTGAAGAAGAGTTTGGGAGGACTCTCCTGGACCTTCTAGTAGTCTTTGCTCGTGCATGGCTCTAGATTCCTATAGAGCCTGCTGTAGTTCCGACTTCTCTGCTGCAGCAGCTGGATCCATATCGTCATCACTATCAGTGTATTCATGAAGGTGCTCATGAGTCCCTTTAAATACACACATCTTGGATTTCTCCAAAGCTCTTGCTTGCTCCGCCGCTTTCTCCTTTCTTCCTCCTTAATAAGTTGGAGGGTTTCCATATAGCTCTTTTCATCGAGGGCATCTTGGACAGATGCATGTCCAAGGAACCTAAGAAGTTCCTCCTCCTCCTCTATGAATTCTGGGCGAGTGAACTGCTACCTTGAATGATCCAACTTCCATGCCCTCCATTCCCTCAATCTTCTTTGAATGTAAGGGTAGACGGGAGAATACATGATTAAATCACCATCATCATCACCTTCATCTCCGGTCTCCTAAATGGGGGCTAACAGACCTTGCTCCTCCTCAAACTCAGCAGTGTCTGTCCGAGGAAGTAGTGAGACAACATTTTTTTTCATAGGTTCTGTTGTTTTAGCTACTTCCATTTTCTCAGCTGTTTGCCGCACAGCTGGGTCTTTAATGGTTGCAGCAGTCTTCTCGGGCTCGTCAATAAATTCAGGAGACTGCTCCTCCTGAGCACCAGCAGTCTCACTTTCCTTCTCTGGTTGGGTATCGGATTCAGCTGTCTTCATAAGCTCAAAGTGCTTGTACAACCGTTTTTCTTGGATGGAACCAGCTGGATCTCAGGTTCCTCCATCTCTTGAGGCTCGTCGAACGTGAAAGCCTTTGGACAATTCTTAGAGGCAGCTGCCTTTCTTGACTTGGCAGTCCTCTTTCTCTTCACGATAGGGAAGAGAATTCGGGGTTCCTCCACTATCTCGACTACTGGGGCAGGAGTCTCGACTGCATGGGCAGGTGACTCGGCTGCATGCGTAGGAGCTTTGGACTTTACCGTGGGAGCAAGTGCTTTTTTTGATTTGGCTGCGAGGGCAGGGGCAGGCTTGGATACCGCAGCTCTCTTCTTGGATATTAGCTTTGGAGACAGAGCTGGAGAGGTCTCAGTTGTGTCTTCGGGATCAGCTAATTCCCTCTTACTAGTATCAGCCTTTCTGGCATGAGCCTTCTTTTGGGCTCCTGAAAGGTTCGCCTTGAAAATTTGCTTGTTGGCATGAAATGGCTTGCCATGGCGGAGAGCAATGCCCTTTGCCTCCATTATATGGCCAATCACCAGGCCATAACCCAAAGAACAACCAAATGACCCATCCTCCTTATAGGTCCTATTCAGCACAATATGGCAAATTCGGCTGAAAACAATCTCAGGCCAGTTGACTTTCTTCTCTTGTATGATCACAACCATCATGATCAGCTTAGTCTTGGACAGCTGATTGAAGCTTCCAAACTTCATGTCCACACATTTTGAGACTGCGTCCATCAGCTTATGGGAGTCATCTTTAAAAGACTCCTTCTTGGATGTATACACAACCTTCGCAGCACACTCCGACTTGGCAACTTCTTTCCAAGCAGCAGCTAAGTTGACATCCTTCTCAGCGATGTCCTTCAATCCCTCCGTGGGCAAAAAGCAGTGTTCAGCAAGGTCTTTTGCTGTGAGTTTGATGACTTTGTCGTGGACTGATGACCGAATTTCATCGTCCTGCAATCTGCATTAACATAAAACATAGAGACTTCCTCCAGATACGTATGAGTGAATTGCATCGACAAGAAGTCCTTCAGGCCGGACTTTTCCAGATTTTCTGCTATCTTTTTGACCAGGGCTTCATCGACACCCTGTTTGATCATACCTTTGAAATCCACAGAAGAACCAGTGTGGATTTGCTTGGAGAGATTTGAGAAATCATGAGTTGGGGCCATTTTCAGAAGTTTCTACCGATTAAAACACGAGAAATTTGGCTTGTAAGAACTAGGGTTTGCACTCAGTTACAGAGAAAATGCTTTTGCTTTGCTGGAGATGAATAGTTCACGTGAGGAGAGAGAAATGTGAAGTTCGTATATAAGGAACGTGAAAGGACGTCTTCTGGATTTTGAAATTTTTGGTTGAGATCAACGGTCGAGATTAGAGCTTCAAAACCGCATTAAATTTCCCACATTAAATGCAGCAGCATATATATCCAATCATATGGTTTACTGTGCAGCTTTTGTACTGACAATCATTATTACGCCGACGTCATTCTTAAAAACATTCTCGCTTTATTAAAACGGGCTGTGTTTTTGTCTTTTAGCTCATAAATGATTCAGCTTATATCAAAAGTGACTCAACTCGCTTCTCTCTTCTCATGAAGTAACTCAACCAGTCACCTAACTCAATTCAACTTCTTCTAACTAAAGCTATGTCACTTGGCTGAAATGTGAAACTTGCTCTTTTTCTATATACTCATCTTCTTTCTCAACTCGATTGAGTCTTCTCGAGTTTCCTAACTCACTCAATTAGCCCTAACTCATTCTTGAGCTCTTCAAATATTGATTCACATAAAGGCTTTGTGAATATATCAGCTAACTGTTTATCAGTTAAGATGTAATTCAAGGTGATGTCTTTCTTTTCAACATGATCTCTTATAAAATGATATCTAACATCGATGTGCTTTTTCCTTGAATGCAACATTGGATTTTGAGTGATTGTAGTAGCACTAGTGTTATCACACATAATTGGAATCTCTTTTTCTTCAATAGCATAATCTCTCAGTTGCTGTCTCATCCATAAGACTTGGGCACAACAGCTGCCCGTAGCTATGTACTATGCTTCAGCTGTGGATGTAGCTATTGAATTTTGTTTCTTGCTGAACCAAGAAACCAATCTATTTCCAAGCATTTGACATGTACCTGAGGTACTCTTCCTGTCAACTCTACATCCAGCATAGTCTGAGTCTGAGTAACCAATCAGCTTGAATCCACATTCCTTCGGATACCATAAGCCGACTTCATGGCATCCCTTCAAATATCTTAGGATTCTCTTAGCTGCAGTCATGGGATCTCCTTTGGTGCAGATTGAAATCTCGCACATACACCAACTGCAAAGGTAATGTCTAGCCTGCTTGCTGTTAGATAGAGTAAAGATCTAATGAGGGCTCTATATCTAATTTGATCAACAGATTTGCCATATGCATGCATGTCCATCTTGACTGAAGTATTCATTGGAATTTTCATCGAAGACTTCTCTTCCATACCAAATTTCTTCATTAAATCTCTGGTATACTTTGTTTGGCTTATGAAGGTTCCATCATTCAATTGTTTGACTTGAATTCCTAGGAATAAATTCAACCCTCCCATCATGCTCATCTCAAATTCTCCTTGCATGAGGTTTGAGAACTTGTCACACCGCTCTTTATTTGTGGAACCAAAAATGATATCATCCACATATATTTGAACAAGCAGTATACTCTCTCCATCTTGAATTCTGAAGAGTGTTCTATCAACTTTGCCTTTGGTGAATCCATTGTTAGTTAGAAATTGATACAATGTATCATACCATGCTCTTGGTGCTTGTTTCAATCCATACAATGCTTTCTTGAGCTTGTAGACCTTATCTCCAATAGTTTTCTGCTCAAAACCTGGAGATTGTTCAACATAGACTTCTATCTCTAAAAGTCCATTTAGAAATGCACTCTTCACATCCATTTGAGATACAGTGAAGTTCTTATGTGCAGCATAAGCAGGAAACGTCCTTACAACTTCCAACCTTGCAACAGGAGCAAAGGTTTCATCAAAATATATACCTTCTTCTTGGTAATACCCTTTGGCTACCAATCTTGCTTTGTTTCTAACAACAGATCCTTTCTCATTCATCTTGTTTCTGAAAACCCATTTTGTGCCTATAACATTTTGATAGGTTGGCCTTTGAACTAATTCCCATACTTTGTTTCTTTCAAACTGATTTAGCTCTTCTTGCATGGCCTAAATCCAATGTGTGTCATCCAATGCTTGAGACACATCTTTAGGCTCTATTTGGGAAATAAAACAAGTGAACATATCTTCATGTTGTGCTCTGGATCTGGTTCTTATGGCATCTCTAACATCTCCAATGACTAACTCTGGAGGATGGTCTCTCAGCCATCTCACATCAGGTTCGAGTAAGTCAGTTAGATTCAACCGTCTCACAGCTAAGTTGTCTTGAACAACTCTTTCATCTTCATTTAGTTGTAGACCTTCCAACTGTCTCTCGAGATTCAGCTATCTCATCTTCATCCGGGTTTAGTGCTTTTACTTGACTTCCACATAAGGACTCTTCGCATAGTTGGGTCGATTCACTTATCGCCTAACTCTTCAATGTCTTCTCCATTCACATTAGGTTCATCAAAAACCACATGGATAGACTCTTCTGTGACCATAGTCCTCTTGTTCAGCACTCTATTGGCTTTACTCTCAGCTGAGTATCCCAAAAAGATACCTTCATCAGCTTTAGCATCAAAAGCCTTCAAATTGTCTTTGCCATTAATGTGGATGAAGCATTTACATCTAAATATCATGAACTATCCAACATTTGACTTTCTCCCCGTCCAAATTTCATCGAGTCTTGGTCAATTGTCTAATCATGCATCTATTTTGAGTATAACATGTTGTATTTATAGCTTGAAAAATCTCTTAATCAAGCTTGAAATTAACATGGTCCTTGCGACTTCATTGAGAGTTATGTTCCTTCTTTCAAATACTCCATTCTCATTGTGGATTTCTTGCAGCTGACAATTCATGAGAAATACCATATTCAACATAATACTGAGTTATTATTCCATTGACAAACTCAGTTCCAATGTCAGATCTTATTTTTATAATGGTTTGACTCTTCTCATTTTGAACTCTTTTCATCAGCTGAGGCAACTTCTGCAAAGTTTCCTTCTTTTTACACATGAAGATTGTCCATGTATATCTTGAATAATCATCCACCACTACTAGGGTGTATTTCTTTCCACTTATGTTGGCTGGCTCAACTGGACCAAATAAGTCCATCCATATGCAACAGATGTAATATCATTGTTGAAGAAGGACTAGGCTTATACTTGAATGAAGATTTAATTTGCTTTCCCATCTGGCATGCATAACATACAATTTCTTTCTTGTACACTGAGTCAGGCAATACTTCTACAAGATGACTCCTTGCAAGCTTGTTGATTGTCTTGAAATTCAGGTGACTCAGCTTCTTGTGCCACAGCCAACTTGATTCGATTGTGCTCTTTGCTAGCAGACATGTGCTTGGTGTAGCAGTAGACCAATCTACCATATACATTTTTTTTTGCCTATACCCTTGCAGCACTAATTCATTGGATTCAACATCTTTGATCTGGCATATCCCCATGTTGAATCCTACATTATAGCATTTTTCACAGAGTTGGCTGATACTTAACAGGTTGAAGTTGAGACCTTCAACATAAGCAACATCTGTGATTTTCAATCCATTTTTCTTGATGGATCATGTGCCTTTAATCTCCCCTGGAGCTTCGTTTCCTCCAAATATAACTTTTGCACCTCTAATCTCCTTGAATCTTGATAGGTTTTTCTTGTTTCCTGTCATATGTCTGGAACAGCCACTATCCATGTACCAGGTTTGTTGGCATCAGTTGTTCCTTGAACATGCATTCAAGGAAATAAGTTTTTACCACCCATACTTGTCTGGGTCCTGAGGGGTTAGTGCTATAAGATGCTCCAACCAACCTATAGCCAAATGGTCTGACTCTAAGTGTTTTCCATCTATCAGTGCCATAATCATAGTGCACATTAGCAAATTGCTTGGGGGTTTTAGGATCATATAATTGTCTCTTTTGTCTGTATGCTTGTGTGTGTATTTTAGCAATTGCTTTCTTGGGGTAGTTGTGATATTTCTAAGTATAGTGCTTGGGTGCGTATGTGTGCTGATAAAAGTTCTTTTGTCTTTGGAATGACCTTTGCAGAGGTTTATGTCTTTGCCATTTTGGCCTGTATTTCATAGGTCTTTGCTGATGTTTCACATTATTCCAATAAGCATAGTTTGGATATTTTCTACCATTCCCATCATGTATTTCTCTGGTGAAATTTTTGGGGTTTTTGGTAGCTCTGTTAGCTTTTCACAGTATTTTTCGCTTGGAGTTTGTTTGAGGAACTCAATTTGAATTCTTCTCACGTTTGTCCTCTCTCAGACTCAACTGGCTGCTTTTCTTTGCCTTTATATCCAAGGCCAGTATGATTTTGATTGTGCCTTGGAGTGAATGTGGGTTCAACATTTAGTGTTTTGGGTTTTTGGGATGCTTCATTACTTGAAGATCCTTTTTCCAAAATCACTCTTGGAGTTTGACTGTGCACAAAGGAATAAAATCATATGCATGTCTTGTCTCCACATTCCTTTTGGCTCATAATAAGTTCATCCAATGATTTGGATGCTTTTGTAAATGAGGTAATCACATTTTTAAGATCTTTTTCCCTCTTTTCTGTAGCAGCTAACTCTGCTATGATCTTGGCATTTTCAGCCTTCAACTTAGTGTTCTCATCAGCTATGTGACTCAATGTCCTCAGCTCTTTAGTCAGCTGTGAGTTTTGGTTTTTAAGCTGGCTATTTTCCTCATTTAAAATTGTGTGTGAGGATTTTATGTGTTAAAAATCTTTCATCATTTTTCCTAATGAATCATGAATATCAGTGGGTGATGAAGTGTGTGTATCGTAGTCACTATCACTTGAATAAGAATTTGATGAGTTAGAGTGTACCTCATCTTGTTGATCTTGTTCTTTGGCCATGAGGCAGATCATAGCCTCTTCCTTAGAATCACTTGAGTAGTCTGCTTCAATACTATTTGCATCAGCTGCTTCATTGCATTTGGCTGGCTCAACAGTCTCAGCAGCCAACGTGGCTTTCTTCTTTTCTTGTCTTCTTTCCCTGAAGACCTTTCTTTCTTCCTCATTTATGTACTTGTTGACTAGTGGATAAGAATAGTCAACAACAAAATATCCTGGTTGTCTGCAATTCCAACACCGGTTCTCAGCTCTCTGATCAGCTCCGTCTGTTCTTTGATTTTCAGCTCTCTGATAATCAGCTCTTTGATGCTCAGCTCTCTTGGGTGGCCTATCTTCCCTTGCTTTTGAGGGTGATGAATGTCTTCTAGAGGTTTCACCCTTATTCCTTTTATAGTTCTTATTGAAGAACTTGTTAAATCTTTAAACCATTAGAGCAATCTCCTCCTTGTCTACGGCTTTTCGCTCAGCTTCTCTTTTCCCTTCACTTGCCATCAATGCGGCGTTTTGGGTACAACTATTTCCTCTTGCTCTTTCCTTCTCAACTCAAACTCGTAGGCTTTGAGGTCTGAGATTAGCTCATGGTTAGATGTTCTTGAGAAGTCCATTGAATGTCTCAGGGCCATAACCTTCATTTCCCATTCAGCTGGGAGGCTTCTTAAGATATTCATACACATTTACTTTTGTATATATTATTTCCCAAGAGCTGAAAGCTCATTTGTAATCTCAAAACTCGGCATCCAAATGATCCAGTTTCACCTGTAAGCATTTTAAAATTTTCAAATTTTTGAACAGCAATAGTTAATTTATTTTCCTTAATTTGTTCTGATCCTTCACAAATTAAGGTAAGCTTTTCCCAAATTTCTTTTGCAGATATGCAAGATTTGACTTTATTGCACATGGATTTGTCCAATGTCTTGTATAGAATATCTTTGTCCACATTGTCCAGGTTGTATCTCTTTCTATCCTCATTAGTCCACTCAGTCCTCGGTTTTTCAACCATGGCTGGTCTTGCTTCAGTAACAGCTTCTTCTCCCTCTGCTGCAGCTGCTCTTCGTACAACTGTGTTTACTTTGAGTATTTGCAGTGGCCCATCCTCTATCACAAGCCACATTACATCATGTAATGCAGATAGATGAGCCTGCATGCGCATTTTCCAATCATCAAATTCATCAACAGTAAACATAGGAATGCGTGTTAGATTTGCTTCCATGATAATAACTTTGCTTAAAAGATGAAAGACTTTGAAATACACAAGTGTAAAAACGTTTTGAAAAGATAGAGATCTAGTTCAGTAACCAGTGTGGAAGGGTTAACGAACCAACCGCTCTGATACCACTTGTAGGTCCCAAGGGGTGTGAAGTAAGGTTTAGAAAGAGGGAGGGGTTGAATAAACCTTACCAAATTTTTTGATTTTATTCCTTTAAAAAATATTCAACAGAGTTGACTCAAACAACTATGTCCTTGAGGAACAGCTAAGTTGGCTTTTCATCTAAGTTACCCAATCAACAGACTCGATAGAGTTGTTGATAGTATAACTCGGCTGCTTAATCCAAATACTTAACTTGGATGGTTTGGTTTTTAATAGCGGAAGATTTAACACCCTTTGATTTGTTTTAAGCTTGTTTTAACACTTGATTTTTAGCACTTGGTTATTTATCAGTTGGATAGCAAATAAAATACTAACAATGAGATATAAAATAAATATGCGAGAAAGTAAGTTTCTTTGAAAGTAAATGACACAAATATTTTATAGAGGTTTGAAGATGGGCTAATTCTTCTAATCCTCTCTTCTCCAACTCCTGGAGGAATCCACTATGTAACAGATCGCTTTTACAAAGCGATTATCGATGCGGAGATAGTCTTGATCATACAGCCGGCTTCTCTTGTGACTCAGCTTCTTCACATGGTAGCTACCTTACCACTTCAGCTCACTTCTCAAGTTCTTGGATTTGATCACGAAGCCCGACAACAAACTTGATAATGGTTCAACCTTGAACCTTTCTACAATCCTGACTTGGAAAGTAGACCCCTTTGCCTCTTCAAATGTTTCCTCTTCAACTGTTAAAGGTATCTCTCCTTCACAGCTTGTGTTGGATCGAGTTTCTTCGAGTTTGAGGCTTGAAGAATTGCTCGAATTGCTATGAGAATATTGCAGGTTAAATGCTTGAATATTGCTTGCTTGTTCATGGTTCAGGTAGTCAAGGTCACCTTTTCTCAATAGCTTCCTCAACCTTTTGCGGTGCCCATTTGAAATTTTTCCCGTTGAAGAGATAGGCTAATTTCAAATGTCACTTTGTGTTCGTTGGCTTGTCTTTTCTTGGTCTGCAACCTTGGTGATGTTGACCTTTCCTCATATTAATGGCATTTTAGCGAATGCAGGTGCCTGACACAAGGTGTAGTGTTTCCCATTGGCTTATTCCTTTTGCACAATTCAGGGCCAAACACTTTAGACCTGGCAGCTTTGTCATATTACTAAATGAAGTAATATTCTTGACTTTAATCAACGGTTCTAAGTTAGTTGTCTTGACTTGACTGCTGCCTTTACCCCAGGTGACTTCAGTCTGCTCCAATCATTGGATTGACTCAACTGTCACTTCAACCTGTAGACTTGGCTTCTTGAGTTGACTTAACTGACACTTCTTACAGCTATTCTTCAGCTGACTCTCCTCCAGTCGAGTCCTTGTCTTCCTTCATGGCCTTACTCAGCTGACACACGGCAGAGTCTTCCAACAGTCTGCAGTTGACTTCCTGTACTCTTTGACATAGCTGACTTGACTCAGCTTTTTCTGTCCTATCTATTACAATACAAATTACAAGGAAAATGGGGTGTCAACTTCCTAGTTTAAGATTTACGTGGTATCATCAAAATCTATCAAATACATTTCCTAACATGATGGATCGGGAGACCTAATTATTATTAATCTACTGTTTATGCACCACCCAGGAAGGGGAATAAATTATTTTCGGAATTAAACCCATAGAACTGCATGAATTGGTTTTTAAAACTTTAATTGTATTTAATATTGAAGAAACATGTTGAGATTATGTGCCTGAGGTTGCTTCTATAGATGGTGAAAATACTTGTGGAGTTCGCAAATTTCTTTCTATTGTTTTCTTTTATTTTTGATTTTTAGTTAAAATTACTCAATATTCGGTCGCTTCAATAAAATTAGAATACGATGTTATTATAACCTAAGTGTTTCGAATATCAGTCCTTGAGGAATACGACCTTGTTTGCCATTATTCTATAAACTATACTGTACACTTGCAGTTGTATGAACCAAATATTTTTGGCGAATAAGTTTTTAGCGCCGTGGTCGGGGATTGATTAGATTCTACTTAGATATTGTAATAAGTAGTTGAAATTTAATTGAAGCATATTTTTATTTTTATTATAAATTTTTGAAATAGTCGAAATTATTTTTTTTATATATTATATTTTTTCGGTTCTAACAATGTTTTTGTTAAGTGCAGATAGTGCATGATCACGCGTTCTAGATCGTCCCAGCCAATACCCATTTATGGAAATCGAAAGGACAACAAAGCAACTAAGGAAAAGAGCCAAAGAAATGGCAGATGGGACTAATCCAAACGCCGTGGAAAATATAAACAATGAGGAGCGCCCACCAGGGGTCGGTGTACAGGATAGAATTATGGAAAGACCCGCGAGAAGAGCGGTTATGGATTACTTCCAGCCGAAGGTAAGTCAAACTTGTGGTTGTGTGGCTCGTCTGCCGATCAATGCAAACAATTTTGAAATAAAACCAGCATTTATCCAAATGGTGTCACAAAACTAGTTTGGGGGTAGAGCCGTTGAGGATCAAAACGCGCATCTGGCACACTTTTTAGAAATTTGTGATACAGTTAAAATGAATGCTATTTCGAGATATCATTTGATGTCGCCTTTTTGCATTCTCTCTACGCGATATGGCTAAGGGATGGTTGTGCTCTCTAACACCACCAACCGCAAATTGGGCGGAACTAAGTCAACGGTTTCTAGCCAAGTACTTTCCCACGAGTAAAACGCTACAAATGAAGCCTAAGATCGCCCGGTTTAGGCAATTAGATGCGAGCCACTATATGAAGCATGGGATAGATTAAGGGAATCGTGAAGGAAGTGCCCTCAACACGGATATCCCGACTACCAACAGTTCAATACTTCTATAATGGTTTAAGGGGCAACACAAGAACAATTATAGATGTTGCATCTGGAGGTGCACTACTAGGGAAATATCCTGAGGATGTGCTAGAACTATTAGAGGAGATGGCGAACAACAGTTACCAATGGCCATCTACAAGGTCTACAGTCCGCCGAGTGGTAGAAGTTCAGGATGAGAAGGTCGCCATGCTCACAAAACGCATCCGTCTTTGAATATGAAATCGACGCGTGATGCAAAGAAATGACTCCAAGAGATCCTGCTGTTGTTGAAGAAGAAGCAAATTTTTTGGGCCAACAAAGGAACTTCAACAACAATTATAGAAATAATCAGATACCCAACTACTACCATCCAGTGTTGCGAAACCATGAATATTTCTCTTATGCTAACAACAAAAATATTTTGCAGCCACCCCAGGGATATAACGTGGGTAATCAAGGCAGAGCGGAGTCAAATGAAAAGAAAGCATCTGTTGAAGAGATGCTATCCTCGTTTATCGGAGAGACAAGGGCGAGACTTAACAAAGATGAAGCCAAGATAGATAGGATAGAAGAACTGGTCACTCAGCTAAACATAAACGTAAACGCAAGACTGAAATCTCTCGAAACACAAGTAGCCCAGATCGCAACTGTTGTGGGAGGCCAGCATCAAAAAGGCAAATTTCCAAGCGATACTGAGCTGAATCCACGGGAGCAATGCAACGCCATTCGTCTGATGGATGGCATTGAGGGTTCACAGGTTTCAAATGACAAAGTTTAACAATAGTGATTAGAAATCTGAAGTCTGGCTGAAGACGTAATACTTAGCGTTGTATTGGAGGCAACCCAATTTTTTTTTTCCGTACATTTTTATCGCCTTTAATTTAAATTTAATTGTTATTAAATTTTTAGTTTTGCTTAGTTTTCTTAAGTTGTTGTGTTCGAGGCGTCACGGCAAACTCCCTGCATCGGGAAAAATAAATGTACGGAATCAATACCATACGGGCATGTGAGATCACACGACCTGGCCGTGCGAGAGGGACGACCGCCCAACACCACACAAATCGGGCGTGTGACCATCACACGGCCATGTGATGAAGCATGAGGATTTTAACAGACGCGCGCCCAATGCCACACGGCCAGGACCATGTGCCCTCACACGGCCGTGTGGCCCCAATCGAGAAACGGGCATATTACTTACAACCCCTATTTTAACCCCAAATTCTCACTTTTCCCCCACTTTCTCCTACACAAACCCTAACCCACGAAAATTCTCCCTTAAATACCCAAACTACTCTCAAAATTTCTCCAAATTCACCACAAATTCCAAACTAAAAACACAAATCCTTCATCCTCTCAAGATACCCACCACCAATTACCTTCAAATTTCCAACTTCTCCAAGTTCTACATCAAATTTGGAGTAACTCCAACCAAATATTTCAGATTTTTCTCTTCCAAACCTTGAAATTCATGGCTTCTAGGCATGAAAGTGGAACAAGAAGAAACACAAGAAGAAGGAGGGTGCCGACTCCGGAACTCAACCCGAGATTTAACCAATTTTCGACCCCAAGGAGCCCGAAGCTTCAAATATCAACTTGCCAAATGAAACCCACCAGGCTAGATGGACGATACTCTACTTTCGTCCATAGATTAATACGAGGTATCCCGATGAACCTACACTTACAAATTTGGGTTTAATGGAAAATTTTAGAGCTTTGTGTGGTAGAATTGATTGGCATGAATTTTTAAATGGGCATTGGGCTACTTATTTTGTAATCACACTTGAATTTTTGAGTAGCTTTGAACTGGCGGTGCGAAAAAGAAACATGATGGGAGTTAGGTTTCGCTTGGGCAATGAGAAAAGGGAACTAACTATTGAAGATTTAAATGATTTACAAAACTCCGGCATATGGGGTGGAGGAGCACAAGGAATTCGATAAGGATAGGTTTTGGAAAAAGATAACCGGGAAATGAATTTACACGTCGGGCACTTCTAAGGCGTCTAGTATTCAAAACTCGATATTTTGATATGTTCAACGAGTCTTAGCTGAAACCATTTTTGCGTGGGAGGAGAGTAGTGGGGCATTGAGAGTAGATGAATTATTTATCATTTGGTGTATGGCATCGGGGACTGAGGTGGTGCCAAACGCAGGGGCTATGATAGCCCAGCAATTTGATAGGATTAAAAAAAGTGAGAGGGGTGGAATTTGCATTGGGGGGGTGATTACCCTTATTGCTAAATATTTCAATATTAATTTTGATGGGTTTGTGGAGGCCGATGGGCCTAAATTGATTGATTTGAATGTTCTAACTGCTATGAAGATGATAAAATTTAATGGGCGTGATTAATGGCTCATTCAAGCATATAGAACAACAACTAAGCTTCCCAACCCCAAAGCCACATCCATTAGAAATAGGGGTAACTGGTTGCTTAGAGAGGTAGAGGAGGTTGTTGCTCAAGAAGAGCAAGGTGAGCCAATGAGGGAGATTCCAGAATCCCCTCGACAAGGGAGAAACCGGCCATTTACTATGAGTGAGAGGCTCGAAATGGTAGAAGCTGATGTGTGGAAATTGATAGATGACACATATCAGTTGACGGTAACCGCTGATGAGTATCACCTGGAGTACTTACGTTTGATGCCATCACCCAAAGACATATGTATGAGATGATGTCTCGTATGGAACAGTGGCACATCTCACAAGGCCACTACCATCAACCTCGACCACCACAATGATCTCTATAAGTACTTATTATGCATTCCTCTTTCTTTTGATAATTTCCTCATATGTTCGGGATGAAGCATATTTTAAGTTTGGGGGGTTGTCAACAATGCGTAATTTAGTACTTTCTTGCATTTTGCATTGCATTTAGGACTGCATGTAGAGCACGCCGCATTAATAATTTTCGGAAAAAAATGTTTTTTTGTTTATTCTAGTTTTTGTTTTTTAGCATGTTTATCGCTTTAGCACATTTAATTACTTTTGTGTGTGGTTTTAATTGCTTTTATGTCCAAATTTCTCCGTATGATTTTACTACGAATATTTTATGGCATGGGATAACATACTTAGGGAATAATGTGATAAATTGTTCGGAGAAAAGTTATTTATTTGCTTGGCATATATTAAGAAAATTGGGTATTTGAGCATGTTGCGAAAAATAAGCCTGTGGGCTTTTGTGCCTTAAACGCTTTACATTATGCGGACTAATTTTTTTCTTGAGTGTGTCATTCATGATTGATAGAACTCTAGAACTTGCTCGCATATCTTCATTGAAGCCATGTATGTGTGTGCAATTTTTGAAAATGATCTAAGGCCATCTTTGTTTAGCCTACATAGCCTAAAAAGCCTACCTATGAACTCATGATTCCCTAGTTAGCTAATTTTGAGCCAAAACTATTATTTTGAGCCACATTGATCTTAAAATTTATATTTTTTTAACCCTAAAATTTCTTAAGCTTATAAAAATAAATAAGTTTGGAGGAGATGTAGTGAAAATTTAGGAAAAAAGAGGAAGTTGGCAAAAGAAAGATGGAGGAGTATCTGGGTAAAAGAATACATGAAGCTCGAAAAAGAACAAAAATCTCTGAAAATGACATAGAGAAAATTGAGCAAAGCAAAAAAAAAATCTAAGAAACAGACTAATCGACATAAAGTGTACAAACTCAAGAAACCGCTTTACGAATTGAAACAAGCTCCAAGAGCTTGGTATGATACATTGTCTCAATTCCTTAGAGACAATGGATTTACCAAGGGAAAGGTTGATAGAACCCTCTTCAGAATTCAAGATGAGAGAACATTTTGCTTGTTCGAATCTATGTGGATGACATCATCTATGTGGGAGAATTAACCTTCTTCTTAGGACTCGGAGTAAAGAAAATGAAGGATGGAACCTTCAAAAACCAAACTAAGTACATAAGAGTTTTGATGAAGAAGTTTGATATGGAAGAGAAGTCATCTATGAAAATTCCAGTGAACACCTCAATCAAAATTGATATGGATGCAGAGGGCAAACCAGTTGATCAAACAAAATATAGAGCACCCATTGGATCATTGCACTATTTGACTGGCAACATATCTGACAGCACCTTTGCAGTTGGAGTTTGTGCAAGGCTTCAATCTGCACCAAAAGAGAGTCATATGACTGTTGCCAAGATGATATTGATTGTGGTATCCTAAAGAAGGAGGCTTCAAACTGATTGGATATTTAGATTCAGATTATGTTGGATGTAGGGTTGACAGAAAGGTACATCTGTACGTGTCAATTTCTTGGAAATAGATTAGTTTCTTGGTTCAAGAAAAAAAAAATTCAATAGCTATATCAACAATCAAGCCGAGTGTATTCTTTGCAGTGACTATTGTGCCCAAGTTTTATGGATGAGACAATAGCTGAGAGACTATGATATTGAAGAAAAAGAAATTTCTAATATGTGTGCAACACGAGTGCAATTGCAATCACACAGAATCAAGTATTGCACTCAAGGACAAAGCACATTGATGTCAGATATCATTTTAATAGAGATCATGTTGAAAAGAAAGACATCACATTGAAATATGTCTCAATTGAGAAGCAGTTAGATGATATATTCACAAAGCCCTTACGTGAATCAAGAGTTGAAGACTGAATTTGGATTAATTGAGCTAAGTTAAAAAGCTCAGAAGAGTTATTCAGCAGAGTGTGAAATAAAGAAATTGTAATTCAGAAGAGTTTTATTCATTCAGCATAGTAAAATCAGCCAAATCGGACACTCGGCACTGTTAAACCAACTAAACAACTGAGTCATACCAGTTGACTAAAGAGAGAAGCAGAGTCAATGCAAGTTAAAAGTAGACCCATTTATTGTCTATGAGACAAAAGAGGGTCGTATTCATTAAAGCGGGAATGTTTCTAAGATGATCTCAGCATCATTTAATGCAAGACAATAAAAGCTACTACATAAACCCTATGATTGGCATAAATGTTGTGGATTTTTAATGCGAGCAATTAAAGGCGATATTCTGGATAAATCTTAACCGTTGATCAAAATTCAAATTGCAAGATTTCAAAAACATCTCCTAATGTTTCATATATATCAGAACAATTATCTCTCTCTCCTCATTTACATTCAAAACTCTCAAAACTCCGAAATCATCTCTGCGAAGAAACTCTATTTCGAAATTTCTTAATCTCTCAAAAATCATCATGGCACCCAAGAAATCATCAAGCTCTGCTCTCGATTTCGCTAAGATTTCTAAGAAAGTGTACTCTGGTGCACTTATTGACACCTAAGGGTTGGTCAAGCAGTCATCAGACCAAATAAGGGGTGAGAAAATAGTAAAACACCTCGAATAATTGGGACTTTTGAAGTTCCTTACACTACAGATGCCACAGATTTACCTTGAAGAAGTGGTGATGTTCTACATAAACGCCTTCGTTCATGATGATGGCATTGATTCTTTTATGAATGGCCAAGTGACGATCTTTGCAGTTGACTTGATTAAGTTGCTTCATCTTCCCAGTAGCGAACTCACTAAGCTGAAGGACTATGAGTTTGATCTTCAGAAAATTTTGGAGAAGATTGATATAGATGAGGTTGTTGCTAAGTATAATTCTTTAGTCACGAAGTTCGTGATCAAGGAAGCGTACCACAAGCTTATGGATGTAGTGGCCAAATGTGTTGACATAAAATTTGGCTCTTACAATCAGTTGTCCCTCGCTAAGCTGACTGTAATGGCAGCAATCTTGGAAGATTTGGAGGTCAACTGAAGTACATATTTCACAAGTTGTGTCAAAATGTACACAATGTGGAGGTAGCTAGAGGAAAGTTCAAGAGTACATTGGGCTATGTGGAGGTAGCTGAAGGAAATTCAAGAGTACAATGAGGAAACAAAATCATTGAGATTCCCTTGGAAAGGCATTCCAAGAGGGATCAGGATAAGCAAGCTGCTGTAGCTGCTCCTGTCATTGAAGAAAGAGCTGCAATAGAGTCAACTTTTAAAAAGCAACTGTGGAGACCATTGTTGAATCTATTGTGTATGTTAGGCCACAAGAAGAATAGATAACTATCAGAGATGAAGTTGTGCCAGAAGAAGTTGATTCCCTTGTTTATCCTGATATTGAGGCTATGTTATATATTTGGAGAAGGTGGAAGCTAAGCAAGAGCCAATATCAGTTTGAGAGGCCAGAAATGATTGAAGAAGAAGAGTGGCTTCTGGACTTCTTGAAAAATGCTTCAGTGACACAGGCATTGCATGAGGCTTACTCAACCTAGGTGTTGTATGAAAAGAAATATAAGGAAAGGGAGAATGTGCTCGAAAAGGGAAAGAGTGCTGTTGAGACCCGTCAATGACCCTTCTCAGATGCAGTCATTCCTAATGTGTACAACAGTGATGAGGAAAGAGAAGTTGGTGGAGATGTAGTAGAGGTTGCATAGCTAAGGCAAGCTCTTAGAGAATCTTGTGAGATGGCTGAGCGAGCACAACAGACTATGGTATGGTAGAAACAACATCCCCACCCTAATTAGAGAAGAAGTGATGATGAGAGACACAACTACTCTCTCATCACTAGCTCACTCAAATCTCATGACGATCTTGAAAATCCGGGAATTGGCAATGACGCTTGAAAATGTTAAAGATATGTCAACCACAATAGGGAACCCACCGAGCCACACCAAGATCACAAGGTTGAGACAACAAATACATAATTAGTTGAAACTCATAAAATGACTAAGTTCCTGTGATGATTGATCCCACTATCATGCAAAATCCATTAGCATTTGTTGAGATAGGCGAGGGGAAATCGGTCACACTACAACCCAAGTCACTTCAAAAAATATTGAAAGGGTTGTAGGGGTACAAGCAGAAATGGAGTTAGGGGGCACAATATGTTAAGAAATTTATTGTATAAATTTTAATGATGCTTAGAAAACTTTGTATTAGGAAGTTGGCATACCCCATTTTGGTATGTAAGTTCTACTATGTAATAGATAGAGTATTAGCTGAGTCAATGGAAGCTAAGTATAGTATGCATAATACTTGCTGAAAATGCATAGAAGAATCAAATTAGTCGCAACTGAGTGGATCAGAAGACCTTCAGTCAAGTACATTAGCTAAGTCTTTCAGAAGACTTACAATAGAGTCAACCAAGGAATGATGGAGATGACTCAAGTCAAAGTGGTAAAACAGGTGAAGGACTCAGAGACAACTGAAAAGAGTATGTTATGTTAAAGTCAATGAACTTACCTATTTTGGTAATATGAAACGGACTGCAACCTTAGAGTGTTCTGTTGAAGGTGCAAGAAGAATAAGCCAATTGGAAGCTCAGAAAACTCGATACATTTTCAGAAGACTGCAAGTATCATATTAACTAGGTTGGGAAGTTGCAAAAATAAAACAAGCCAACGAATAATAAGTAAGAGTTTGAATTTTGTCTATCTCTTCAATGGACAAAATTTGAACTCCTATTATAAAGGATACCCAATCATGATAGTGATGAAGAGGATGTTATTGAACCTATTTTTCAAAACGATGCTCAAAATGATCAACCTTCAACCTCAAATGTTCCTCAAGAAGACAAAGGTGATACTTCGGATCTTCCTGTGGCATTGAAATTTAAGGGAGATCACCCAAAAGATCTCATTATTGGTGATCCCCTTGATAAAGTGATGACTCGAAGAAAATTTGCCGAGAAAGCTCTTAAATCTCAAAAAGAGCCTAAAAATGCTAAGGAAGCTATTGAAGATGAGGATTGGTTTTTAGAAATGCAAGAGGAGTTGAATAAATTTGAAAGAAATGATGTTTGGGAATTGGTACCTTGTCCTCCATCTCAAACAATTATTTGTACAAAATGGGTATTTCGGAACAAGATCGATGACCAAGGCAATATTGTTCGAAAAACTACAAGATTTGCTTGATGTATTTCCTGAGGATCTTCATGGTGTTCCGCCAGAGAGAGGGGTGGAATTTGTCATAGAATTAGTGCCTGGCGACACCTATATCCAAGGAACCATATCGAGTGGCTCTTGTAGAACTGAAAGAACTCAAGGAACAACTACAAGATTTGCTTGATAAAGGATTCATTAGACCGAGTTTCTCAACATGGGGTGTACCAGTCTTATTTGTCAAAAAGAAGGACGGGATGATGAGATTGTGTATTGATTATTGTGAACTTAATAAGGTGCTCATCAAGAACAAATTCCATCTTCCGAGAATTGAGGAATTATTTGACCAACTTCAGGGTGTTGGGTATTTTTCTAAGATTGATTTGAGATCAGGCTACCATCAATCGCGCATTCGAGAAGAAGACATCCCAAAAACCGCATTTCATTCTCGCTACGGTCATTATGAATTTCTTGTCATGCCATTTAGTTTGACTAATGCCCCAGCCGCATTCATGGACTTAATGAACCGCGTCTTTTCTGATTATCTTGATCAATTCGTCATAGTCTTTATTGACGATATCCTTATTTATTCTCGGTTAAAGGAAGAACACGAACAATATTTAAGACTAGTATTGCAGAGACTCCGAGAGAAAAAATTATTTGCAAAATTCAGTAAATGCGAGTTTTGGTTAGACTGTGTTCCTTTCTTGGGACATATTGTTTCTCGAGAGGGGATTTCTGTAGATCCTAGCACGGTTGAGGTGGTGAAAAATTGGCCTACACCAAAGAACGTAGAAGAGATCCGCAACTTTCTTGGGTTAGCTGGCTACTACAGAAGATTCGTCGAGGGTTTCTCTAAGATCTCCGCTCCACTAACTCAACTAACGAGTAAGAACACTAAGTTTCAATGGGATGACAAGTGTGAAAAGAGTTTCAGCGAGTTGAAAGAAAGATTGACGATGGCTCCAATTCTTACACTACCGAATGGGATTGATGGTTTTATTATCTACAGTGATGCATCATTGAAGGGTTTAGGTTGTGTTCTTATGCAACATGGGAAAGTAATTGCTTACGCTTCTAGAAAACTGAAGGATTATGAGAAAAAGTATCCAACTAACGATCTAGAATTAGCAGTTGTGGTTTTCGCATTAAAAATATGGCGACACTACTTATACGGGGCTAGGTGTGAAATTTACATCGATCATAAAAGTCTAAAATATTTCTCCACTCAGAAAGAACTTAATATGAAACAACGCAGATGGCTTGAACTAGTGAAGGACTGATATATGGAATGTCGTTATTGATATATGGAATGCCGTTATTGAAGGGATTGATCATCCTACCAAGAAATTAGAAGATGGCACCTCGGTTCTCAAGTCACTAAAGGAATTCGATGACAACGACAAGAAGGTTTTCTCTCTAAACGGTAAGGCCTTAAATATTTTACATTGCTCTGTTACCGCCACCGAATATAATTGCATAAGAGTAATACGGTCGGCACATGAAGTTTGGGAAAAATTGGAGACACTCTATGAAGGAACAAAGAAGGTCAAACAAGCAAGAAAAACCATGCTTGTCAAAGACTTTGAAAACTTCAATATGCATGATGGTGAAAGCATATCCGGAATGGTGGAAAGGCTTGACAACATTGCCAATCCTCTTGTGGCACTTGGCAAAGTCATCTCCGAAGAAGACAATGTGACTAAGGTATTGAACGCTCTACCCGGCTTATGGTCCGAAAAGGTGACGGCTATCACGGAAGAACAAAATCTCAAAACACTCAAGTTCGATGAGCTCATTGGGAACCTCCTCATATATGAAGTCTATCTCAAAAAAAGGAAAAATTCCAAACCATCCACCTCACAAT
The DNA here is from genome assembly GCA_016081115.2 of Rehmannia glutinosa. NCBI lineage: Eukaryota > Viridiplantae > Streptophyta > Magnoliopsida > Lamiales > Orobanchaceae > Rehmannia > Rehmannia glutinosa. The sequence continues at coordinate 43,879 of JABTTQ020000285.1, read as the reverse complement.
TGGGTATGCATAATATTCCTAAAGGTTTGGCATCTTCTTCTAATAATGTATATTATGCTAGTGACGAGGATGATGAGGAGACGACCGCTCTTGTCCGAAAGTTTGCAAAATTTGTGAATAAAAATAAGGCAAGAAAGCCGAGAGACAACTCGTATTTCAAATGCGGAAAACTCGGGCACTACATAGCCGATTGCCCAAAACTAGCAGAAGAGGAACAAAAGAAAAAGCATTTTTCGAAAAAGAAGGCACTAAATGCAGATGTCAAAACTTGGGATGAACTTCTTGCCACATCCGACGAAGAAGGAGAAACCGAACATGGTCTTATGGCCATAGATGATGAAAATAACGAGGTGGTAGGGGCTATAACGGTTCCGGAAGACTCAAAATGGCTCGTGGACAGCGGGTGTTCGGGCCATATGATTGGAAGGAGAGAACGTTTTACCAACATCAAGCTCCAAGAAGAGGGTATGGTCATGTTTGGGAATGGCAAAGGAAAAATTCTTGGAAATGGCGAAATTGGTAATTTTTCTTTCTCTCTTAGTAATGTTCTTTTAGTAGAAGAGCTTAAGTTTAATTTGATAATTGTTAGCCAACTTTGCGATTCTAATTATGATGTTGTTTTTAATAAAGAAAAATGCCTTATTCGTAAAAATGATAAAATTATTTGTGAAGCAAATAGGAAAGGCAGTCTTTACAAAATTTGTACAAGTGATTTGGTTAGTCAAACTATTTCTTGTCTTGTCGCTAATAATGATTTAACGAGTTTATGGCATAGGCGACTTGGACATGTTGGATATAAGAATTTGAAAAATATTTACAAAAACCAACATGTAAAAGGACTACCCAAATTGAATTTTGAAAATCTTGGCTTATGTGACACTTGTCAAAAGAACAAATTAGTTAAAAGTAGTTTCAAGCCCAAAAATGAAATTTCCACAACCAAGCCTCTACAACTTCTTCATTTAGATTTGTATGGGGATATTGGTACGGCTAGTCTAAGTGGAAAATATTATACTTTCATTATTGTCGATGATTTTTCTAGATATACTTGGGCTATTTTTCTTGCAAATAAAAGCGATGCCGTTAATGAGTTTGTTAAGTTGTGTAGACTTATTGAGAATGAAAAGGAAGATACTATTAAATCTATTCAAAGTGATCGAGGTGGAGAATTTGATAGAGAATTTAGAGTCTTTTGTGAAACCAATGGATATGCTCACAATTTTTCGGCTCCAAGGATACCTCAACTAAATGGGGTAGCCGAAAGAAAGAATCGGACACTTCAAGAAATGAGTCGATCGATGCTCAATGAATTTTCACTTCCAAAATATTTTTGGGCCGAAGCCGTAAGTATCGCTTGCTATGTCATTAATCGAGTTTATCTTCTTCCTAAAATGAATAAAACTCCATATGAGCTTTGGAAAGGAAGAACTCCAAATATTAGTTATTTCAAAATATTTGGATGTAAATGTTTTATTTTGAATACTAAGGATCAATTGGACAAACTTGATCCTAAGGCCGATGAAGGTATATTTATGAGGTATTCAATCAAGAGTAAAGCATATCGTGTTTACAATAAGACTAATATGGTTGTTGAAGAATCCATCCATGTTAAATTCAATGAAGGCTCGGGTGTTGAAAGGATACCCAATGATGAAAGTGATGAGGAGGATACTATTGAACCCATTGTTCAAAATGATGCTCAAAATGATCAACCTTCTACTTCGAATGATCAACCGTCAACCTCAAATGTTCCTCAAGAAGACAAAGGTGATACTTTGGATTTTCCCGTGGCATTGAAATTTAAGGGAGATCACCCAAAAGATCTCTTTATTGGTGATCCCCTTGATAAAGTGATGACAAGAAGAAAATTTGTCGAGAAAGCTCTTATATCTCAAAAAGAGCCTAAAAATGCTAAGGAAGCTATTGAAGATGAGGATTGGTTTTTAGAAATGCAAGAGGAGTTGAATCAATTTGAATGAAATGATGTTTGGGAATTGGTACCTTGTCCTCTTTCACAAACTATTATTGGTACAAAATGGGTATTTCGAAACAAACTCAATGATCAAGGAAATATTGTTAAGAAGGCCTTATATGGTTTAAAACAAGCACCCCGTGCATGGTATGATAGACTTAGCTCTTTTCTTTTGCAAAATGGATTTACAAGAGGTAAAGTTGATACTACTCTCTTTGTTTTTGAAAAAGGGAAAAATTGCTTATTAGTACAAATTTATGTTGATGATATTATTTTTGGTGCTACTAATGAATCCTTGTGCAAGAAATTTTCTAAGTTAATGCAAGGTGAATTCGAGATGAGTATGATGGGGGAGCTCAACTTCTTCTTTGGACTTCAAATTAAGTAATGCTAAGAAGGTATTTATATTTCACAATCAAAATATACAAAAGAACTTTTGAAGAAGTTCGGCATTGAAGAAGGAAGAACCGTCTCTACTCCTATGGCAACCAATATCAAGATTGACAAAGATGAAAAAGATAAATCGGTCGATGAATCTAAGTATCGAGGTATGATTGGTAGTTTACTTTATTTAACCGCAAGTAGACCGGACATTCTTCATGCCTTATGCCTATGTGCTCGTTTTCAAAGCAATCCCAAAGAATCTCATATGAGTGTCGTTAAAAGGATTTTTCGATATTTGAAAGGCACTATTCAATATTGTTTATTTTATCCAAAGAATGAAAAATTTTCTCTTAAAGATTATAGTGATTCGGACTATGCAGGAAATATTGATGATCGTAAAAGTACCTCCAGATCATGTCAATTTTTAGGCGATTGCCTAGTTTCTTGGTTTTCAAATAAACAAAATTGTGTTTCACTCTCAACGGCCGAAGCCGAATATATTTATGCGGCCTTTTATTGTACTCAATTGCTTTGGATGAAACAAACCTTAGCGGATTATAAATGTTCTTTTGAAAATGTTTCTATTTTTGTGATAACATATCCGCTATAAATATTGCTCAAAACCCGGTTCATCATAACCGTACTAAACATATTGAGATTCGACATCATTTTCTAAGGGATTGTGTTTCAAAACGAAAATTGAGATATCTTTTGTTCCATCTCAAGATCAATTAGCGGATATTTTTACAAAACCGCTATCTTCCGATACTTTTGCTTCAATACGAGCTCGGTTAGGCATAATGCATATTGAATGAGGTCTATGTTTGTAAATTTGCACGTTTTTAAAACTTATGGGTGAAAAATCGGATTTTTGGTGCAAAATTTGGACAGAGATGGATCGTGTTTAGACACCTCGGCCGAGAAGGTCGACCAGGTCGACCAGTGCGAGGGGACCGGCGCCCTAGGTGTTTTCAGATATAAAAATGTTTCTGTCTTTCAAACTGTCATTTTAGAATTTTTCTTCCAAAATCGAACCCCTTTGCAAACTTAACACACAATTCACTCAAAATGATTTCTTACTTATAAATTCTGTATTTTTGAGTGTATATTACTAGTATTTCTTCATTATTATCCGACTTCTCCGATTAATTGGTAAGTTTAATTTCTTTTTAAACTCAATTGGGTTGAACCCTTGAGAAAGAGCTTGTATTTTGATATCTTGATGAATTTCTTGTATAATTATGATGAGCATGATGATTGTTGATGGATAATATTTGTATAATTGTATTTGGTGATGACAAATTTTGGCTTCATTACATTCCAAAGGCATTATACATCTCTTCTTTTATTCGACGCACGTCAAGTGTTTGACAAAATGTTTCTATGAAAAATTCATCACCTACATGATTCTCTCGATTTTAAAAGTCTTATATACTTATAGAGATCATGTTTTATCAATCAAATGCTTTTGCAAATCAAATGGTCAAATTTTCCCTTTTATTTGGAATTTAAGCTTCAATATTCAAAACGCTCGATAAATAGATTAAATATAAGTCCAAGCGGCTACGATAATCTAGAGGGGGGTGAATAGATTATCTTCATCTTTTCGATTTTGCCCCCTTTTTCAAACAGAATGCTCAAAGACAACAATAAAGGTGCAGAATGTAAACAACACACGTCGATTTATAGAGGTTCAACCCACCTAGGGCCTAATCCTCTACCACCCCAGTATATCCGGGATGGATTTCAAAAAGAAAAAAGATTTTATTAATTACCAAAATTAATACAACACCAACTTACAACACCTTTAAGAGCACCACACTCTTCTTCAACACCACTTATGAGATTACCATAATCTCTCTTGAAGATTACCACAATCTCCAAACGGCACCTTGTGAAGATTACCACAATCTTCACCCTTGAAGAGCACCACACTCTTCAACACCTCAACAAGAAGATTACCACAATCTTCTTACACCTAACACCTAGTTCACCCAAGTGTGTTCTTACCACAAGAACACTCACAAGGATATCTTGTGTTGGAATGATGACCACAAATCAAGATTACAACTCAATAATGAATATTACAATTTGAGTGTAAAGTGTAATCAAGAATAGCCTAGACCTCAAGGATGTGAAAGTGATAAGCTAGGCAAAATTACAACAAGAATAATAACAATGACGAACAAATATTTGCTTGAAGTGTATCTTGTTGTGTTGTGTCTCAATTGTTGTTTTGGTTGCTCCAAAACTTCCTCTATTTATAGGAGATAATTGATCAAGCATAGGCTCCTCTTGGGGATTGAAAATCTACAGAAAAATACAATTAAAATCAAGAATATAGCTGTTAGAAATCAATCCCACATTTTAAGAAAATATGTCTGCTGTCAAACGGTCATATTTTTGCTGTCAAAGCACAGGGCGACCGGTCGCACAGAAATAGAAGTTTGAAACGAAACACAGGAAATTTACACAGGGCGACCGGTCGACGTGTACCTCGACCGGTCGTCCCTATCATCAACCGGTCCCCCTTAAAGGTTTTAGAGAAAATCAAGTTCTATTTCAAAAACTAAACTTGCAGGTACTGGTCGACCCCTGGGCGACCGGTCGACGCCCATGGCGACCGGTCGACCGGCTTGATTTTTCTTCCATCTCATTTTCTGTTTCAAAAATCATCTTCAGGTACGGGTTGCCCTATAGGGCGACCGGTCGACCAAGAGACAGAAATATTGTCCAATTTTTATCGAAAATAAAACCCAAGAAATACTCCGAAATTTTAGTAAAAACATTTTAAACCAATCGAAAGTATTTAGACAACATTTAGAAACCTTGTTTTAAAATGTTCTTTTGAAAATGTTTCTATTTTTGTGATAACATATCCGCTATAAATATTTCTCAAAACCCGGTTCATCATAACCGTACTAAACATATTGAGATTCGACATCATTTTCTAAGGGATTGTGTTTCAAAACGAAAAATTGAGATATCTTTTGTTCTATCTCAAGATCAATTAGCGGATATTTTTACAAAACCGCTATCTTCCGAGACTTTTGCTTCAATACGAGCTCGGTTAGGCATAATGCATATTGAATGAGGTCTATGTTTGTAAATTTGCACGTTTTTAAAACTTATGGGTGAAAAATCGGATTTTTGGTGCAAAATTTGGACAGAGAGATCGGTCAGTGTTTAGACACCGGCCGACGAGATAGTCGGCCGTCGACCAGTGCGAGGGACCCGGTCGCCCTAGGTGTTTTCAGATATAAAAATGTTTCTGTCTTTCAAACTGTCATTTTAGAATTTTTCTTCCAAAATCGAACCTCTTTGCAAATTTAACACACAATTCACTCAAAATGATTTCTTACTTATAAATTCTGTATTTGTGAGTGTATATTACTTGTATTTCTTCATTATGATCCGACTTCTCCGATTAATTGGTAAGTTTAATTTCTTTTTAAACTCAATTGGGTTGAACCCTTGAGAAAGAGCTTGTATTTTGATATCTTGATGAATTTCTTGTATAATTATGATGAGCATGATGATTGTTGATGGATAATATTTGTATAATTGTATTTGGTGATGACAAATTTTGGCTTCATTACATTCCAAAGGCGTTATACATCTCTTCTTTTATTCGACGCACGCCAAGTGTTTGACAAAATGTTTCTATGAAAAATTCATCACCTACATGATTCTCTCGATTTTAAAAGTCTTATATACTTATAGAGATCATGTTTTATCAATCAAATGAGCTTTTGCAAATCAAATGATCAAATTTTCCCTTTTATTTGGAATTTAAGCTTCAATATTCAAAACGCTCGATAAATAGATTAAATATAAGTCCAAGCGGCTACGATAATCTAGAGGGGGTGAATAGATTATCTTCATCTTTTCGATTTTGCCCTCTTTTTCAAATCGAATGCTCAAAGACAACAATAAAGGTGCGGAATGTAAACAACACACGTCGATTTATAGAGGTTCAACCCACCTAGGGCCTAATCCTCTACCACCCCAAGATATCCGGATGGATTTCAAAAAGAAAAAAGATTTTATTAATTACCAAAATTAATACAACACCAACTTACAACACCTTTAAGAGCACCACACTCTTCTTCAACACCACTTATGAGATTACCACAATCTCTCTTGAAGATTACCACAATCTCCAAACGGCACCTTGTGAAGATTACCACAATCTTCACCCTTGAAGAGCACCACACTCTTCAACACCTCAACAAGAAGATTACCACAATCTTCTTACACCTAACACCTAGTTCACCCAAGTGTGTTCTTACCACAAGAACACTCACAAGGATATCTTGTGTTGGAATGATGACCACAAATCAAGATTACAACTCAATAATGAATATTACAATTTGAGTGCAAAGTGTAATCAAGAATAGCCTAGACCTCAAGGATGTGAAAGTGATAAGCTAGGCAAAATTACAACAAGAATAATAACAATGAAGAACAAATATTTGCTTGAAGTGTATCTTGTTGTGTTGTGTCTCAATTGTTGTTTTGGTTGCTCCAAAACTTCCTCTATTTATAGGAGATAATTGATCAAGCATAGGCTCCTCTTGGGGATTGAAAATCTACGAAAAAATACAATTAAAATCAAGAATATAGTTGTTAGAAATCAATCCCACATTTTAAGAAAATATGTCTCATCAAACGGTCATATTTTTTCTTTGTCAAAACTGTGACGACCGTCGCATACGAAAATAGAAGTTTGAAACGAAACACGGAAATTTACAGGCGTAGGTCGTCGTGTACCTCGACCGTCGTCCCTATCATCAACCGGTCCCCCTTAAAGGTTTTAGAGAAAATCAAGTTCTATTTCAAAAACTAAACTTGCAGTCAGGTCTTGGTCGACCCACTGGCGGCCGACGCCCGACGCCCATGGCGGCCGGTCGGCCGCCGATTTTTCTTCCATCTCATTTTCTGTTTCAAAAATCATCTTCAGGTACGGGTTGCCCTATAGGACGACCGGTCGACCAAGAGACAGAAATATTGTCCAATTTTTATCGAAAATAAAATCCAACAAATACTCCGAAATTTTAGTAAAAACATTTTAAACCAATCGAAAGTATTTAGACAACATTTAGAAACCTTGTTTTAAAATGTTCTTTTGAAAATGTTTCTATTTTTGTGATAACATATCCGCTATAAATATTTCTCAAAACCCGGTTCATCATAACCGTACTAAACATATTGAGATTCGACATCATTTTCTAAGGGATTGTGTTTCAAAACGAAAAATTGAGATATCTTTTGTTCTATCTCAAGATCAATTAGCGGATATTTTTACAAAACCGCTATCTTCCGAGAATTTTGCTTCAATACGAGCTCGGTTAGGCATAATGCATATTGAATGAGGTCTATGTTTGTAAATTTGCATGTTTTTAAAACTTATGGGTGAAAAATCGGATTTTTGGTTCAAAATTTGGACAGAGACTGGACTGGTGTTTAGACACCGGTCGACAGAGAGGTCGACCGGTCGACCAGGTGCAGGGACCGGTCGCCCTAGGTGTTTTCAGATATAAAAATGTTTCTGTCTTTCAAACTGTCATTTTAGAATTTTTCTTCCAAAATCGAACCTCTTTGCAAATTTAACACACAATTCACTCAAAATGATTTCTTACTTATAAATTCTGTATTTTTGAGTGTATATTACTTGTATTTCTTCATTATGATCCGACTTCTCTGATTAATTGGTAAGTTTAATTTCTTTTTAAACTCAATTGGGTTGAACCCTTGAGAAAGAGCTTGTATTTTGATATCTTGGTGAATTTCTTGTATAATTATGATGAGCATGATGATTGTTGATGGATAATATTTGTATAATTGTATTTGGTGATGACAAATTTTGGCTTCATTACATTCCAAAGGCGTTATACATCTCTTCTTTTATTCGACGCACGCCAAGTGTTTGACAAAATGTTTCTATGAAAAATTCATCACCTACATGATTCTCTCGATTTTAAAAGTCTTATATACTTATAGAGATCATGTTTTATCAATCAAATGAGCTTTTGCAAATCAAATGATCAAATTTTCCCTTTTATTTGGAATTTAAGCTTCAATATTCAAAACGCTCGATAAATAGATTAAATATAAGTCCAAGCGGCTACGATAATCTAGAGGGGGGTGAATAGATTATCTTCATCTTTTCGATTTTGCCCTCTTTTTCAAATCGAATGCTCAAAGACAACAATAAAGGTGCGGAATGTAAACAACACACGTCGATTTATAGAGGTTCAACCCACCTAGGGCCTAATCCTCTACCACCCCAGTATATCCGGGATGGATTTCAAAAAGAAAAAAGATTTTATTAATTACCAAAATTAATACAACACCAACTTACAACACCTTTAAGAGCACCACACTCTTCTTCAACACCACTTATGAGATTACCATAATCTCTCTTGAAGATTACCACAATCTCCAAACGGCACCTTGTGAAGATTACCACAATCTTCACCCTTGAAGAGCACCACACTCTTCAACACCTCAACAAGAAGATTACCACAATCTTCTTACACCTAACACCTAGTTCACCCAAGTGTGTTCTTACCACAAGAACACTCACAAGGATATCTTGTGTTGGAATGATGACCACAAATCAAGATTACAACTCAATAATGAATATTACAATTTGAGTGCAAAGTGTAATCAAGAATAGCCTAGACCTCAAGGATGTGAAAGTGATAAGCTAGGCAAAATTACAACAAGAATAATAACAATGAAGAACAAATATTTGCTTGAAGTGTATCTTGTTGTGTTGTGTCTCAATTGTTGTTTTGGTTGCTCCAAAACTTCCTCTATTTATAGGAGATAATTGATCAAGCATAGGCTCCTCTTGGGGATTGAAAATCTACAGAAAAATACAATTAAAATCAAGAATATAGTTGTTAGAAATCAATCCCACATTTTAAGAAAATATGTCTGCTGTCAAACGGTCATATTTTTTTCTTTGCCAAAGCACTGAAGCGGCCGCATTAAAATAGAAGTTTGAAACGAAACACGAAATTTACACGGGCGACCGGTCGTCGTGTACCTCGACCTCGACTTGTCGTCCCTATCATCAACCGGTCCCCCTTAAAGGTTTTAGAGAAAATCAAGTTCTATTTCAAAACTAAACTTTGCAGTCTTGGTCGACCCACAGGCGGCCGGTCGACGCCCATGGCGACCGGTCGACCGGCTTGATTTTTCTTCCATCTCATTTTCTGTTTCAAAAATCATCTTCAGGTACGGGTTGCCCTATAGGACGACCGGTCGACCAAGAGAGCAAATATTGTCCAATTTTTATCGAAAATAAAATCCAACAAATACTCAAATTTTAGTAAAAACATTTTAAACCAATCGAAAGTATTTAGACAACATTTAGAAACCTTGTTTTAAAATGTTCTTTTGAAAATGTTTCTATTTTTGTGATAACATATCCGCTATAAATATTTCTCAAAACCCGGTTCATCATAACCGTACTAAACATATTGAGATTCGACATCATTTTCTAAGGGATTGTGTTTCAAAACGAAAAATTGAGATATCTTTTGTTCTATCTCAAGATCAATTAGCGGATATTTTTACAAAACCGCTATCTTCCGAGAATTTTGCTTCAATACGAGCTCGGTTAGGCATAATGCATATTGAATGAGGTCTATGTTTGTAAATTTGCATGTTTTTAAAACTTATGGGTGAAAAATCGGATTTTTGGTTCAAAATTTGGATGAGATGATCGGTAGTGTTTGAACACCGGCGACAGAGAGGTCGGCCGTCGACCAGTGCGAGGACCGGTCGCCATACTAGGTGTTTTTCGAGATATAAAAATGTTTCTGTCTTTCAAACTGTCATTTTAGAATTTTTCTTCCAAAATCGAACCTCTTTGCAAATTTAACACACAATTCACTCAAAATGATTTCTTACTTATAAATTCTGTATTTTTGAGTGTATATTACTTGTATTTCTTCATTATGATCCGACTTCTCTGATTAATTGGTAAGTTTAATTTCTTTTAAACTCAATTGGGTTGAACCCTTGAGAAAGAGCTTGTATTTTGATATCTTGGTGAATTTCTTGTATAATTATGATGAGCATGATGATTGTTGATGGATAATATTTGTATAATTGTATTTGGTGATGACAAATTTTGGCTTCATTACATTCCAAAGGCGTTATACATCTCTTCTTTTATTCGACGCACGCCAAGTGTTTGACAAAATGTTTCTATGAAAAATTCATCACCTACATGATTCTCTCGATTTTAAAAGTCTTATATACTTATAGAGATCATGTTTTATCAATCAAATGAGCTTTTGCAAATCAAATGATCAAATTTTCCCTTTTATTTGGAATTTAAGCTTCAATATTCAAAACGCTCGATAAATAGATTAAATATAAGTCAAAAAGGCTCACGATAATCTAGAGGGGGGTGAATAGATTATCTTCATCTTTTCGATTTTGCCCTCTTCTTCAAATCGAATGCTCAAAGACATCAATAAAGGTGCGGAATGTAAACAACACACGTCGATTTATAGAGGTTCAACCCACCTAGGGCCTAATCCTCTACCACCCCAGTATATCCGGGATGGATTTCAAAAAGAAAAAAGATTTTATTAATTACCAAAATTAATACAACACCAACTTACAACACCTTTAAGAGCACCACACTCTTCTTCAACACCACTTATGAGATTACCACAATCTCTCTTGAAGATTACCACAATCTCCAAACGGCACCTTGTGAAGATTACCACAATCTTCACCCTTGAAGAGCACCACACTCTTCAACACCTCAACAAGAAGATTACCACAATCTTCTTACACCTAACACCTAGTTCACCCAAGTGTGTTCTTACCACAAGAACACTCACAAGGATATCTTGTGTTGGAATGATGACCACAAATCAAGATTACAACTCAATAATGAATATTACAATTTGAGTGCAAAGTGTAATCAAGAATAGCCTAGACCTCAAGGATGTGAAAGTGATAAGCTAGGCAAAATTACAACAAGAATAATAACAATGAAGAACAAATATTTGCTTGAAGTGTATCTTGTTGTGTTGTGTCTCAATTGTTGTTTTGGTTGCTCCAAAACTTCCTCTATTTATAGAAGATGATTGATCAAGCATAGGATCCTCTTGGGGATTGAAAATCTACAGAAAAATACAATTAAAATCAAGAATATAGCTGTTAGAAATCAATCCCACATTTTAAGGAAATATGTCTGCTGTCAAACCTTGTTTTGAAGTAAAATCATATAAACATAAAATCATAAGAAGTGTTGTCCAATTTTATCAAAAGTAAAACTTGAAGAAATACTCCGGAAAATATTAAAACCATTTTAAATCATTTAGGAGTATTTGGACAACAATTAAAAACATTGTTTTGGTGTAAAAATAAAATCATCAAAATTAAGATCAAAACATGTATCAAACATTAAATTGCGCACTTTGATATGATTATATGATGTTTTTATCGTGCTAACATTTTTTTTGATGATTCCAAAGGGGGAGAAACAGGAAAAATGCTCATATGCTCAAAGAAGCGGAAATAAGCTTGCAAAAAAAGCTATAAGTTATGGCTCTTAAAAGCCAAAAGCTGTGAATGACACTTAGTCCATTTGGTGTATTATGGACTTTTATGCTTGTCTAATGATGTCTCTTTGACAGGGGGAGCTTCTAAGCTCATGAAATTCTAGCTTATATTGTAAAAGCTAAGCTTCTAGCTTTTAGTTGTTTGCTTCTATACTTACTCTTGTTATGCATGTTGATAGGGGGAGCTTATGAAAAATGTTTTTGAAAAATCTTTGCTCCTATTTCTGTAATCCTATTTATAATTAGTATTACTTAAAAACGGTTTGTTGTTTTAGACCGGAAAACGTGTTTTGTTTTTAATATTCTTCTAAAATTGTTTTGGTTTGTAATAATCAAAAAGGGGGAGTTTGTTAGATAAATGTTTTTATCATGATTTTGATGATTTTGTTTAACTGGGTTTTTACACCAAAACAATGTCCCTAAATGTTGTCCAAATACTCCCAATTGATTTAAAATAATTTTACTAATTTTTGGAGTATATCTTGAAGTTTATTTTTGTCAATAATCGGATAACACTTCTGTTTTGAGGTCAACCGATCGCCCTAGAGGGCAACCCGTGCCTGAAAGTCGAAACTTGAAACAGAAACAAAATCGGGATAAAAATGGGCGGTCGACCAGGGTCGACCGTTATGTCGACCAGGTCGACCACCTGGTCAACCGGTGGCAACTTTGCCAAACTACAGAATCATTTTCTATATTGAAAATTTAAGAGGGCAACCGGTTGGACCCCCCGTCGATCGGTCCCCTTTGTAAAATAGTGCGATCTATTTTCAAATTTCTATTTCTACTCGACCGTTCGCCCTATGTTTTTTACAGCAAAATTCAAACCGTTGGACAGCCATTATCTGCAAGATTTACTTTAAAAAATTTGTACAATATTTCTACATCTTGTGATCTTCTTTTTGTAGACAAAAGTGGAGATGGAAGAGCCTATGTTGGAGATCCAATCTTGAAGACTCTCCTATAAATAGAGGAAGACTTGAAGCAAACAATACAACAACACAAGCAAACAACACAACAAGAAAATCAGCAAATTTCTCTTAGCTTTCATATTTTAAATTGTTGTTGTAATAGCCTAAGCTCTTGCACTTGCACATTTTGAGGTCCAGGCATTTTCTTGATTACACTTGCACTCAAAGTTTATATACTTCATTATTGAGTTGTAACATTGAATTTTTCTATCATCCAAAACAAGATATCCATGTTAGTGTTCATGTGGTAAGAACACACTTGGGGGATCTTAGGTATTGAAGAGTGTGGTACTCTTCATAGGTGAAGGAAGATTGTGGTAATCTCCTTGAAGGTGTTGTAAGAAGATTGTTGTAATCTTCATAGGTGGTGGTGTAATAGTTTCGGTAACTATTAATAAAATTATATTTTCTTTTTGAAATCCACTTCGGATATACCGGGGTGGTAGTAGATTAGGCCCTAGGTGGGTTGAACTACTATAAATCATCGAGTGCTGTTTATTTTCCCGCACTTACATTTTTTGCTAGCATTTTCACATTCGAAAAAGAGGGCATAAATCAGAAAATCGGCATAATATATTCACTCCCCCTCTAGATTATCGTAGCCACTTGGACTAACACTTGGATCAACTGAGATTATTGCTCCGGACACAACATGTCCCAAGAATACTACTTGATCTAACCAGAATTCACATTTCTTATATTTGGCATATAATTGTTTTTCTTTCAGGACCTCTAACACTATTCTTAGGTATTAAGCGTGCTCCTCTTTTTTTCTAGAGTAGATTAAGATATCATCGATAAATACAATAACAAGTTTATCTAGAAAATCTTTAAATACCCGATTCATCAAGTCCATGAAAGTTGCTGGGGCATTAGTCAACCCAAACGGCATAACCAAGAATTCATAGTGTCCATACCTCGTGTTGAATGTTGTCTTCGATATATCATCCTCTTTTATTTTCAGTCGATGGTACTCGGATCGCAAGTCGATCTTTGTAAATATCGTTGCACCTTGAAGTTGATCGAACAAATCATCGATTCGAGGTTGCGGGTATTTATTCTTGATTGTAACTTTTTTCAGTTCGCGGTAGTCGATACACAATCTCATCGTACCATCCTTCTTTCACACGAACAGGACCGGCATACCTCATGGCGAGTAGCTAAGTCTAATGAAGCCTTTATCTAGAAACTCCTGCAATTGTATCTTCAATTCTTTCAATTCCAATGGGGCCATGCGGTATGGAGCTTTAGAAATTTGAGACGTTCCTGGAAGTATGTCAATAACAAACTCAATTTCATGATCGGGTGGTAATCCGGAAGATCATCCGAAATACATCGGGATATTCTCGTACTATTGGAACTTCACTCGGCATTGGTTGGTGTTGTTCTTGATGTTCATAACACTTATTAAGTATCCTTCACAACCGAATCTAGCAAGCGTTGTGCTTTTAGTGCGGATATCATTGGAAAGCTAAAACGAGTCCGATTCCTACAAAGGTAAATGGTTCTTCCCTGGAGGTTGAAAGGTCACTGTCTTTTGCTGACAATTGATAGTAGCTCCATACTTTGATAATAAATCCATACCCAAAATTACATCATAATCATTCATCGGTAGGGGTGTCAATTGAGGACTCGGCACGCAAACCCGACACGAACCTCACACAAAATTAATGGGTATGGGTCCAGGCTTCGTGGGTCCGGGTCAAAATTGGGTCGGACCCGACTAACTGCCAATTAAACAGGTCGGTCTGGGTCAACCTATTATGACCCATTTAACCCGTTTGTGAATTTAAAAAAAATTAAGTAAATAACTAATTGTAAGAAAAAAAAACAACAAAGATTAGTGTCTTTTTTAATATTGTCTTTTTGATAAAACCTCCTTAATTATATATTTGTTATTATTATGCATGTCTTTTTGAATATTGTCTTCAAAATATGATTAGTGTGTTATGTTATTTATGCAATTATGTTCTTTCTTTTTGTATGTTGTGAATTGTAATATTGTTTATTGATCGAATAGTGTATGATAGTGATTATTTTGAAACAAATAAATTTATTCTGTTAAAACTATTAAATATATATTAAAATAATTTTATTACATGGGTTAAGCGGGTCGGGTCCGGGTTACCTGTGAAATAAGTAGGTCGGGTCTGGGTTCAAGATTCTGACACGAATAATTAAATAGGTCGGGTCTGGATCGGTTGTTTCTGACACACGAACCTGCGAATCCGAACCCACGAACCCGGACCCAACCCAAATTGACACCATTATTCATCGGTAATACAGTAAGATCAGCATAAAGCTCTCTATTTTCTATTGGAATAGTGCACGCTTTCAAAATTTGATTGGTTTGCCTTGAGTCCCCAGATGAAATCATCATGTTGTAACTAACTTTCATAATATCTGGTGTTCTACTCAGTCTCCTCACATACTCAGTAGATGTAAATGAATTTGTTGCTCCAGAATCCAATAATACGAATGTTGGGGTGTCAAAGATAAGAAGTTTACTTGTCACCACTGATGGATTTGCTTTTGCGTCTGCTCTTGTGATAGTAAATGCTTAGTTAGTACATGTTTTTGTCCTATAGGATTTGGACTATTTACTAAGTAACTTCTAGTATGTTTAGTCTAGCACCTAGGGCAAAAAGTAGTGTTATGGGTGCCTTACTCTAATCAACTCTTTGTCACTTAACTTGCATGTTGTTGTCTATGATGTGATTGAAAATTAGGTTTCTACTACTCAACTTGAAAAACTCTATTCTTCTGGGACCTTATTGTACTGGAACATATTCTCTAGAGTTCGCAACCACTCTTGTGTTGTTGTGGGATCATCTGCATTTTCAAAGGTTGGTGGGTTTAGCTTTCGGAATCTTTCCCCCACTATCTCGACTTGATCTATCCTTTGTTGCAGTTGATTCATTTCTGCTCTTTGTTGCCCATTAGATGGATGAGCTGCTGAATTTATCCAGATTGTCGTTAGATGAGGTCCGTAAGTCGAGTTATGGCATCATCTCGGTCAATAGTCGGTATAGGTGTCTCCCCTACTTGGTTTCTATCTCCATCACTACTCTCACCCCTAGTTCTCACCATAACTGGAACACTGTCTTAGAAGAAACCTAATAACATATGGCCAATATAATTTCATGAAACATAAAATGCATCAGGCAATAAAGTAAAACTTACTAGCATGGCTGTGCTCCACAAGTCTTGAGTTCATGTACATGGACGATCTCTGAGAACATGAATCGCTCGATACCACTGTGTGCCCGCACCTATTACTACTCTTGGAATATATATAAATAGTAAAGCTCGCCACAAACTCTATTTAAAACGTGTAATAGTTTTTTTTATCCTTGTGACATTTTAGCAACGAACAAGTGAAATTATTTTTTTATTATAAGATAAGGACAAAGCATGTCCACAAACAAAAGAGGTACCCAACCCTGTTATTAAACACAACAGATATCCACGTGATCAAACGCATAACCCACACAATCCACATCACCCAGCTTATTTACAAGTACATATTTACACAGGGTTATTAAAGAGAGTACAGTACAACTCCAAAATATAATACATGACCAGAAGATAAGATAACCCATTAACTTAGCCCAACAGGTCGTCATCCATGTACAATGTCCTCAGTAACCTGTAGAAGCTCCAGCAGCCTGTCCAGTAAGCTCATGTAAACCAGCATCACCTACCTTACCTACAATGCATGAACTACATGAGCTAAAGCTCAATAAGCAAAAATCATGCATGTTAATGAGATGATATGAAGTACAAAAGCAATGCACCAAAGATACCTTTCATGAATGCATGTTCATGTATAAAAATATTTCAACCAAATTTCTTTTCTTTTAATGGGCTCTTGGCCCCCTACTATGCACCGGAAAGAGCTCAATATCAATTATCACATAGCCAATAATAGATTGATCAGACGAGGGCCTATCCTCTTGCGACCACTAGATGTCCGCCACATGCCTGCACCCATGATCCACAAGAAGTCATCCCACTCGTTGCACCAATCGTAAGGGTGCTATCAAGTGGACCATCCTCCCGTGACCACCAGACGTCCGCCTCATGCCTGCCCCTGCGATCCTGCGGGAAGTCATCCCACTTGCGGTATCCAAAACATTATATACATAAGCCACATAGGCCTCGGTGCACTAGTAGCGGCCAACAAAATGTTTTCTTTTCAAAAATCATGTTGTGCATGCTTCATCGCAACAATACTCATATGTTGTGCATGCACATGCAAATGATAATGAATATCATGCTCCACTACCACAGTCACCAATTTCAATACCCTTCAAGCAACATATATATGATAAGATACTTAATCATAGTACATTCGTCAAGGCAAAAGAATCATATTTAATATAGATAAAACATGAATACTATGTTCATGCATTGTAGTTGCAGATGGATTTTTACTTACTTTCCGTCTTCAATATGCTATTCAAAGTTGGCTACTTGTCTTCTTTCTTAACCTCAAGTGGAAAACAACCTGAAAAATATAAGGTATAAATTTTCACTCTTAAATCAGTAAGATTCAATGCCGCATTTTCTAAGGGACTTTTAAATTAAGTCTGAAGCTTAACTAATTAATGATTAACCTCATAACACGCAGATTTAGCCAAATTTAATTTCTTATTTTGAATATAGTTTAACTTCACTTAATTGATGTAATTAACCTTTGTATTATACGGTTTCCAAATATTTAACACCATTCAACAATTTCTATTAACTTTTAACATGTCCTCCTTATACCATTAAAGCAAAATCTCAGTTTTAACATCATATAATCAAAATACATTTATAATTATCTAAAAATATAACTATTTCTGAATTTAAATTTGAAATTTACAATTAAAATATAAGATCAAGACAACCGATGTTCCTCCTATCCTTCCTTTCTCTCCTTTTATTTTCTCTTCGTTGTTACTTCTCTGTTATTTTATCCACGTACGGGTGTATGCCGACTATGCAACTCTTTTTAGCTATTTTCATTACCTATATATGCCACGTGGGTGTTTTCCAAGCAACCAAACAATACACATGTATATGCTATTAGACAGGTCTAAGGCGGTGAAGATAATCTCATTAATTCTCAACGTGTGTAATGTACATATACATACATATACATACTTATACTTAAAACGTGTGTAATGTACATGTTAGTTATACATATATATATATTATATCGTCAATCGTCATTATTTATAATACCTTTATTATCTAATTACAAATTATCTCTTTCTTACCTAATATAAGTATAATTCTAACTCAGTTTCTTTGGAATAATTATACTGGTTGCTAATGATAATAATAATAACAATAGTAATAAAAGTTATAATAATAATAATAATAATAATAATAATAATAATAATAATAATAATAATCTTGCCTCTCTTGTTTTATATAATTAACCATTTTAATTAATATTCCCATATTATATTTTCGGGTGCACACATTAATGCCACCTCCCACTTTTATGTTCTTATTTCAATATATAATCCACTACTCAATTTAGTAACCCAACAACTAGTACTATATGAGAGTTCCAAATTATAAAACTAGACATATCGCATAAAATAATCAGATTATGCAAATAGCACATAACCAACATGTAATGCATGAACTATATTGGCCTAGTGAGTAGTGAGAGGCTCGGGTATTACAATAATTCCTCTACTCTACTATTCTCCTACTCCGGGAGGAATTCACTAAATGTAATGGTGACTTTGTTACGATAGTACAATAGTCGGAGATTGCTTTGATCACACAGCTAGCCAATCTCCTGGGACTCAGCTCTTCGCAAGGCAGCTGCCTCACTACTTCAACTCTTCAAATCTTCAGGAATTGATCACAAAATCTTCCTTTAATGGAAAGCTAAGAGATAGGGCTACAACGTTGATTAAGACTCCAAGTGCTAATTCGCACGTTTAGGCCACACGACCAGGTCGTGCGCATGTGCGCGACCCAGAGGCAAAAAACAGAGAGCACGCACACGACCAGGTCGTGCACAAGAACACGGGCGTGCGCAAGCACACGACACGTGCAAAATATGATGTACGAATTTTATTTCGTTATTACACGAGAACTTAAAAAATGGTCCAAAAAGACATCTATAAAAGGGAGAATTAGACCTAGCAATTGAGATAACACATCTAGGAGAGAAGATAACACATCTAGGGATAGAAAATAACACATCTAGAAGGAAGAGAGCTGTCTTGGGAGAAGAAAAAAGAGATCTTAGAGAACCACACAAAGGGATTATCAAGGAAGACACCACAATTACAGATTTTGAAGAAGGATTCATCCAAGCCAGGGGAATTCATTATCATTGTCAAAAATTTCTATATTTTTCTTTCTTTTTACGTTAAACATGTCGTTTATGGATTTATCTATGATTTCGCAAACGAACATGTGTAGCTAATTTGTTTTGATTCTATGACATGATGTAGACTGCAAATCTATTTTATAGTCGGTTTGTATATTTTGTATTAGCTTGTTTTGCTTACCTATTTATGGTTTATTGTTCTTAAATTTTGTGAATTATCTAATCAATAATTCGCATGTTTGAAATGTCGGTTCATAATTCGGGAGATGAGTTCCAACAACAGATTAAAGAAGTCACAACATAAATAATTGTAGAGTTGGGAGGCTTATGATATTTATCGTGTTTTGATACTTGATTCAATATGCTTTGGAGTCGATATTAATTGTTGAGTAGTGATGATAGAAATTCATTATTGATCTATGGTTTGTTTGCTTTGGGAGAGGGAATGGACTAGGATAGGAATCAAATCCATAGATATGGTGCAATTGGCTTTGTGAAATACATATTGAATATAATTTAGAGATGTATGTCGAGATCATAGTCCGAAGATCGCTTTTATTCCTTGATTAACTCTTTACGCGTGAGCTTTTTAGTTGTTTAATTATTTTATTTTATTTTGATTGTTAGATAATTGATTCTCATATTTTCAACAGCTTCAATAGAATTGAGGCTACTACGTTGTTGTGATGTGTGTTCTTCAATCAATCCCTGCGGAATATGACCTTGTTTGGCACTATCTATTAACTACGTTGTACACTTGCGTTTAGCTTAATAAATTTTAGCAATCAAGTTTTTGGCGCCGCTGCAGGGGATTGAGTTAATCAACATAGATACAGTAATATCTTACTTGAGACACTTTATTTGCATTATTTTTTATTTTGATTGGGTATTGAGAAAAGCGTAAATTTTTCGATGGATAAAGGTGCGAAATTGCATGAAGATTTTGAAAATTTTCTAGCTGAAAGTCGACAACAATTTGATAATATCAAACAAAAGCTAGCGCAAATACTAGAGCCGATGAAAAGAATGGAGCAATGGCAATGCGGTCAAGGCCGCTACACTCCATCATACCAATAAACCAATTGTGAGTGGTTATTACGTTTTCCTTAGTTAAATGAATGCTCTCTCTATCTATTTTGGTATATGGTCCTAAACAAATTTGGGGGGGTTATTCATTTGTCGTTTCGAAGTTCATTAATCTTCTTTGCATCTCACATAGGAATTTCATGAGAGCACGTAGGGTTTTTATTGCATTAGAATTTTGCATTTACACATTTATTGCTTTACCATATTTACTTGTTTTCTTAGGATTTTGTTAGAAAGTGGCGATTGATTGATATATTATGATGATAATTTTACTTTGGAGTACCATGTATGTTTCGTTGTGGAGTCAAGAGTCGTGATTATGCATGATATGAAATTCTTGGAGTTTTCTTGATTACTTGATTTTGCGATGACTAAGGAGAAGTGTGTTGTTTGACATGTTGCCAAAATAAGCCTTTGAGATATTTGAGCCTTGAATGTTTATATTGTACAATCTTATTGCTTATGTGTGAATGTCATTCATGTTTATGGTTTCTAGAACTCGCTCTTTGTCTATCTCAAGACTACAGTGTGTGTGCAGAATATGAAAATAATTTAAGCCATTTTTTATTTTTACCCACTTTAGCCAATAAGCCTACCAAAAAGTACCAAAATTCCTTTGCTAACCTGTTTGAGCCTTTCAGCCTATTTTCTTTGTTGCTAGTCAGGTAAATATGAGCCCTTTTAACCTTTAATATTATCTTAGTTTAGCCTAGACTAATGGAGGATGTTTGTTTAAGGGATTGATTTGGTTCATATCATTTATTTGGGATTGTAGGTGATGTGGTAAAAAGTTGCACCAAACTATTATCAATCGGGTCAAAAACAAAATTGGGAGATAAATCAAGAGAGTTTACAAGTCCTCAGAAAAAAATTAAACAAGAAAAAAGAGAAAAAAAAAACGAAAACAAAAATAATACTTTAGGACTTGTGAGAAATTTCTTTAAGAAGTCTTGTTCTTTTTTTGCTCTATCTAATTGACTTCGATAGTTGTTTGATTGAAACTTGCATATTTTTAGAAAGGAATGCAATTAGGGTGGAATTTAATTTCTCCAATTTGTGTTTAGTTCTCGGTTTGTGGCATAAATGTTTGGGATTGAGTGAAGGATGAGATGAGAGTGTTTATGTACATATATTTCGCTCTCACTATTACTCCATTAGTCTTGGATGTTAAGTCACTTTTCCATATTCATCATACCTTCACCGAAAGCCTACATTACAACCAAAAGAGAAGCCCTTTTAATCCATATTTGGCACACATGTTTAGTGGTAGTGAGTTTGGACTTTTTGCAAGCTTAAAATAGACCATTTTCATTGAATTGACTTGAGAGTATTGTCCTATTTATACACTTTGAGTGCTTGAGTGACACATTTATCCGGGAGGGATTGCAATGTCACACACTTTACTTTGAATTGGTTGTTGCATATTAGGTGATCATGAGCTTTAAAGATTGATTATTGTGTTGTTGAAAAGTGCTTGAGATTTGATAAAATTTTCATACATGGTAGGCCGTTGAGAATCCAAGTTGTTTTAAAAATCCACCCCAAAACATGCTTATATTCTTTTTCTTGTTACTCGAGAACTAGTAAATATCTAAGGTTGGGAGATTTTGATAAGTGGTTATTATGCATGCATATCGGAGTGTAATTTGGTATATAATCGAGGTATTTGCATGTGTAACTAGCGTGGTTTGGTTTTTTCTTTATTATGCATGATCTTTTAACTTTCGGATATTTTTGCAGGAAATGGAGCTAAATTGGAAGAAAAATGGTAGCATGTCCCAAATGGTAGGTCAAGAGCCAAAGGACGAATGAAGACGCGACGGAAAGAAACATGGATGATCGAACAACAAGGGATTCCTTTCGAAAACGTCCAAATGCGTCAACAGGTTTTAGCACTAGCAAGGTCTAGTATTTGGGCTATAACTTTCTCTACAAAATTGATATTAAGTTGAATCAAGTTTCTATAGAAAGTTAAGAGACAGGGCTACGACATTCATTAAGACCCCAAAAGCTAATCCGCGCGTTTGGGCCACACGACCAGGTCGTGCGCATAGGCAGGACAATGTGTAGGTACACTCAGAGGCAAAAAACAAAGAGCACGCACCGCGACCATGTAATCTCGTGCATAAGAACACGGGGTGTGCGCAAGCACACGTCCGTGCAAAATGCGACGTTTGCGGATTTTGTTTCCTTATTACGCGAGAACTGAACATAAGGTCCAAAAAGGCATCTATAAAAAGGAGAATTAGACCTAACAGCTGAGATAACACATCTAGGGAGAGAAGATAACACATATAGGGAGAGAAGATAACACATATAGGGAGAGCAAATGACACATCTAGGACGAAGAGACCGTCTTGGGAGGATAAAAGGGAGATCTTGGAGAGCAGCACAAGGGATTACCAAGCAAGAGACCGAGATTCTAGATTTTGAAGACAGATTCATCCAAGCTAGGGGAATTCATCATCATAGTCTAGAATTTCTATCTTCTTTCTTTCTTTTTACGTTAAACATGTCGTTTATAGATTTGTCTATGAGTTCACAAATGAACATGTCTAGCTATTCTTTTGATTCTAGGACATGATGTAAGCTATGGATCTATTTTATATTTGGTTTGTTTATATCGTATTAGCTTGTTTTGCCTATCTATTTGTACACTACAAGAATTTCGCTAATACACAATGGATATAATCTATTATGTAATCCGAATAATCAACCATTGTCGAAGATGGTGTTGTAAAAAAAAGTCCGCTCAATGACAACGGTTTATATGTGTTGTCTTTAATAATATTCACAACGGTTAGAATTCGTTGTCTTTAGATGCTAAAAGACAACGGTTGGTAACTATTTTTGAATTATTAAATACAACAACGGATCTCCACAACGGTTAATATCCGTTGTGGTTTTGAAGTATCACAACAGTTCAACAAGGCTTTAAAACCGTTGTGATTTTTGACCACGGCTAATATATTTTCTATTTGGTGTCTATTATTTTTTTACCTATGGTAATATAAATTTTGATTTCATCTATGCAAAAAACAAAACATAATACAAGAAAACAACATATAACTAATTAAAACAAATAATATGAAGTATTTAACGAAACGTAACTAACAAAATAATATCAAGTATTTAACGAAACGTATCTAACAAGTGTTTAACAAAACGTGTAACATGTGTTCTCAAAGCTACACTAATTCTTTCTTTGATGGGCGGTACAAACGCACTTCAATATCATGTTCACATAATAGAAGTTCATGCCTGCGAATAAAGTGTATATATATATATATATATATATATATATATATATATGGAGGGGATCCTGTGAGACCACCCTCCTAGGTTAGTCCATAGGACTAAATCTACACCATCCAAATAGTAAATCAATGGCCAAGATATATTACAATATATACAACATTTCATAAGTATACAACAGAAGGGATAAAATAGGAATCCAGAAAATTAAATATAGTAACGCTTCCTAAAAATTAGGGACGTGACTTTGTATTGATCACGTCCCCATAATCAAGCGATTCACCTTTTCTTTCTCTCCCTTCCCATTCGAGCCTCAAATTATTCAAATATGGCAACAAAATCGTGCAATAATTAATGAAAAATATACAATTGCACTAAACTAACTATACATTAAAACATTACTAAGTATACATAAACAATTAACTAAGTATACAATTACTCTAAACTACCTATACATTAAAACTTTACTAAGTATACAGAAACATTTAACTAAGTATACATTAAAACAATACCAAGTATACAGAAACATTTAACTAAGTATACAATTACACTTAATTGTTTATATAACTAAGTATACAATTCCATTGAACTAAGTATACAAATCCACAGAACTAAATATACAAATTCACTAAACTACTTACTAAACTACTTATATAACTAAGAATACGATTCCACTCTAACCAAGTATACAAATCCATCTGAACTAATATACAATAAAACATGACTAAGTATACAAGTCCATTGAACTAAGTATACAATAAAACGTCCTGTTCACAAATATGGCGGAAAGAAGTATCAATTTTGAAAAAATGCTTGAAGTTGATGATTTTTCCTCCCTGTAAAATCGGGTATCGAAAAGGTAGGATTATGTTTCCTTAAAAATAGCTAATAACCGATCCAATTAACATAACTAATTAAATATGAAAGTACAATTATACCCTTATATGCCTAAATTAACTAAAATTGTCTACACCATCCAAAATTTTAAATCAAGAGTCCATAAGTGTTCTTATGGACTAACCTAAAAGTTGGTCTCATTTGAACTAAAACCCTATATATATATATATATATATATATATATATCAATTTACATTAAAATCATATTCACTCAAATACAAAATGTGCAGTCTTTATAACTATGAAAATTTGCATATAAATGTGAACAAAATATCTATACACTCATGTATATGGTCTTGGACGCATTCTGCCCACTCCAATCGTACTTCATCAATTTGATCTTGAGAATACTCAATATTTGAAAACTATGAGAAAACATAGGTTATATAATTAGCTCCAATTATTAAACATTTGCAAAAAACATGAGAACACTAAATTTTAATATAATTTTACTATTGATCGCAATGAAGTCATGTCTGTAGTTGATCTTCTACAATCTTCCTCATGTACCGCATCACAAAATAACCGCATTGGAATGCATCGGGTTGAAGAGGAGCCTATATTTGAAACAATTTTAAATGACACGAGAGCAAGCTAAATTTATGAAAGACACAAATAATCTAATCAGAAAATTGAACAAGGAACAACACATGCATAGCAAGCTAAATTTATAAAAGCCAAAAATATTTAAACTAAACTTCATTCGAAATAGTGCAAAAAAACTATATTCAGAAACATTTTGATCCATGAAGAACGAGAATGTAACAGAGCAGATGTTAAATTGCTGCACCATTTTAGGACAGTACGAGGTCATATACAAGCAACAACTCAATTAAAAGTAAATTAAAGAACCAATGGCCTGTCAAGACATTCTTTTGGTCCTTGCCAAGTCTTCTTGACTGCCTGGTTTTAGTCTCAGTGTTTCTAGATAGAAACCTTTATTGGTCATGTTTTACTAGAAAAATCCTGATTAGATTAGTCATTTAGAGGTGCAGATCCAATAAGATCTTCTTACAGGGCTTTTATGTGATCACTAAATAAAGCCCAGCATGTTTTAATCTGTTCAGAAAACATATCTACTAACTACTGGTTGTTGAAGATCAGAAAAGACTTGGCTATTCCAAATACTGAAGATAAGAACATGCTTTCTCCAGTCTTCTCAATGATAGCAGACAATGAAAAATTAAATGAAACCAATAAGGGGACAGTTAAGAGAGGTCGTGAAGTTCCTATAAATTCTCAGAATTAGGATTTCAAGTGAAATTCGCTACAAATTTTAATGTAGTCATATGGCAACATAAAGATCAACTAAATGCTATATTGACATTCTATCCCATATTCAGACCAAGGAAAACAAGAAAGTTCTAGAAGATCAGTTCCACATGAGTTAGCAACATACCTCTTTAATTATGTCCCAAATAGGTAGTTTCTTGACATTCTTGTGGATTTTCGTATTGAACATACATATGGCCCTGAATTCACAAGTTCATTCATTATTATAGCAATGGACATGAATTAAGACATAAACTAAATCAAAGAGAAGTAAAACGAAATCATACAAATCCATAATTTATTTTCCAGAGTGGGTTGTGCATCCGACGAAAAAGAAGATCCAACAAATAAATAACCCCCTTGTGAGGGTTAATAACAGTCAAAATCCAATGCTCACTACATAATATACATAGGAGAAATAATCAAGTTATTAATGTATGCAACTCGAAGGTGATACCAATAAGCCATACAATAAGACACTACATATGGAAATCTTGGACGCACTTCATATGGAAATGTAACTGATTTTTTGAACTTCTAATTTTAGTCAAACCATGCGCACAACCATTCTGGGGTAGGACAGTGAAGCACCAATTTGTGAAAAATACTCAAAAAGATGCAGCAAAAACTATTTATCTTACGTGCGACCAGGTCCACTCGAGAACTATGTAATGTTTTTTCGCTTATGGTACGTAAGACAAAGCCATTTACTATACTAAGCACAGATCCATCACTTGTTATCCCTCACATAAGAACAACAACGCTAATAGAAACCAAGGAATGTAAAAGTATTAAAAACTCAGCTTTTCTCAACCCTGGTTTGACATAAATCCAATTGACAGCATAACCGTCATATTACAATCTAGACCTACATTCTCAACCCTCAACCAAATCCTTGCAAGAACTTCATTTAGTACCACATATCTTCCTCCTCCAACCAATCACTGAAAACCAGCAAGCAACAAAATTATTTCACACCCAACCCCTACCGGCTACCCCTTCATTGAAATAACCTACGGTTAAGGGCAAAAAGGAAAAAGCATTCTAAGCAAGGTTCAACAGAGCAGATGAATGATTATCCCAGCCAACCAAACCACCTGCCATGCATGAACTAGGAGAAGGCATCAGAGAAAACAAAAAATGAAACTGAAATCGGAAGACGTGTTCAATAAGAAATACTTCAGAATACTGAACTTACCACCAGTGATCTCAAAATCCAAGTCAGGCTCACCTTCATTTAGATTAGGAGAGGCAAGCATCAGCCCTATCTCAGAGTAGAATGCTACAATCACTAGGAACAGTCATAGTAACAAGGAATAGAAAATGCAATTAAGCGTTAGGAGAAGAAAAGGCAAACATACAATCAGAAGAGTAATTGCAGGAGAGTCAACGCAATGGTTAGAAAACAGAGACTAAAAAATTAAAACATATAAATGTTAAATTGAATTCAAGAAACCAGACACTCCAAAGCAGAAAAATGAAATAAGCCATACAATAAGACACTACTCATAATATGTTATTATGTTACTCTGTTCATAAGCTACTCTTGGCAGAGCCCACAAGCCTAACATTTTTTCTTGGCAGATATGCAGGCCCTCATGTGACCAGGCATAGTGTCCAATTTTTACAAACTCCCATGTGATAAGCTACTCTGTTCTTGGTTGTACACATAATTTTACATCATCATCAAATCAAACCTTAATTTCAAATACTATAAAACATCTATATATACATAAACATTTCGACCTTTACCATTAATTATGTTATTGTAATCAGATAGTATATCCTTGCAAAGTACACAGCAATTAATAATCATGCTGCTGTGTTAATTAGAGAAATCAGCATCTCATAACAACAGCATATGCTCCACATGCAGGTGCTTCAAACTTTTTTAAATTCCAACAATTAGTGGATTATACTTGTTAGGATCAAGGGCTTACCGCAAAAAATCATAACTATTATTAGAGGCGTCTAAAACTTTTGGCATTATGAAATAAGTAAATACCAACACCAGCCCTAAAACCTATATTACTATTCAAACATCCACCCACAACAAGGTATTATGAACAAAGGAACATATCAAAATTCAATACAGTTGATTAAAACTCTCGAAAAAACGAAAAAAAAATATAGAAATTAGGGTTTTAAAAGATTAGGGATTTTAGTGGATGGGCAAACTCACCAACAAATCACTTCTACATCCGAGATGATGCGGCGGCCGAGCTTCTATTCTGCGCGGTGGATGGCGGTGGAGCTGGGCGGTGGGTGGAGCTGGGCGGTGGGTGGAACCGTGCGCGACGGGCTGGGTTTTGCTTTAATGTTCAGTTTGAAGTCTAATAAGAAGTCCTAATTACACGATTCTTCTTGGCCAAATAACAGAAATACCTCTGTTGTAAAAATCACCGCCTAGTATCGATTAATCCCCGCCTAGGTGCTAGATTCCCCTTGTCCGCCTATGAACTTTTTTCTGATTAGACCCGCCTGCGTCCCGCTAAAACTCAAGCCCGCTTGCAAGCCAGCCATCTGCCGCTAGCGCTTTTTACAACATTGAGAAATACCCAACTTTTTAAGTTAATATCAACCTTTTACGCTTTCCGATATAATTTCAACTAAATTTACGCTCTCGCTCTTTTTTTACACAACAATACGCTCCAGCAAAAATTTCCGGATATTTTTACGCATTTTTTCAACATTATTTCTAACATGTTTTTGAAACATGTTTTTACGTATTCAACATTATTTCAAACATGTTTTTTTAATAAGAATAGGTAAAAATTGTATTTAAATATCGAAAACTTCATTGAAAACAACAAAAACATCGAACAATATTAAAAAAGATATGGAAACAACCCAAAAACAACGTAAAAATATTTAAAACACAAATACTGAATAAAAAGAGCTTAAAAATAGGTAAAAATTGTATTTACACATTGAATACTACATGAAAACAACAAAAAAAATTATTAGAACATTAAAAATATTATAGAACAACACTGAAACAATAGAAACAATGTACAAAATAATATATGAATAAAAAACAGCATAAAAAATATGTTAAAGTTGTTTTGAAACATCGATACAACAAAGAAACAAATTTAAACAACATCGAAACAACTTATATAACATATAAAACAATGCAGGAACAAAAAAATCAAAAAAATCAAAAAATAGCAAGGAGCATAAAAGAAAAAAATTAGGTACAAAAGTTAAAAAAAAATAGACACAAGAGTAATTGGAGCGTATTGTGTGGTAATGGTACAAAAATCAGCGTATTCCATGTAATTTCCCCATTCTTCTTTGGACAATTCTAGTTACACGATTTGATCATTTTTTTTTACAATTTTTAGATTTGTGTTTAAGCTTAAAGTTGCTAGTCATATTTTTATATTTATGTTTAAGTTGCTAAATTAAAAGGTTTAACCTTAAAGTTGCTAGTTATATTTTTAGATTTATATTTAAGTTGCTAAACTTAAAGGTGTAGCCTATAAAGTTGCTAGTTATATTTGATTATTGTTTTTTCTTATGAAATAAAATAAAGATTTGATAAAACAAAAATTACAAACCCCAACACTTTTAGAATTATACTAAAGTTGCTAAAATAAAATTGATAAGGTGATAGTTATACCATGAGATAAAGAATTGACAATAAAATAAAAATTAAAACTCTCAACACTTTTAGAATTATGCTAAAGTTGCTAAAATAAAATTTATAAACTAACTAAGAGTGCTAGTTATACAATTAAAATAAATAAGGACTTGATAAATGCTTATAGACTCCGGTTTTATAAGTGTTGTGAAAATTATTGTCTTTATGAGAAAAAAATGACACTAATTACAACGGTGTAACCAACCATTGACGAAAAGGACTAATAAAAGTTGTCTTTTGAAAAAATATTAGGCGCTAATCGACAACGGATTAATGCAAAAACATTGTCAAAGACACGAGAAACATGCTGTCTAAAAATAAAAAGACCGCTAATAGACAACGCTTCAAGAAAGTATTGTCTTAGGGTCGAGTGAACCGTTAATCGTTATCAAAAATCCTCTTATAGACAACGGTTTAAGGAAAGTTTGTTGTCAATAGTTATATGGACAACGATTTATCTAAAATCCATTGTCTTTTGAGTGTTGTTGTTCATCATTTTTCTTGTAGTGGTGGTTTTGTTGTGCTTAATTCTTGTGGATTACTTGATTGATAATTCACATGTTTGATATGTTGGTTCAAATTCGGGAGATGAGTTCCAACAACAGATTAAAGAAGTCATAACATCAATAATTGTAGAGTTGGGAGACTTATCATATTTATGGGGTTTTGATACTTGATTGATATAATGTTGGGAGTCAATATTAATTGTTGAGTAGGGATTCTAGCAATTCATTATTGATCTACCATTTGTTTGCTTCGGGAGTGAGAATGAACTAGGATAAGATTCAAGTCTATAGATAAGGTGCAATTGCCTTACGAAATACAAATTGGATATAATTTAGAGATGCATATCGAGATTATAGTCCTAGGATCGCTTTTATTCCTTGATTAACTCTCTACGTGTGAGCATGTTAGTTGTTTAGTTATTTTATTTTGTTTTATTTTGATTATTAGATAATTGATTCTCTTATTTTCAATCGTTTTAATGAAATTGAGGCTACTATGGTTGTGTACTCTATGTTCTTTAATCAATCCCTATGGAGTACAACCTTTCTTGCCACTATATATTAACTACGTCGTACACTTACGATTTAGCTTAATAAAATTTAGCGATCAACAGCTTCCATGTGAATGCGACAATTTTTGTTGGAGCAATTTTTGCACCAGACGGCATTTAATAGGATATGGTCTTGTTGTTCCTCTGCATGCGTGGAGAAATGATTTAAATATACAACATTTAACTATTAGATGATTAATTCTAAAAGAAAATAGGAAAACAATGATGGGTTTTTCAATTGTCAAACAGACAAAATACATCAATAAATACTATTAGAAATTGTTGCATATTTCAAGAAAGATCTAATTCTAGAATGTATTTTCTATCAAAGAAAAAGAAAAATCTAGAATGAAGATTACATTGTCTAGATTAAGGAAGGAAAAATCTAGAAGTATTAGAATTATAAAATAAAACTAGAATAGTCTAGAACAAGAACTTGAAGGAAAAACTAGAAACCTCCTTGACTAGTATAAATAGATGTGGAGGCATTCTAGCATATGTAAGCAAAATCAAAGACAAGCAATAAAACTACTTATTCAAGGTCCAAACCTCTCTTTACCTTAGTTCCTTCATTCTTCTATAAACCAAATCTATTTCCTTCACTTACATTACATATTAAAATAAGACTCTCATTTCCAACCTTACTAAGAAACAAATATCTATCATATCCTAAAACTATTTTCATCAGTGGTATCAGAGCCTTGTTCGAAATTCGGGTGTTACCATGGCTGACACATTCCGCTCATCTAGAGAAGTTATTCTGATTGAATATTGATGATCAAGAAGAAGTTGCTCAAGACAACTTAGCTAGTAACCAATTCAATCCAACAGACTTAGTTCAACCTGATATGAGATGGCTGAGAGAGCATTCACCATAGTAAATTATTGGAAATGTAAGAGAATGAGTAAGAATAAGATCAAGAACGCAACATGAAGCTACATTTGCTTGTTTCATTTCTCAAATTGAACCAAAAGATGTGTCAGAAGCTCTAGAAGACACACACTAGATCTTCCCATGCAAGAAGTGTTAAATCAGTTTGAAAGAAACCAGGTATGAGAATTGGTTTAAAGACCTACTCACCCAAAAGTCAATGGAACAAAGTGGGTATTCGGAAAAAGACAAGATGAATGAAAAAGGAATTATTGTCAGAAACAAAACAAGATTAGTAGCCAAAGGGTATTTCCAAGAATAATGTATAGATTTTGATGAAACATTTACTCTAGTTGCAAGACTTGAAGCAATAAGGATATTTCTAGCCTATGTCGCTCACAAGAACTTCACAGTCTTTCAAATGGATATGAAGAGTGCATTCCTAAATACATTATTGGAGGAAGAAGTCTATGTTAAGCAACCTCCGGGATTTGAGCAGAAGACTATTGGATATGAAGTGTATGAGCTGAAAAAGGCACTTTATGGACTAAAGCAGGATCTCAGAGCTTGGTATGACACATTGTCTTAGTTTCTTATAGACAATGGTTTCACAAAAGGAAAGGTTGACATAACCTTATTCAAAATCCAAGATGGATAGAGTATTCTGCTAGTACAAATCTATGCAGATGACATTATATTTGGATCCACAAACAAAAAGTCATGTGAAAATTTCTCAAAATGTATGCAAGGGAAGTTTGAGATGAGC
Source organism: Rehmannia glutinosa (assembly GCA_016081115.2). Classification (NCBI taxonomy): domain Eukaryota; kingdom Viridiplantae; phylum Streptophyta; class Magnoliopsida; order Lamiales; family Orobanchaceae; genus Rehmannia; species Rehmannia glutinosa. Next base: position 11,757 of record JABTTQ020000285.1, on the reverse strand, counting down.
ATGATAGGAGAATTAACTTTCTTCATAGGACTTCAAGTGAAGCAAATTAAGGAGAACCTTCATTAGCCAAACCAAGTACACAAGAGATTTAATGAAGAAGTTTGGCATGAAAGAGAAGTCATCTGTCAAAATACATATGAACACTTCTATAAAGATTGATCTTAATGCTCAAGGAAAATCAGTAGATCAAACAAGGTATAGAGAGAGCCCTTATTAAATCATTGCTCTATTTAACAGCCAACAGACCAGACATCACCTTTGCAGCAGATGTATGTGCAAGATTTCAGTCTGCCCCAAACGAAAGTCACATGACTGCAGCCAAGAAGATCTTAAGATATCTGAAAGGAAGCCAAGAAATTGGATTCTGGTATCCTAAGGAATGAGGCTTTAAGCTTATGGTCTATTCAGACTCTGACTATGCTGGATGTAGAGTTGAGAGGAAGAGTACATTTGGTACATGTCAGATGCTTGGAAATAGATTAGTTTCTTGGTTCAGCAAGAAACAAAACTCATTAGCTACATCTATAGTTGAGTCAGAGTACATAGATGATGGAAGTTGTTTTGCACAAGTCTTATGGATGAGACAACAGTTAATGGATTATGACATTGAGGAAAATAAAATCCCAATTATGTGTGGTAGCACAAATGCAATTGCAATTACTCAAAATCCTGTATTACATTCAAGAACCAAACATATTGATGTCACATATTATTTTATTAGAGACCATGTTGAAAAGAGAGACATCATCAAGCTAGAATATGTGACAACTGAAAAGCAGTTAGCTGATATATTTACAAAGCCTTTATGTGAGTCAAAATTTGAAGAGCTATAGAATGAACTTGGTTTAGTTGAGATGAGTTGATATGATTAGAAGTGTCGATCAGAAGAACTGAAAAATGGAAGGAACTGCAATTTCATAAGGTTTTTTACTCTTTCAGCAAAGTTAAAGCGCAGAATCGAACATTCAACAGAGTCAAGTCAGCAAGACAATTGAGTAAGGTATCAATTGACTACTCATCAAAAGAGTTGACAACAGCCAAGAGACATCATCAATCACATTTATTGACTAAAGGACAAAAATGATGTCAGATTGAATGAGCGGGAATGTTTTTCTGATGTCAGCATCATTAAATGTCCAACAGACATCCGAGAATAAAGCTACACATCTGCAATACGAGGAGGCCTATGATTGGCCATAAATGGTGCTGAATATTTAATGTAGCACTAAAGTGGTTTATCATATTTAATATGAACCATTCATCAAAATATAAATTTTCACGATTTTGATCATGTCCTTATGTGTACATTCCTTGCTTAGAGTTGATAACTCATTTGTAATCTCTGTAAATATGGCATCCAGCTGATCCAATGATTCACCAGCCATCATCTTGAATTTCTCAAACTTTTGCATAGCAACATTCAACTTATTCTCTTTCATTTGCTTTGAACCTTTGCAGTCAGCTTTTCCCATATCTCTTTCGCAATCCATCAAGATTTAACCTTGTTAAATATTGTTTTATCAAGAGTTTTATATAGAATATCCTTGGCCACATTGTCCAAGTTATGTCTTTTTCTATCTTCGTTTGTCCATTCGCTTTGTGGCTTTTCAACCTCTGCTGTCTCTCAGCAACATTTCCAATAGCTCTTACAGTTGTGTTCACCTTTGTGATTTTAATGGGTCCATCTTCTATGACAAACCACATTTCATCGTGTAACATGGAGAGATGTGCTGCGTCATGCGAATTTTCCGATCATCAAATTCTTCGATAATAAACATAGGGATACATGATATATTTGCTTCCATGATATAAACTTTGAAAGAAACTTTGAAAAACTTCAATTGTTGATCTTTTTTGAAAAGATTGAGATCTAGTTCAAGAACTAACCGATTAAGGTTCTTATAACCAATTACTCTAATACCACTTGTATGTTCTAAGGGGTGTCAGTTAAGTCTAGGAAGGGGGTGAATAGACTTAACCAATTTTTCGATTTAAAATTAAATCAGAGTTTTCACAAGAAAACAGCTAAGTCTCTTGAGAGACAGCTGGGTCAAACCTCAACAAGAGTTAACCACTCAACAGACTCGAGAGAGCTGTTGATAGAATAACTCAGCTGAGTAAAGTTAGCTTTTTATAAATCAATTTTCTTAGTTTTTAACAGCGAAAGTCTTAACACCATTTTTTAGATTGGTTATCAACACCTTTTTTAGACTTAGTTATCATCAGTTTGATTAGCAAATATATCAACAAGAAAGTAAATTGTTGAAAGTAAATGACACAAATAATTTTTAGTGGTTCCAGGATGGGGTAATTCGTCTACTCCACTCTTTTCCTACTCCTGGAGGAATATACTAATGCAACTTGACTTGTTACCAGAGTGCAAATATAGTCCGAGTATGCCTTGATCACACAGTTGGCTTCACTCATGCGACTCGACTCTTTGTAAGGCAACTGCCTTACTACTTCAGCTCTTCAAATCTCTCAGACTTGATCACGTAGCCCTCCGTCTGTTTGAACCAGGTTCTAACTTGAACCTCTCTCACTTCCTTCACTTTGTGGATGTGCAGACCCCTTGTTCTTTTGGAATGGTTTTTCTCTTCGACCTTTGAAGTTTGCTTCCTTCCTTCACTTATATTTCGAATGTTAGGCTTGAGGATATAAGAATTTTTAGCTTGAGAGAGAGAGTTGCAGATTTTCTTGAGTGCTCTGATTTTCACTTGTTGTTCTACTCTCTCTTGTGTCACGTACTTCTCTCTGAAAATTCATTAGCCTTTTATAGTGAGAGTTTGAAATTTGTCCATTGAAGAGAGACAAATTCAAACTTCACTTCTTATTCATTGGCTTGTCTTGTTTTGCCGCTTTTGATGTTGACCCAACCTTAGCATTAACTACTTCCAGGTGCCTGGATTGTAACAGGGTTCTGCAAGTATCCCACTGACTCCTGCTACTTGCACTCTTTCAACAAAACAACTTTTAAAGTTGCAGGTCTGACTCTTACCAATTTGGGTAAGTCTTGAGTTTTCTTTGCAACAGACTTCTTCAGCTTTCTCTGAGTCCTCCAACTGCTTTACCCTTTTAGTTGAGTCTTCTCCTTGATTCATGGATGACTCTGTTGTAAGTCTACTGAAAGACACAACTGCTTGACTTGACTGAAGGTTTTCTCCGCCACTCAGCTGCAACATAGCTGAATCTTCTCTGTACTTCTTCAGCAAGTCTTCTGCATCTTCAACTTGGTTGCTTGATAACTCAACTCATATTCTAAATATTGCAAAGTTGAAATACATACAGAAAATGGGGTGCCAACTTTCTAATCTAAGTTTACTAAGCATCATCAAAATCTATACAAAAAAATTTCCTAACAATTTCCCCCTTTTTGATGATGCCAAAACTTAAATACATCATAAAGTGATGAAATAAAATAATTGAAAAAGAACGTATCTTTTTATTAATGAATCATTCAACACTTACATTAATTTTTGTGTATTTACAAAGGAATTGTAATAATACAACAAAAATGTAATACAACTATCTACTAGCGCCTTTGCTTTCTCATTCTCATTTCTCTCCCATCCTCTCACTTGCGGTGATCTTCTTCAGCTCTTCTTCTTCTTTTCTCTTCTTCTTCTTCATACCAAGCTTTTAGTTTCTCATCCTCCATTCTCCTCGAATCCTTTGAGCATATTCTTCATACTTTCTTGCTAGCTCATTTGCTCTTCGAGTAGCTTCCATGTTCTTAGCTTCATCATAGCCCATCCAATATATGGAGTCCTTTTTCAGAGGATTGATTGACATGATTCCACTTGGTCTCTTTGATGGAGAACTTATGCATCTCCCACCAGACATAGAATCTCTTCCTTGACCTCTTCCTCTGGCATGGTTGCCTCCTCTGGGAGTTTGACTGGGCTGACCCTCGGAAGGTTTTCCCTGAGTTTGTTGCTTCATGGTCTATACAACATCTCTTAAACCATTCTCTCAGTATAAGTCCCATGCTTCAGCTAGCTCCATTCCCTCATAGTATCCCTCTAACAGAAGAGTATCAAACTCTTCATTGGACCTTTCTTACAATGGATCAGTGGGTGGAGTAGCTTCTTCACTTTAGAGTTTGCCTGCTGGAGGACCTCCAAACTGGACTTTAAGCTTCAGGATTCTGTCCTCTTGACTTCTGTCGAGCTTTTAATTTCATACTTGTTATTCTCAAAAGCTAAATCAGTTTTTTTTCCCTTTTTGGCATCATCACCTTGAGAAGAACTTTGTGGAAAGTTAGGCTGATTTGAGAAGAGAATTGAGTTTTTATGCGTAACGGAGTATGCTACCTTCGATCGGAGTGAGTGAATATAACTGATTTTTCATTGAAAGAATCCCAGCCTTTAGAGCTGCCTCCATATACTCTATGTTCTTCTCCATTTTCATTTGTAGCAGATCCATGTCCACGATATGACTTCTTTCCATCCTATCAATGTTATCCATTTGCCTCTGCTGAAAGGTAACTTGGTCAACTCCCAGACAACCAACTTTGAAAATAATTGTCTAAAGCAACCAACTTGCTATCCGGTGGAGTGCTTTTGTCTCGAGCCCATTCTCGATCCTCAACACTTGCTCCTTGGATGTCTCATGATGGTGACATCATGATTATTGATCATGTCATTTAACTCGGCAAAACATTTTTCCATGGCTTCCATCTCCTCGCACATTTCTCGGAAGGCATGTCGAAAGTCCTGCTACTTCTAAACTTGAATCTTCGAGGAAATAATGAGTCAAAGTCATGGCTAAATGGTGCGATTCTTGTCTCCAATGGAACATATAGGTCACTGGTTCAACTTGTACATTGTAGCGAGCGACTCCTCCGTGACTTCGGCCATAGGGAATCTCTTGACAAATGGGAAATGCGACATCCCAAACATGCCACATAGTTCGAGGAAGTTCCCACTTCTCCTTCGGCAAGACTTGATCTTCATCTTGGCTAATAGCTCTTTTTCCCTTAGTTATGGAAGCCTCACAAGGCGATTGTAGGAAGCTTTGTTGGCCGCGATTGTCTTAGGCTTGTCTTAGCAATTTCACTAGCATGAGTTGAATCATTCTTTTGAGTTACATGTGCCTCAACAGCCTCAGCAGCATCACAGGCAGGAGATGGAGCTAGTAGGGGTGGCCCATCGACTAGCACAAATCTCATTCTAGTGGTTTTCAAACTTTTCTCCAAGTCCCTGGCTTCTTTTTCTGATTCTGCTGACTCTTCAAAATCTTCAGCAATATCAGAATATTCAGCTTCGGAGTTAATTAGTGCATATATTTGTTAGGAAAATTTATGTTTAAATTTTGATGATACCATGTAAAACTTAGAATATGAAGTTGGCACCCTATTTTCTTTGTAATTCAACTTGTAATAGATAACTCTATTTGGGCTGAGTTGGAGTTAGCTAAGTTGAAGATTACAAGAGTCGATCAAGATTGAAGAAAGACCCAATGTGTGAAGCCAAGTGAAGGATCGATCAAGTGACGCAAAAGTTGTCTCGGTCGGTGGATACAGCTCGATCATTCCAAATGATTGGAATCAAATGTCAAAGGGATTGTAGAGACAAGACTTGAAGAAAGTCATTAGAGATCCATTGTCAACACAAGTCAAGTTTTTCTTGAAATAGGCATGTGTCGGGTTGCAGCAACAATAAAGCATTTCTTTGAAAGAGTGCAAAAAAGCAAGGAACCAATGGGATGTATCGAAAACCTGCGGGAGACCAAGGAAAGCTGCAGCAATAAATTCATGGTACGATCCTCATTGATGCTTTGCAAGGACAACACATGCCAACAACCTACAGTGGGATTTGAAATATATGTATATCTCTTCAACGGACATATTTTGAATCCTCACTATAAAAGGCTAAGGAAGCAAGTGAGAGAAGGTTACCAATTATGAATTTCAAGCTTACGAGCATTCAAGCAAATCCGCAAATACTCTCAAGATTTCAAAGATATTCCTCCAGCCTAAAATCGGAGGAACTCAATCCAACACACTTAGTGAAGGAAAGAATACTTCATCAAGTAGAAGAGAAAGCTGTTTGAAGAACAAAAGGGTCACTCTCCAAGGTTGAAGGAGAAATAGTAAGGTTCAAGTTCGAACTAGAAACTTTGGGCTCGTTGGAAGGCTGTGTGATCAATTCCAAGAGTTCAAGGGAGCTGATGTAGCAAGACAACTGGTTTGTGAAGAAGTTGAGTCCTAGGAGCAGCCAACTGTGTGCTCAAGGAAGACTCAGACTGTTAACTGCTTTGTAACTAGATCCGTTACTTTGTGGATTCCTCCAGGAGTTGGAGAAGAGTGGATTAGAGGAATTACCTCATCCTCAAACCACTTTAAAATTGCTTGTGTCTTATTTACTTGCAACACTTTAATTTCTTGCATATTATTTATATATGCTATTAAGTTAAGTCTGCTGAACTCAACTGATAATAACCTTTGACAAGAACAAGTGTTGAAAACAAGTTTAAAACATTAAGGGAGAAAAGTCTTCCGCTGAACAAAAACCAAATCAACTGTGAATTTAAGTGTTAGCTGATCCCAACTAAGTTATACTATCAACAACTTAGTCGAGTATGTTGAGTGGGTAACTTTACTGAAGTGAGCCAACCTAGTTGTCCCTCAAGGACATAGCTGATTTGAGTTGACTCTGAAAATATTTAAAAGGACTAAATCGAGAATTTGGTAAGGTTTATTCAACCCCCTCCCTTCTAAACCTTACAACTCACCACTTGGGATCTACAAGTGGTATCAGAGCGGTTGGTTCATTGAGCCTTCCGCACAGGTTACTGAACTCGATCTCAGTCTTTTCAAAAATACAACACTTGAGTTTTTAAATCTTTTATTTCAAAAGCAAAGTTATTATCATGGAAGCAAATCTAACTCGCATTCCCATGTTTACTGTGGAAGAGTTTGATGACTGGAAAATTCGTATGCAGGCTCATCTATCAGCTTTGCACAATGAGATGTGGCTAGTGATAGAGGATGGGCCACTGCAAATCCTAAAGATCAACACTACTGTAAGAAGAGCACCTCCAGCTGAAGGAGAGGATGTTGCGTGAGCCCAGCCTGACACTGCTATGGTTGAAAAGCACGTTGTGAATGGACCAACGAAGACAAAAAAAGATACAATCTTGACAATGTTGCCAAGGGCATCCCTTACAAAGTCACATAGCTGATGAGAATACAAAGCTGAAGGCTAAAAATGCCAAGATCCAAGCTGAGTTAGCTGCTATAGAAAAAAGGGAAAAGGATCTTAAAAATGTTATTGCTTCATATACAAAGGCATCGAATCATTGGATGAACTTATAATGACTCAAAAAGAGTGTGGAGATAAGACATGCATAGGATTCAATTCCTTTGTGCATGCTTAAGCTCCCAGTGATTTTGGAAAAAGGATCCTCAAGTAATGAAGGAGTCCAAAATCCAAAACACCATATGTCGCACCAACACCCACGCAAAAACACACCATAACATACGGCCTTGGATATAAGGGGTAAAAAAGCTAGTTAGTATCTTTGAAAGGACAAACCAAAATAAAATTGAGAAAGGTTCATAAGCAAACTCCAAATAGGAAATACTCTCTGAAAGCTAAAACAGCTACCAAAAGCCCCGAGAGATTTCGACAAAAAAATTCATATGATGGGAATGGTAGAAGTTATCTAAGCCAAGTGATTGGAATAATCAAGTGAGATATCGTTGAAGACCTATGGGATATAAACCAAAATGGCAAAGACCTCTTCTCAAAGATAGGTCATTTCCAAGGCAAAAGAGCTATCATCGGCTTTTTTATATGCACCAGGCACAAAAACCCATCAAGTATATCCAAAAAAGCAAATGCTCAAACAAATACACATGCATACATATAAAAGATATTTGTATGATCCTAAAACCCAAGCAATTTGCTAATGCACTATGATTATGGAATCGATAGATGGCAACCTCTTGAGAGTCGATAACCTGGACTATAGGTTGGTTGGAACATCTTATAAAGACTAACCTCTCATGACCCCAGGCAAGTATGGGTACTTAAAAACTAATTTCCATGATTGCGGGTTCGGGGAGCAGATGAGTGCCAAGGAACCTGGTACATGGATAGTGGTTGTTCCCTGACATATGACAGAAACAAGAGAAATCGGTAAAGTTCAAGGAAATCAAGGTGCAAAAGTCATATTTGGAGGAAATGAAGCTCGAGGGAAATCAAAGGCACATGATCCATAAAGAAAAATGGATTGGAGATCACGGATGTTGCATATGTTGAAGGTCTCAACTTCAATCGCTAAGCATCAGCCAACTCTGTGACAAAGGCTATAATGTGGGATTCAATATGGGAGTTTGCGAGATCAAAGATGATGAATCAAATGAAATCGTGCTTCAAGGAACAAAGCAGAAAAATATGTATGTAGTGAATTGGTCAACTGCTACACCAAGTACATGTCTGCTAGCAAAGAGTACAGCTGAATCAAGTTGGTTGTGACATAAGAAGCTAAGTCACCTGAACTTCAAGACAATCAAAAAACTTGCAAGGAGTCATCTTGTGTAAGGATTTCGACTCAATATACAAGAAAGAAAGCATTTGTGATGCATGCGATGGGAAAGCAAATCGAATCATCCTTCAGGACAAGCCAAGTCCTTCTTCAACAATAATATTGCATCTATTGCACATGGACCTATTTGGTCCTTTTGAACCAGCCAGCATCAGTGGAAAGAAATACACCTTAGTGGTGGTATATGATTATTCAAGATATATATGGACTATTTTAATGTGTAAAAAGAAAGAGACACTGCAGAAATTACCTCAGCTGATGAGAAGAGTTCAAAATGAGAAGAGTCAAACCATCATTAAGATAAGATCTAATAGAACTTAGTTCGTCAATGGGATTATAACTCAGTATTGTGTTGAAAATGTTATTGCGCATGAGTTATCAGCTGCAAGAACTCCACAGCAGAATGGAGTAGGTGAAAGAAGAACAAAACTCTCAAGGAAGGCTGCAAGGACAATGTTAGGCGGAAGCTAGATTGCTATAAGATTTTGGGCGTAAAGCCATAAATACTTCTTGCTACACTCAGAATAGGTGTATGATTAACATGCAATTGTCCAAAACTCCCTATGAAATTTGGATAGGGAGGAATTCAAATGTTGCGTATTTCAAGATCTTTGGATGTAAGTGCTTCATCCACAATAATTGCAAGGACAACTTAAAATCTTTTGATGCTAAAGGCTGATGAAGGTATCTTTTCGGGATACTCAACTGAGAGTAAAGCTTATAGAGTGCTGAACAAAAGGACTATGATTATAGAAGAGTCTATCCATGTGGTTTTTGATGAACTTAATGTGAATGGAGAAGACATAGACGCGAGTTAGGTGAGAAGAAGAATCGGAACTATGCAAAATAGCCCTTATGTTGATGCGGATGTAAGAGCACTCAACCCCGATGAAGATGAGATAGATGAATCTCGAGACAACTAGAAGGTCCGTAGCTTTGAATGATGATGAAGAAGCTGTTCAAGACAACTTAACAAGCGAGACGTTGAATCCAATGAGACTTACTCAACCCCGATATGAGATGGCCGAGAGAACATCCACCCGCTGATCATTGGAAATGTTGGAGTTGGAGTAAGAACATCCACATGTTTACTTGTTTCATTTCCTAGATAGAGCCTAAAGATGTGTCTCAAGCATTATATGACACACATTGGATTCAGGCTATGCATGAAGAGCTTAATGAGTTTGAAAGAAACAAAGTATGGGAAATGGTTCAAAGGCATACCCACCAAAATGTTATTGGTACTAAGTAGGTATTCAGAAACAATATGAATGAGGAAGGATATGTAGTAAGAAACAAAGCAAGATTGGTAGCCAATGGGTATTGCCAAGAAGAAGGAATATATTTTGATGAAACCTTTGCTCATGTTGCTAGATTGAAGCAATAAGGATGTTTCTTGCTTATGTTGCACATAAGAACTTCACTTTATATCAAATGGATGTGAAAGAGTGCATTTGAATGAACTTTTGGAAGAAGAAGTCTATGTTGAACAACCTCCGAGGTTTTGAAATGCGTAAAACTATTAGAGATTGTAGGTCCCAAGGGGTGTGGTGTAAGGTTTAGAAGGGGGTTGAATAAACATTACCAATTTTTCACTTTTTAGTCCTTTTAAAATATTTCAACAGAGTTGACTCAAACCGAGCTAAGTCCTTGGGGGACGGCTAGGTTGGTTTGCTTCAAAAGTTTCCCACTCAACACTGATTGAGCGAAGTTGATATTATAACTTAGTCGCCCTAACACTTAACTTTAGTTGATTTGGTTTTATACAGCAGAAGACTTATCACTCTTATAAATTTTAAGCACGTTTTTAACACTTGTTTTTAGCAATGTTATTATCAGCTGGGTTAGCAAGTTAACTTAACAACAAATATAAATGTATGCACGAAAGTAAAGTGCTGAAAGTAAATGACACAAGTAAATTTTATAGTGGTTCGAGGATGGGGTAATTCCTCTAATCCACTCTTATCCAACTCCTGTGGGAATCTACTAAGTAATAGATCGAGGTTACAAAGTAGTTCTTCGATCAGAGACAACCTTGATCACACAAATGGCTTCTCACATGACTCGCCTTCTTCACAAGATACCGCTTTTGCCGCTACTTGACTCCCTTCAAACCCTTGGTATTGATCACACCTTCCAACGAGCTTGAAACTTTTGGTTCGATCTTGAACCTTACTACAGCTCCTTCAAACTTAGAGAGTAGACCCTTTTGTTCTTTAAAACTTTTTTTCTCTTCAAATGGTTGAATTATTCTTTCCTTCATAGTGTGTGTTGGATCGAGTTCCTTCGAGTTTTAGGCTTGAGGAATTTCTTGATAAGCTTTGAGAATATTTGCGGAGTTTTGCTTGCTTGATATTTCTTGTTAGATCGGTTACCTTTTCTCAAATGTTTCCTCGGCCTTTTATAGTGTTCATTTAAAATTTTGTCCGTTGAAGAGATAGGCAATTTTCAAATGACACTTTCTTGTTCGTTGGCTTGTCTTTTCTTGACTTGCATCATTGTGATGTTGACTCTTCCTCATATTGAATGACTCTGCAGCTTTTCGGGGCACGACACAAGCTCGATGCTTCCCATTAGTTTATTCCTTTTGCACATTTACGGGCCAAACACTTTATGACAGAGGGTATCTTGGAGTTATTACTATATTGGGTAATATCCTTGACTTCCGTCAACGGAATTATATTAGTCTACTTGACTTGACAAATGCCTTTACTCCTTTGACTTGAGTCCTGCTCCAATCTTTTAGGAAAGTCTCAACTGGCATCGAGTTCAATTGGTAGACTTGGCTCTTTTTCTTGATTTGGTGACATTTCTTCAACCTTTACTCGCTTGTTCTCACTTGGTTCTCCTTTAGTCGAAGTGCGGCCCGCCTTCTACCTTGACCACACTCGGTTGACACATAGTCAGGTCTTAACTTGATCTTCAATTGACTTCTTGCATTCTTCAACATAGCTTACTTCACTCAAATCATGCGATCATATCTATTACAAAATAGAAATACAAGGAAAATGGGGTGCCAACTTTCTATTCTAAGTTTTACATGGTATCATCAAAATCTAATAATCAATTTCCTAACAATTTCCCCATTTTTGATGATGCCAAAACTTAAATAAAACAATAACGCAAACACAAGCAGTGCGGTGACATAGAATGTATGTTTTGAATATGTCAATTTTATTGATCATAGCATTCTTGTCCTTTGTT
>JABTTQ020002721.1:0-50000 GCA_016081115.2 Rehmannia glutinosa | reverse complement strand
TGAGGTTTGGGTCTTTGCCATCTAGGTTTGTATTCCATTGGTGTTTGCTGATATTTCACATTATTCCAATCAGCTTGGCTTGGGTAGTTTCTACCATTCCCATCATATGTGCTTCTTTGATAAAGCTTCTGGGTTTTTGGTAGCTCTGTTTATTTTTCACAGTACTTTCTATTTGGAGTTTGCCGAGGAACTCTGTGATTTCTTCTCGGATGTCCTCTCAAAGATACTCAATCAGTGTGTTCCTTTCCCTTTATATCCAAGGCCAGTTTGTTTGTGATTGTGCTTTGGAATGAATGTGGGTGCAATATTTGGTGTTTTGGGTTTTTGAGATGCTTCATTACTCGAATATACTTTTTTCAAAATCACTTTAGGAGTTTGACAAAGGAGTTGAATCATATGCCTGTCTTATCTCCACATTCTTTTTTACTCATGATAAGGTCATCCAATGATTTGAATGCCTTTTTAAATGAGGCAATTACATTTTTAAGATCATTTTCTCTCTTTTCTATAGCAGCTATCTCTGCTATTAGTTTGGCATTCTCAGCCTTCAACTCTTTGTTCTCATCAGCTATGTGACTTAGAGTACTCAGCTCCTTAGTCAGCTGTGAGTTTTGGCTTTTGAGCTGGCTGTTTTCCTCACTTATAAGTGTGTGTGAGGATTTTATGTGCTCAAAGTCTTTCATCATTTTGCCTAGTGAATCATAAAGATCAGTGGGTGATGAAGTGTGTGTGTCACAATCACTATCACTTGAATCTGAATGAGATGAGTTAGAGTGTACCTCATCTTCTTGGTCTGGTAGATCTTGTTCATTAGCCATAAGACAAATCATTACTTCTTCTTCAGAATCACTTGAGTAGTCAGCTTCACTACTCTATGAGTCTGTTGCTTCTTTAGACTTAGATGTCTCAACAGCCAACATGGCTTTCTTTCTTTTCCCCGTCTTTCTTTCTCAAGACTTTTTTCTTTCTTCTTCATTCCTGTATTTATTGGTCGTGGATAGGAACAATCAATTGCAAAATGTCCTGTTGTCCGCAATTCCAACACGGGTTCTCGGCTCTTTGATCGCTCTTTCTATCCTCAAGTTATCGGCTCTGCGATACTCAACTCTTTGATGCTCGGCTCTCTCGGGTGGCCTGTCTTCCTTGACTTGGAGGAGCCAATGTCTCCCGGAGGTTTCACTCTTTGTTTCTTTTATAGTTCTTACTGAAGAACTTGTTGAATCTTTTTACCATTAGGGCAATCTCTTCTTGGTCTATGGCTTTCTTGACTTCAGCTCTCTTTCCATCCTTGACTATAAGTGCAGTTGTTTTAGGTACAACTATCTCCTCTTGCTCTTTTCTTCTCAGCTCAAACTCATAGGCTTTGAGATCTGAGAATAGCTCATGATTGGATGTTGTTGTGAGGTTCATTAAATGTCTCAGGGCCATAACCTTCATTTCCCATTTAGCTGGGAGGCTTATTAGAAACTTCATACACATTTCCTTTTGTGTATATTCTTTCCCAAGTGCTGATAGCTCATTTGTGATTTCAGTGAATCTGGCATCTAGCTGATCCAAGGTTTCACATGCAAGCATTTTAAAATTTTTAAAATTTTGTGCAGCAACAGACAATTTATTTTCTTTAATTTGCTCAGATCCTTCACAAATTAAAGTTAATTTATCCCAGATTTCTTTTGCAGATTTGCAAGATTTGACTTTATTGAACATTGCTTTATCCAATGTCTAGTAGAGAATGTCCTTAGCCACATTATCCAAGTTGTATCTCTTTCTATCATCGTTGGTCCACTCAGTCCTTGGCTTTTCAACCATGGCTGGTCTGTCTTCATCTGCTTCTACTACTACACCTGCTATTCTTACAATTGTGTTCACCTTAAGCATTTGCAGTGGCCCATCCTCTATTACTAGCCATATTTCATCATGTAAAGTAGATAGATGAGTCTGTATACGAATTTTCCAGTCATCAAATTCCTCAACGGTAAACATAGGAATGCGTGTCAAATTTGCTTCCATGATAATAACTTTGCTAAGAATGAAAGATTCTGAAAATACAAGTGTTAAAAATCTTTTAGAAAATATAGAGATCTAGTTCAGTAACCAGTGCAGAAGGCTCAATGAACCAACCGCTCGATACCACTTGTAGGTCCCAAGGGGTGTGAGTAAGGTTTAGAAAGGGGGGTTGAATAAACCTTACCAAATTTCGATTTAGTCCCTTTAAAGAAATTACAAAGTTAACACAAACATCTGAGTCTTTGAGGGACAACTAAGTTGGTTATTCAGCAGAGTTAGCCACTCAACAGACTCGATAGAGCTGTTGATAGAATAACTCAGCTGTTTAACCTAAAACTTAACTTGGCTGTGTTGGATTTATCATCAGAAGACTTAACACCCTTTGATTTGTTTTAAACTTATTTTAACACTTGATTTTAGCACTTGGTTATTAATCAGTTTGGATAGCGAATAAGTTTATCAACAGATATAAAGTAGATATGCAAAAATATAAATGTGCTGAAAAAATAAATAACACAGTTGATTTTTATAGAGGTTCGAAGATAGGGTAATTCTTCTAATCCTCTCTTCTCCAACTCCTGGAGGAATCCACTAAGTAATGTCGGTTTACAAAGTGGTGAATCGAGAGAGAGATGCCTTTGGTCGCACAGCTGGCTTCTCGTCCGACTCAGCTTCTTCACAGGGCAGCTGCGTTGCTACTTCAACTCACTTTCTCAAGCTCTTGGATTTGATCACGAAGCCCTCTAATAACTTGATACTAGTTCGACCTTGAACCTTCCTACAATCCTTCTTGGAAAGTAGACCCCTTTTGATTCTTCAAGAGTTTCCTCTTCAACAGTTTGAAGTTGTCTTTCCTTCACACCTTTGTGTTGGATTGATTTCCTTCGAGTTTCAGACTTGAGGATTTGCTTGAATATATTTGAGAATGTTTGCAGGTTTTTAGCTTAAATATTGCTTGCTTGTTCGTGGTTCAGGTGACATTTTCTCAATGAGTTTCCTTAACCTTTTATAGTGAACTTTCAAAAATCTGCCCGTTGAAGAGATAGGCTGATTTTCAAAAAACACTTATGTTCGTTGGCTTGTCTTTTATTGGTCTTCAATCTTGAGATGTTGACCTTTCCTTGTATTAAATGAATGTGCAGCTTTTCAAGTTCTGACACGAGGTGCAGTGCTTCCCATTGGTTTATTCCTTTTGCAAGCTTCTGGGATGAGTACTTTAAGACTTGGCAGCGTGGAAGTATTGCTTATTTAAGTAATGTTCTTGACTTCTTGTACAACACATTCCTTTCAGTTAACTCATCTTAGCTGCTGCCTATTTCCCCATGTGACTTAAGTCTGCTCCAATCATTTGAAGACTCATCTGTCACTTTCAACTTATGACTTGGCTTCTTAAGATGACTTTGACTGACACTTCACATAGTTGTTCCTCAGCTGATCACATTAAAGTGTTTGAGAATAAGTGTAATCAACGCTCAAATGTATATTTGTTGGACTTTGGTCCAGCATCCTGCCTGCAATGGGCTTTAAAAGAGGCGTGAGATGCGGCCCGTGATTAGAACTCGTGAGCGCTGGACTGCACAGTTAAAGGAGAGCTTAAAGGATTTGATATTGACTACCTATACCGACATATGCATCTTCTTTTTTGGTGTCCATTACATAGAAACTCTGAAGTTAAGCGTGCTTAACCTGGAGTAGACATGGGATGGGTGACCCCTGGGAAGTTTTCCAGGGAGCGCGTGAGTGAGGACAAAACGCGCTAGAAACTTGGTTTGTGGGGACAATTGTCAATCCAGTAAAGCGCTTGAGGTCCAACAACTGGTATCAGAGAAGGTCACGGGTTTGAATTCCCTTGGAAGCACGTTGTAGTGGAGGTTGCTAGTAGCGGTGGAACTGAGATGCTGGCGCAGCGGAGGTAAACGGACAAAAATTGAAGGCTAGATTGCCAGGTGGTTGGAACTGAGGTAAACAGACTGGAACTGAAGGTGTAGGTTGCTGGATGGCCGAAACTGAGAGGCTGACATGACGCGACACTTGAACTGAAGAAGTTGGCGTTAGAACTGAGGAAGTTTGGCTGGCAGCGGAATTTGCCAAAAACTGAAGTTGTGATGCTGGGAGAGGGATTGTTGGGCTTTGATCAAGCATCCTGCCTGCAATGTGCTTTAAAAGAGGCAAAGTGCGGCCCGCGATTCGAACTCGTGAGTGCTGGATTGCACAGTTAAAGTAGAGCTTAAAGGATTTGATATTGACTACCTATACCACCTCAGTTCCCGATGCCATACACCACAAAATAAACAACTCATTCGTACGAATAACCCCTTTGTTGTCTTCTCTAGCAAACATCGTTTCCGCCAATGTGCGTTGCACATAACAAAAAATGGAGTTCATAATACTCAACGTCTTAGAGGTACCCAGTGTATATATTATATGCCCCGTTATTTCCTTCCAAAAACCGAGCATATCAAAATCCCAATGCTCCTCTATCTTATAAGCCTGAGTTTGATAAATAACATTCAAATCATCAATCGATATCTTCCTTGGCTCATTCGCTAGTCTAAATTTTATCCCCATCAAATTTTTTTTCCGAATCACCAGTTCAAAACTACTTAAAAATTCAAGCGTAAGCACCATATACGTAGTCCAATTCCCGTTTAACAAAACATCCCAATTAATTCGCCCACATAAAGCGCAAAAATTCAATAATCCCAAATTCGTAAGAGTGGTTTCATCGGGATACCTTGTCAAAATCCAGCTTTTGATGTAGAGATTCTCCCACCGATCCCAGTGCATCTCCTCCGGGAGGACGACATTGGAGTATTTCAGTTGATTCATCTCATATTCAAGCTCGGGTTCTGGAGCTGTCTCTCTCCTTCTTCTTGTGTTTCTCCTACCTCCACATTCTCCTCCTCTTGAAGCCATTGATGTGGGCTTGAAGCTTTTAAGAAATCTGAAACTTTGAAATTAAACTCCCTCAAACTTGAAGAAGAACAAGAGAAAGTTGATAATTGGAAAAAATTTGTGGTGGGTTTCTTGAAAGAGAGAAGTATGTATGCCATAGCTTCAAGATTTGAAGTTGAATTTGAAGAATTTTGAAGATGGAATGGGGTATTAATTTGTAGGGAGATTTTCGGTCCTTAGGGTTTGGAAGGGAAGAAGTGGGATAAATTTGGAGTGTTTGAGTTTAAAAAGGGTAAGGATTTTTGTAGGTCCCAAGGGGTGTAAGTGTAAGGTTTAGAAGGGGGGGGTTGAATAAACCTTACCAAATTTTCGATTTAGTCCTTTTAAATCTCTGAGTTGATTCTACACAATTTGTGTCCTTGATGGACATTGAATTAGTCACTCAAGAGAGTTAATCTCTCAACAGACTTCAGTGAAATTTGCCGTTGATGGAGTAACTCACTTGTTGGCTATAATTTAACTCAACTTTGTGGTTTTATTTTATTGGAAGACTTAACACCCTTAAGTTTGATTAAGCAAGATTTTAGAGCTTGATTTAGTACTTATAAATTATCAAATGGATAGCAAATTTATCGTGAGATATAAGCGATTAAAAGTGCGAAAATTTAAATGTTTGAAATGTAAATGACACAATAAAGTTTTTATAGAGGTTCGAAGATGGGGTAATTCTTCTACTCCTCTCTTCTCCAACTCCTGGAGGAATCCACTAAGTAATGATCGGTTTACAAAGTGGTAACAGTCCGGACAAGTCTTGATCACAACAAAATTGACTTGATCCTTAGGGACTCGATCTGAGACGCCTTGATCACTCACCGGCTTCTCGTGCGACTCAGCTTTCTTCACAGGCGGCACGCCTTGTTACTTTTAGACTCACTTGCTCAAGCTCTTTGGATTTGATCACGAAGCCCTCCAAAAGCTTAAGACTTGGTTCAACCTTGAACCTTTCTACAATCCTTCCCGGAATGTAGACCCCTTGTTTTCAAAAGTTTCCTCTTCAACTCGATTGAAGTTCTCTTTCCTTCACGGTGAGTGTTGGATTGATGTACTTCGTAATGTAGGCTTGAGGATAGAGAATGTTTCAGTTTTTCTAATGTGCTTGTATATCTCACGTGTGTGTCATCCTTTTATCTCAAACAAACTCCTCAGCCTTTTATAGTGAACTTTCAAAAATTTGCCCGTTGAAGAGATATGCTTATTTTTGAAAGTCACTTTGCAGTCGTTGGTTTGCAGTTCTTGGAATTGCCGTTTCCTCGTATGAATTGTTCTTTCACCTTTTCAGAGTTCTGACACGGTGTAGTGCTTCCCATTGGTTCATTCCTTTTGCACGCTTCTGGGACTGAGCACTCCAAGAAAGGTGGTATGGAGATATTACTTGTTTAAGTAAATCTCTTGATTTCTATGCAACGGTTCTTTTATAGTTATCTCGACTTGACTGCATTTCCTTGCTTTCCCCAGGTGACTTAGAGTCGACCTTCCAATCATTGGATGACTCTTCTCACTTCAACTTGAGACTTGGCTTTTCTTGAGTTGACTTGATCGATGCTCCACTCACCGCATCTCACCGCTTCTTCTTGATAGAGTTCCGTCTACTCTTTTCTTTGCCATACTCAAATTGTCTCTCAGCAGAGTCTTCCTTCCAGTCTTGATTGTCTTCTTGCATGTTAGGGCGTAGACTTAACTCGGCACTTGGCCACTCTATTCATTACAATGCATTTTACAACAAAATTGGGGTGCCAACTTTCTATTCTAAGTTTTACATGGCATTCATCAAAATCTAAACAATAAAATTCCTAACAATTTCCCCTTTTTGATGATGCCAAAACATAAACCATACAAAGATGCAAATAACAAAGATACATACAGATAGTGTATTGACATAGAATGTATGCGCAGAATCAATCTTTTTATTGATCATATCATTCTTGTACTTAACACAATCAAGCATACAAGGTGTATCGTAGTATATAATTGTCTTCACAAAAAAAAAAAAGATAAAGAATTTATAGCTTTATTACGGAAGACTTACATTGTATGTATTTACATAATAAAATACACGAAGGGTTGGGCAAAGAACACTTCATCTCCTTCATTGTCTCTTTTTCTTTCATCTTGTTCAAGATCTTCTTTCTTCTTCTTCTCTTCTAAATCGCTTTCTTTTTTTTTTTCATATGCCTTCCTGGCGCCTTCATCTTTTCTTAATCTTTCCTGTCTCTCCCGCCATAGCCGAGTTTGTCTCTTGTTTTCTTCTTCTAATCTTTTTGCATACTCGGCGTTAGTTTTAGCCACTTTTAAATTTGCCACTTGGTCAAGCCCGGCCCAAGATCCCTCATTTCTTTCCCGGATCTACGTATTCAATATTCTTGGGCGAGGCCTAGTCCAAGCTTCTTCCTCCACTATCGCTTCTTCCTCTACCTGCGGGCGATATCTTTGTCTTTGGTCTTCTTCTTCCCAAATTGAGTGACTAGCGAGTGACCAGCAGAGTGATCATTTAAGTCTGCGCTGCTGTCGCCTTTCTTCACATAACGTGAGACCCTTTTCCCAAGATAAGTCCCAAGCTTGAGCCATGGACATATTTGCAAAATATCCTTGATTCGAGCGTTTTGAATTCGTCAACTGATCGTGGCTCGTCCCGACATCCGAAATGGCATACGTGTCTCTGCTCTCTTTGGAATGCCTCCGTGTTCTTTCAAGATGTTCATAACTCGCATCCATTCTTCCTTCCACTTCCTTCATCCCCGCTTCAATTGCTTTTCTCTTCTCGGCCATAGATACAGAAGAGTGTTGGAGTGGCAGAGTCACGGGAGTTTGTCGCTTATAATGTCACCGTGTGAGGACCCCTGTTGAGGGTTTGTGCAATCATCAAGGTCATATCTTTTGATCCTTCCCCCTCAAAGATTTTCCTTTCTTTTGTTTCAAAATTTCCTCACCGATTTCCCTTCTCGCTTGTTCCCTTCTCATTTGCTCCTTTCTTTTCACTTGATTTTGTCTTTGCTTTAAGGTATTCCTCTTCCCCTTTTTGGCATGATCAAAGGATAGAGGAACCCCAGGGAACATCTTGGCAATCATGAAATCGAGCTGCGGATAGTCGAAGTTCTCGCTTCAAGTCTGCTGCGTTGTAAGCGGACGAATTCGGGATCGAGTAGCGTTGGACTCTGCACAAATCGGCTTCATCTCACCATGAGAAGGCTGAATTTTCTAGTCATGTGTTCTTCCAAACGCCGTATATCATTTGTATTTTGCTCACGCAAATGCTTGATTTCGGCGGTGTGAGCTTCATGCATATGCTCAATGTGTTCTCTCGGCCGTTTTGCATCGGCATTTTCGACTCTCCACACCAGACTTGTTGAACAAAGTTCTCAAGTATCTCACTTGTTCCACACGCATTGATTCTTCTTTGTTGCCACCATTCCCTTATCCCGACCGATGCCTCTCAAGTCACCGTAAGGTTGGCATCTCTGTTGTCGATCCGCATGTCCAAAGAGGCTCGATGCCTCTCCATCCGTTCAACCTCAAGAAAAAGAGTGCTTTGAACACTTCTCGAACTTCACCGATTCTTCATTGCGGTGATGGCCATACAAAAAAAATCAAAATCGGCCGAACAATGGTGCCGAGTGAAAAACATGAGCTGGTGCGTGATAGCGTGCTTGTTCGTTTTCGACTCTTCGTGGAGTTCCGGTATTTCCAGTGAAAAAGGAAAAGACTCTACGAAGGATTCATCACCGCCAATGAATCGTTTGATGATGAGTGGTGCACGGGCGTTCTTTTGGGAATCGATCCTGCTGCAGCTTGAGGAGCTCAAGCAGTGGTCTCTTGTTGAGCTGGTCTTGTTGTGAGGTGGACCTGGCTTGCTGAGCCTCAATTTGTCTTAACAACCGTTGGTCTCACCGATTTTTCCATTTCGGTAGACTCGTCCTCGGCCTTATCGAGCGTCATCGGACGATGATGAGATTTCGATGGTGGCTCATCATCAAAGTTAAAAGTTTGACGAGTAGTCTTGGGATCGACTTGCTCGTGCTTGGAACACCCGCACTGAGTCTTTTGGATTTGTCATGGGGATGACTCGAAACTTCTTCTTCGCCTTCCGATCCCGGAGAAAAGTGACATCGGGGTTGTCCTGGGAACCATGAAGTGCGCCGATCTCCTTCTCGAGATGGGTCGATGATAGCAGGAGGGATGTTCTCTACTTCAGCTTTTCTTTACCCCGGGAAGTCTCAACCTCCCGTGGGCCTTCATTTCCTCCAAAGGCAGTCTCTCTTCTTTGCGAGGCACTGTCCTCCCTTTCGACAAAGGTGTCGGTACTGCCTTAGGGTCTTCTACATGGCATCCATTGAGTCTCAACCCCATGTATTGCACTTTCATCGCCCAGTGTTAACTCCCGGGTTGTTCCTTCCTCGTGCCTCGATCGCATCGCAGCGTCATTAGCCTTTCGAGCGATTGGCACCTCACCGAGACAGTCTCAACTGTCTGAGCTTCATTGATGGCAACTTGTCTTTTTTCTTGTGATTGTAATTTCTCTTCTTCGCCTCCTTGATTCGTTGTGGAGTCATCTGCAGATCCTCCGACCTTGCCGCGCTGGAGGAGTTTCCCCTCACCGGCACACCACCGAGTGACTTGAATGGGGTCACTCGTCTCCAAACTCCCGGCTATTTCGATTTATTGTTCAGCCGTAGTTGGGGCGGTGGTAGCACACCTTCAATAGGGGTTGGCTCGACCGGGGTCCCCACTAGCCCGGTTCATCGCCAGCTCCTTATCGCTTCTTCTTCCGAGTGAGCTGGGGAAGTGGTAGCAGCAACATCAGGTATTTGTTGAACCACTCCCATTGGATCGATTTCACCGTGTTCGAGGACTCTCCTGGTCCCTCCATTAGTCTTTGCTCGTGAAGGATTCTTGACTCGTGCAATGCTTGCTGCATTTGCAACTCTTCGTAGCGGCATTCTCCGTTCCTCCTCGCACCGCGGAGAAGACATCAAGGAGAGGATGTGTGTGTTCGTGGTGCCGAGATAGGGACGGATGCTTGCCTTCTCACGTTCCTCGCCTTCCTCGCTTGCTTTTCTCTCTCCTTTTCCTTGTAAATTTGTAGGATGTCTAAGCGATTGTCTTCATCAAGTCTTTGGGAGCACGATAGTTAGTCCAAGGAAATTTAGCGAGCTTCTTCTTCTTCTTCTATGAACTTAGGCCGTTGGAACTGCTTTCCTTGACTTACTTAACTTCCATTTCTCCACTCACGCAGACGATTTTGAATGTCCGGGTAAGGTGGAGATAGGATCATTACATCACTATCCGCTCCGCAGTTCTTTTGTGCTTCACCGTGAGCTACAACAGTGTCTTCGGGTTGCCTCTGCGACGCTTGAAAGAGACTTGGGCTGTTTCATCAACTACATCCGAGACTCTACTTCTCCCGATAGTCTCTGTATTTGTGCTAGCCGAGTAACCGACTCACCGGTTTCTCCATTGGATCGCTTGACTATTCTTTCTTCGTCTCTGGTTTGTACCAGGGGAATTTCTCGTTCGAGATGTTGTCCTCTCGAGTCTTGGGCGGCCGGGGCCGTCTTTGTCGTGTCTTTTTTTTCGAGGAGCGCCGTCTTGGCTTGTCGATTCTCCTCCTGACGATCGGAGAAGGTATTTGTGAGTCCTTCTCGACCGCCGCTGCAGGGGCAGAGACACGGCCGCTTTGGGCAGGATCGTGGCTGCAGGGGGGGCGGAGCATGTTTGGTTTTTCTTTGCACGCAGGGGCGTGATCTTCTTAGCAGTGCAGGGCAACTTTCTTCTTGGGCCGAGAGGAAACAATTTGTATCTTCGGGGTCACCGATTCCCCTCACCGTGTCGCTCTCTTGGCGTAAGCTCTTTTTCTCGTGCGCCCGAGAGAGGTTTGCTCAACATCCTCTTGTTAACATGAAATGCCTTCCCATGTCTAAGAGGGACTCCTTTCACCTCCAATAGCCGGCCAATCACCAGGCCATATCCTAGGGATCCTCCAAATGAACCATCTTCTTTGAAGGACTTGTTCCCACGTTCGCGCAGAGTCCGTGAGACAAACTCAGCCCAGTTTATCTTCTTTTTTCTTCGATGATTGCAGCCATTACTATCAGCTTTGCCTTTGATTGGTTGGTCAAAGCCGCCAAATTTGATGTCGATACATTTGGCAACTATGTCCAACAACTTGTGATAATCCTTCCTCTCTTGTTTGTTTGTGTATATTATTTTATCAAAGAAAGTCGGACTTGGCTATTTCTTTCCATGCGTCGTCCCAAGTTTACATCAGCTTTCTTTGATCTCGATGCTCCTTCCGGGTAGTAAGCAATATTCAGCCAAATCCTTGGCGAGATAGTCACCGCTTTCCGTGAATGATGACTTGATTCCTTCATCGTGAATCTCAGCATTCACGTAGAATTGTGCGACCTCCTCCACATAGGTCATCGGATATTCTAACGTTAGAAACGGTTTTAGTCCGAACGTTTCCAACTTCTCAGCGATTTTCTTTACTAGGGTGTCGTCGGACCCCTGCTTCACCATTCCGTCGAAATCCACCGTCGAACTGGTGTGGATTTGCTTTCCTAACTTGGTAAAGTCATAAGTTGGTGCCATTTCTCAGGATTATATCAAGGAAAAAACTCAGAAATTGATTTGAAGGTTGATAGGGTTTCGAGAGTATTCTGCCTTTGCTTTTGAGAGAAAGAGATGAACAGTTTTTAGAAGTGTGAGAGAGAAACGGACGAAAATGGTTTAAATATGGTTTATGAAAGGACGTGCGGATGGTTTTTGAATTGTGATTGAAATCAACGGCTTAGATTTCGCACGCCTATTAAGCATTTCATGTCTCGTATTTAATGCGGCAGCATTTATATCCAATCATAAGCTTGGTGTGCAGCTTTATGTCCGTACACATCATCATTATCTTTGACGTATTCCTTAAAACATTCCCGCTTAGTCAAAATGATCTGCGTTTTTGTCACTTTGCTCATAAGTTATTCAACTTATCTCTTAGCCGATTTAACTCTACTTCTCACAGTTCTCTTAGCGACTCAAATATCACCGACTTCGGTGAAGTCAGTTTTTCCGACATTCTTGAAATGATTCGTTTTGCTCATTTTCCCCTTTTCTGTTCCATTTCTCTTACGTAATTGCCTCGAGTGTCACCACCAATTAACCCCAACTCATGTTTGAGTTCTTCAAATCTTGACTCACATAATGGTTTTGTGAAGATGTCGGCTAGTTGTTTATCGCTTGAGATATATTCCAATATAATGTCCTTCTTTTCAACATGATCTCTTATGAAGTGATATCTCGACATCAATATGTTTTGTTCTTGAGTGCAACACAGATTTTTGAGTGATTGCAATGGCACTTGTGTTATCACACATGATTGGAATTTCTTTTTCTTCAACTTCATAGTCTCTCACCGTTGTCTCATCCATAGGACTTGGGCACAACAAAGCCCCGCCAGCCTATGTATTCTCGCCTCACCGTAGAGGTGGCTATTGAGTTTTGCTTCTTGCTAAACCAGAAATTAGTCTGTTTCCTAGCATTTGACATGTGCCTCAAGTGCTCTTCCCGTCCCACTCGCATCCAAAGATAGTCGAGAATCAATAGCCAATTAGCTTGAATCCACCTTCCTTTTGGATACCATAGGCCTACTTTTTGGCTTCCTTTCAAGTATCTCAATATTCTCTTAGTCATTCATGTGGGTTCTCTTTTGGAGCAGATTGAAATCTTGCACATACACCTACAAAGAAAGGTGATGTCCGCCCGCTAGCCGTGAGATAGAGCAATGATCCAATAAGTGCTCAGATCTTGTTTGATCTACAGCTTGCCATCCGCATCCATGTCCATTTTGATGATGTGTTCATTGGTATTTTTACGTAAGACTTCTCCTCCATACCAAACTTTTTCATTAAATCTCTGGTGTATTTTGTTTGACTTATGAAGGTTCCATCCTTCACTGCTTTCACTTGGAGTCCAAGGAAGAATGTCACTCTCTCCCATCATGCTCATTTCAAATTTGCTTTGCATGAGGTTTGAGAATTTTTCACACGTTCATTGTTAGTGGATCCAAAAATGATGTCATCCACATATATTTGAACAAGCGGTGTACTTTTCTTGTCTTGAATTAAAAAAGTGTTCTATCTACTTTTCCTTTTGTGAATCCATTTTCGATTAGGAATTGTGACAGGTGTCATACCATGCTCTGGGTGCCTGTTTCAATCCATACAGGGCTTTCTTGAGTTTGTATACCTTGTCTCCAAGAGTCTTCTGCTCAAATCCTGGAGGTTGTTCAACATACACTTCTTCTTCCAATAAACCATTTAGGAATGCACTTTTTATATCCATCGATATACAATGAAATTCTTGTGAGTCGCATAGGCAAGAAACATCCTTATAGCTTCCAATCTTGCTACAGGGCAAATGTTTCATCAAAATCTATCCCTTCTTCTTGGCAATATCCTTTGGCTACTAGTCTTGCTTTGTTTCTTACCACGTAACCTTCCTCGTTCTTCTTATTTCGAACACCCATTTGGTTCCAATAACATTTTGATGTATGGGTCTTTGCACTAATTCCCATACTTTATTTCTCTCAAACTGATTCAGCTCTTCTTGCATAGCTTGAATCCAATGTGTGTCGTCCAATGCTTGGGACACATCTTTGGGCTCTATTTGCGAGATGAAGCATGTGAACATGGCTTCTTGTTGAGTTCTGATCTTGTTTTGACACCTTCTCTTATATCTCCAATGACAAGTTCTCGTGGATGGTCTCTCACCCATCTTACATCAGTTGGAATAAGTTAGTGGATTCAATCGACTTGCACTGTGTTTGGTGTGGTCACTCTTTTCGTTATCACTTAGCCAAATTTTCCAAATTGTTTTTGAGATTCACTATTTCATCTTCTTCGAATTGATGATTCCAGGCTTTCACTTCAAAGATAGGGACTCTTCTCGTATGGTTGGATGATTCAAATTTATCACCGACTTTTCAATGTCTTCTCCATTTACATTTGGCTCATCGAATACTACGTGAATGGATTCCTCTCGTAACCATAGTTCTTTTGTTGAGTATTCTCAGAGGCTTTTTTTGGTGAGTATCCTGAAGATACCTTCATCGACTTTAGCATCAAAAGTCTTTAGGTTGTCTTTGCCATTGTTGTGGATGAAGCATTTACATCCAAATATTCTCAAATATGCAACACTTGGTTTTCTTCCACCGGATCTCATAGGAGTCTTTGTCACCGCCTATTTATCATACATCCGTTTTGGGTGTAGCAAGTCGTGTTGATTGCTTGACCCAAAATCTTTTTGGTAACCCCGCCACCTAACATGGTCCTTGCCGCTTCTTTGAGGGTTCTATTCCTTCTTTCTACAACTCCATTCTCACGTGGAGTTCTTGCTGATAGTTCATGACCAATACCATTCTCAATACAATCGAGTTATTATTCCATTGACAAACTCGGTTCCTCTATCCGATCTTATTTTGATAATGGTTTGACTCTTCTCATTTTGAATCCTCTTCATCACCGTGGTAGTTTTTGTAGAGTTTCTTTCTTCTTGCACATGAATATTGTCCATGTATATCTTGAGTAGTCATCTACTACCACCAAGGTGTATTTCTTTCCGCTTATCTTTGGCCGGTTCCACTTTGGGCCAAATAGATCCATATGAAGTAGATGCAATATTCTTGTTGAGGATGAGCATGTCTTTTCTTTGAATGACGACTTGATTTGCTTTCCTTCCGACATGCATCACATATACTCTCCTTCTTGTATCTTCGAGTCCGGAAGTCCTTCTACAAGATGACTTCTTGCCTTGTTAATTGTTTTGAAATTCAGGTGACTCGGCTTTTTGTGCCACAACAACTTGATTCATCTCAGCTCTTTGATAGTAGACAGTCTTTGGATGTTGCGATTGACCAATCCACTACATACATATTTTTCTCTTGTCTACATCCTTGCAAAGACCACTTCATTTGATTCAATTTCTTTGATTTGGCATATACCCATGTTGAATCCAACATTGTAGCCCTTGTCACAGCAGAGTCGATCGATACTCGATAAGTTGAAGTTGAGTCCTTCAACATATGCAACATCTGTGATTTCTAATCCATTCCTCTTGATGGATCCAATGCCTCTTATTTCACCAGAGCTTCATTTCCTCCAAATATGACTTTTGCTCCTTTGATTTCCTTGAATTTTGACAAATTTTTCTTGTTTCTGTCATGTGTCCGGAATGCCACTATCCATGTACCAGGTTCCTTGCACTCACTTCGCTCAACCCTGCAATCAAGGAAATTAAGTTTTAGGTACCCATACTTGTCCGGTCCCGAGGGGTTAGAATTGTAAGATGATCCAACCAACCTATAGCCAAATGTTTTGACTCTAAGGGGTTGCCATCTATCGCTGCCATAATCATAATCAATCCTGGCAAATTGCTTGGGGATTCTCGGGTTCATACAAATTGTCTTTTTGTCCGTATGCCCAATGTATGTTTTAGCAATTGCCTTCTTTGGGTAATTGTGGTGTCTTTGAGTGTAGTGCCTAGGTGCATATGTGTGCTTTGATAAAAGCTCTTATGCTTTTGGAATGGCCTTTCTTTGAGTTCTAGGCCTTTGCCATTTGGGCTTATATTCCATAAGTCTATCTTTGATAGTTCACATTATTCCAATCACTTGGCTTGGATATTTTCTACCATTCCCATCATATGTATTTCTTTTATGGATTTTCTTTCTCGGGATTTTTGGTAGCTCTGCTTCCTTTTTACAGAGTATTTTCTGTTAGGAGTTTGCTTTGAGAGACTAATTTGAATCTCTTCTCACTGTCCTTTCAAAGACACTCAACTCGGTCAAGTTTTCCTTTTCCTTTGTAACCAAGGCCAGCTTTGCTTGTTATTGTGATTTGGAGTGAATGTGTGTGTGACATTTAGAGTTTTGGATTTTTCGGACTCTTCATGACTTGAAGATCCTTTTTCCAAAATTACTTTTGAGGTTTGACATAGCACGGAGGAACTAAATCCTAAGCCTCTGTCTTGTCTCCACATTCTCTTTGACTCATGATAAGATCATCCAATGATTTGGATGCCTTAGTGAATGAGGCAATAACATTCTTGAGGTCATTCTCCTCTTTTCTATAGCGGCAATTTACTCGCTACTAATTTAGCATTTTCACCTTTTAAACTTTCATTTTCAACGACTATTTGACTTAGAGTTCTCGGCTCCTTAGTCGGCTTTGAGTTTTGACTTTTGAGTAGGTCAAGTTTTCCTCATTCAATAGTGTGTGTGAGGATTTAATGTGTTCAAAATCTTTCATCATTTTGCCTAATGAATCATAAAGATCGTGGGTGATGAAGTGTGTGTGTCACATCACTATCACTAGTGTCCGAGTTTGTTGAGTTAGATTGTACCTCATCTTCTTGATCTTGTTCTTTGGCCATCAAGCGGATCAAGGCTTCTTCTTCGAGTCACTTGAGTAGTCGCTTCACCGCTCTCTGAATCGATTGTCTCTCTTGACTTGGGTTGTCTCTCGGCGATCTCTGCAGCCATCATTGCCTTTTTCTTTTCTTGTCTCCTTTCTCTCAAGACCTTCTTTCTTCTTCATCCCCCCGTACTTGTTGACTACAGGATATGAGCAATCAATGGCATAGTGACCTGGTTGTCTGATTCCCAAAGATAGATATTCACCTTTTGATCGACTCTTTCCATTCTTGAGTTGTCACCCTTTGATACTCAACTTTTTGATGATCTGTTCTCTTGGTTGGCCTATCTTCCTTGATTTGGAGGAGCCGAGTGTCTTCCTCGGAAGATTCACCCTTTCCTCTCTTGTAGTTCTTGTTAAAGAACTTGTTAAATCTTTTAACCATCGTTTATTTCTTCCGGGTCAATTGCCTCTTTGATCTCGCTCTCTTCCCATCTTTGACAATTAGAGCGAGATGTTTTGGGTACAAACTGTCTTCTTCTCGGTCTTTTCTTCTCGGCTCAAACTCGTAGGCTTTGAGGTCCGAGAATAACTCATGATTGGATGTCTTTGATAGGTCCATGGAGTGTCTCGATGCCATGACCTTCATTTCCCATTCAAATTTGAAAACTTTTTAGGATCTTCATACACATTTCTTCTCGTGTATATTCCTTTCCAAGTGTAGACAACTCATTTGTGATTTACAGAACCGAGCGTCTAGTTGATCCAGGTTCTCTCCCGAGATCATTTTGAAGTTTTCAAATTTTTGTACCGCCACCGATAATTTGTTTTCTTTGATTTGCTCGAGCCTTCACAAATTAATGTCGACTTGTCCCGCATTTCTTTAGCCGTTTTGCATGATTTGACTTTGTTGAACATGGCTTTGTCCAAGGTTTTGTAAAGGATGTCCTTGGCTACATTGTCCAGGTTGTATCTTTTTCTATCATCATTTGTCCACTCGCTTCTTGGTTTTTCAACCATGACCGGTCTAGAGCAACATCTTCTTCTCCTTCACCGCAACTCTTCGTGACAATTGTGTTTTTACCTTTAAGATTTGCAGAGGCCCATCTTCTATCACTATCCACATCTCATCATGTAATGCTTTGATAGATGAGCCCGCATACGAATTTTCCAATCATCAAATTCTTCAATAGTGAACATAGGGATGCGTGTCAAATTTGCTTCCATGATAATAACTTTTGATGATAAAGAAGAGTTTTGAAAGTTTAAGTACTAAAGCGGACTTTGAAAAGTTTGGAGATCTAGTTCAAGAACTGGTCTCGGAGGGTTCAATGAACCAACCGCTCGATACCACTTGTAGGTCCCAAGGGGTGTAAGTGTAAGGTTTAGAAGGGGTGGTTGAATAAACCTTACCAAATTTTCGATTTAGTCCTTTTAAATCTACTGAGTTGATTCTACACACCGTGTCCTTGATGGACAGTTGAATTAGTCACTCAAGAGAGTTAATCTCTCAACATGACTCAAACCGAGCCGTTGATGGAGTAACTCAAATTGTTGGCTATAATTTAACTCAACTCGTGGTTTTATTTTTCATTGGAAGACTTAACACCCTTAAGTTTGATTAAGCAAGATTTTAGAGCTTGATTTAGTACTTATAAATTATCAAATGGATAGCAAATTTATCGTAGATATAAGCGATTAAAAGTGCGAGAAATTTAAATCTTTGAAATGTAAATGACACAAAGAAGTTTTTATAGAGGTTCGAAGATGGGGTAATTCTTCTACTCCTCTCTTCTCCAACTCCTGGAGGAATCCACTAAGTAATGATCGGTTTACAAAGTGGTAATATCCGGATACAAGTCTTGATCACAATAGCCGACTTGATCCTTAGGGACTCGATGAGACGCCTTGATCACTCGGTTGGCTTCTCGTGACTCGAACTTCTTCACAGGCAGTGCCTTTGTTACTTACTGACTCACTTGCTCAAGCTCTTTGGATTTGATCACGAAGCCCTCCAAAAGCTTAAGACTTGTTCAACCTTGAACCTTTCTACAATCCTTCCGGAATGTAGACCCCTTGTTTTCAAAAGTTTCCTCTTCAACTCGATTGAAGTTCTCTTTCCTTCACAAAGAGTGTTGGATTGATGTACTTCGTAATGTAGGCTTGAGGATAGAGAATGTTTCATTTTTCTAATGTGCTTGTATATCTCACGTGTGTGTCATCCTTTTATCTCAAACAAACTCCTCAAACTTTTTATAGTGAACTTTCAAAAATTTGCCCGTTGAAGAGATAGCTTATTTTTGAAAGTCACTTTGCGTCGTTGGTTTGCGCTTCTTGGAATTGCCGTTTCCTCGTATGAATTGTTCTTTCACCTTTTTCGAGTTCGACACGGTGTAGTGCTTCCCATTGTTCATTCCTTTTGCACGCTTCCGGGACTCGAGCACTCCAAGAAAGGTGGTATGGAGATATTACTTGTTTAAGTAAATCTCTTGATTTCTATGCAACGGTTCTTTTACGCTTATCTCGACTTGATTGCATTTCCTTGCTTTCCCCAGGTGACTTAGAGTCGACTTTCCAATCATGGATGACTCTTCCGTCACTTCAACTTGAGACTTGGCTTTTCTTGAGTTGACTTGATTGATGCTCCACTCACCGCATCTCACCGCTTCTTCATAGAGTTTCCGTCTACTCTTCTTTGCCATACTCACTTGTCTCGCACAGAGTCTTCCTTCCAGATCTTGATTTGTCTTCTTGCATGTTAGGGCGTGGCGACTTAACTCGGCTTGGCCTCTATTCATTACAATGCATTTTACAACAAAAATTGGGGTGCCAACTTTCTATTCTAAGTTTTACATGGCATTCATCAAAATCTAAACAATAAAATTCCTAACAATTTTCGACTGAACGAAATACGTGGTCCGTGTATTTATACACGGTCGGACCGTGTATCTCGTCTGACTCTCTGTCTGCTGTTGTGACCGAACACACAGATGAATCAAAATCGCTAAGTTTTATGTCTTCAACCAGACGTTAGATTCTATTACTATTGTCGCTCAAGTGTATCATTTGTTGTCTTTGGGCCCTTGTATTCTGTACCACTTCCCAGATGAATGACACTGCATTGTTCTCGCTCATTTAGAGTCTAGCTCTTGTTTCTCTCATAAATGAGGATACCATCTCTTCTACATATGTTTTTTTTTCACTGGACTCCGCTCTACCTTGATTTTGCACATTATAACCCGATCAAAGGTGGCTGCAAAACGTTTGTGCTATTGGCATAAGAAAATTTCTTGGGGTTTCACAGCCCCAAATGATAGTGTGTGGGATTCTGATTGTTTCGATAATTGTTGTTGAAGTTTCTTTGCCCCACAAAGTTCGCCTCTTCCTCAACAACTGTCGGATCTCTCAGAGTCGCCTGCTGCATCTCATCTAGTTTCATATTTAGCACGGACACTTGCTCTGTAAGCATGAAAACATTATCCCTATCCTGGACCTCTGCCACACATCTGATATTAGATTTTTTGGATGACCACTAGTAACTGTTATTTGCCATCTTTTCCAGTAACTCAAACTAACTATGAGTATTTGAAGTTTTATGTTATAGAATATGCAAATATTCGAACAAACACATCGAAACTTAGTTTACTAGCGAATCCAACTCAAAATAATTTTTAATGAATGATTGTAAGTTTAATATTGAATAATTTTATTTTTCTATTATTTTAATTTAAAGATGTAATAATATGTATCTCATATATGTGGGTGCGCGTATATTGAACTTGTGCTTTTCGCTTCAAAAGTTGTTTCGCGCGGATATGCTAACAAGCCGCCGCGCCCCCTTAATTGCCCCCATCCCAAGAAAATAGAAAGATAATAAAATAAATTGCTTAACATAACTGAGAAAATTCCACTAAGATAAAAATAAAATAAAATAAGAAGTGAAAAAGGGTGATTTCTCATATAACTCCATAGATATTGGACCATACACGTAAATAATGTAACTGCATTTTGTTTGTGTCGTGTGTATGCTGTTAGATTATTGCGGCCATGCAAATTGTTCAATAAATAATACAAAAAATTTCTATGTCGGATCCCTCTTATTTCAAAATTTGTTGGACGGTCAATTCATAATCCACTTCAAATATCTAAAGTCCTTTTCCACTATTTACTTTTTTTTGTATTATTATTAATATTCTCTTAATTTAAATATATTTCGGGCTCGATTGATATCTCTATGGTCAAGTACAAATAATCCGCACTAAGACTCTAAGATTCATGATTTTTTCCCCTTACAACCTGATTCCAAAAGTAATAATTTAGATTTAAATTTTATTCTTTTTCTACACAGAAATGAGTGTGGAAAGTGACTGCTTTAAAGGAAAAACCAGAGATAGCTCAAAGCAAAGTCAAAATAAACAGCTGAAAATTATACCTGGAAAAAACTTGGCAAAATCGAAACGAAAAACGGGGTTTAGAGAGTCAAACATGAAATTATAGATAGATTTTGGCCTGTAGAGAATAATAAAAAAAAAATTGAATACGTGCATGTACCTGCATAAGTTGAATTGGCAGCTACATAAAAAGAAGAAAAAAAGAAAGGAAAAAAAAAGTAAGTCTCTTATAACGGTGAATAAGTCTATGAGAATGAGTTCTACGTGATATATTATTAACAGTATGAATTCAAAAATATATAAAAACAAGAAAAATTTGAAAAAATTAAACATGAAACATGAAATATTATTGACCCTAAATGAAATTAATTAACCCTAAAAAATACTAAAAATAGCACATAAAGAAAAAGAAAAATTTTGCATGTGTTTTTAGTATTCCTAGGTTCCTTCTCACGGCCGTCTCACTATATAGAGAGTTGACAATTAGATCGGGTCGGGCTAGTTGTGTACCAACCCATGGGGCCAGAGAGCAAAAACGGATCAGATTGGCCCAAAATTTCTTTGGGCCAACATTTTCATGGTCCAGTCTAGATCATGTAGTGTATTTTGCTCCGGGCTGATCATGCCAAATATGCTCAGTCCTTTTTGGACCTAAAAATTTGAGGCCAAGTCTAGCCTTGCCGGCGGACCGTGCTTAAATTGCCGGCTTTTAAGTACATATGGTCCCATACAAGTTTTTGGCAAAAGAAAAAATAAAGAAGAAGATTGGGTGGGACTATTAAAGTAATATAAAATAGTAAATGACTATGTGACCTCATTTTAATTAAACGATCATTGAATAAATGGGGGAGGAATATGAAAATTGGGTCACAAGTGTAACTCAAAAACATCATATTCCCTCAAAAAAAAAAAAAAACATCATAATGGAATTAGAGTGGAAGTTTAATTGTCAACATCACTATCTAGCGCTCGTGGGGTTTCTAATAGTTGGGTATATGTCGATTGAAAGTGACTTTCTTTTTCTGGGTTCAAATTTGGGGCAATTTCCACTAACACATAGCCCCACTACAAAATGTCTTATGTTTCAGCCCAACTTTTCGACTTGTATTTCCACAAAAACCCCTAGCTTTTGGTTGATGCCAACCAAATATGTTATTATGTTATTAATGTAGTAATAAAATGTAATTACTAACAATTAAAATGAATGATAGTAAATAGTGACTATTAGTTAAAAAAACAATTATCAAAATAACTAGTGTTATTTAATTGATGTTATGATAATTGGAAATTCTTATGAACCTGGCCCATCCAAATAAATGCAAACAACTTACTCAATATTTAATAGTTGAACTTGGCAAACCAAAGCCAAGATTGAGCTTAAAATCAAATTGAATAGCTAAGGAATGAGTCATTATGTATGAGTCATCAAAGTAATCATTAGCAAATTTGGTAAGATCTCATGATTGATGCTCATGGATATCTCAATTACACTGTTATATCAGTAAAATTTATCTCGATGAAAATTCAAGATCTTATGGGTAATTTTTTTCTAATTATAATTTCAAAAGGTATTCTATAAGAAAAGCAAGAAATGAAAAGCTGAAAGCAAGAAGAGCCATAACCAATGGAACAGTAATTTAGCAGTGGATAATTGATCAATTCATTCAATGAATTCTCTGCAGTACATCCAGGTATTATATAGCATTACATAAGTAGGATAAGGACGAATTCACAGCCTGACATTTACCAGAATAATATTCCTTGTGTACTATCCTATACTAAGATGGTGACAAGTGTAATCATCTCCTAAATATATGGATAAGCAAAGGGTAGCTTATCATATAACCAGAACCTTTTATCTAATAGCCCCCCTCAATTCAAGTGAAGCTAATGAAAGGATAGTCAATTTGTTCCTAAGACGAGCGAAGAATTGAAGACTAAGTGGCTTGGTAAAAATGTCAGCAATCTGATCCATAGAAGGTACATAATTAATATGAATCTGATGAGCAGCAACCTTTTCACGAACAAAGTGATAATCAAGCTCGATGTGCTTAATTCGAGCATGCAGAATTGGATTGCAGGCTAGAGAGATTGTACTTTGATTATCAACCCAAATGGTTGGAGTTTTGGTAGCAGAAATCTACAGCTCATTGAGAAGGGACGTGATCCAAGTAATTTCAGAAGTAGCCTGTGCCAAACTACGATACTCAGCCTCCGTGCTGGATTTGGAAACAGAGTGTTGTTTCTTGGATGACCAAGAAACCAAATTGGCCCCTGGATAAACACAAAAACCAGGTAGATCGTCTATCATCCAAGTCTGAAGCCCAATCACTGTCAGAAAAGCCAGTGATATTGAGAGAAGAAGAGCTTTTAAAAAGAAGACCTTGATCAGCTGATCCTGCCAAGTATCTCAAAATGCGCTTGACCGCTTTCCCATGTGTATCCAAAGGATGTTGCATGTACTGACTTACCTTGTTAACATAGAAAGAAATTTCTGGCCTTGTAATGGTCACATATTGCAAGGCTCCAACCACACTTCTGTATTGAGAGGCATTCATAATGGCAGATCCATCATCTTTGGATAACTGTGGTGAAGTAATCATGGGAGTGGCACACCCTTTGGCCTCTGTCATATTAGCCCTTTGTAACAAATCAGAAATATAACCTCTTTGACGTAAATGAAGTCCCTGAGACGTCTTAGTGACCTCAATTCCCAAAAAATGGTGCATTTCTCCAAGATCTTTCAAAGTAAAAATGCTGCTAAGGTATGAAATAAGTTGCTCAATTGCTCCATCATCATTACCAGTGACCAAAATATCATCAACATAGATGAGAATAAAAATTCTGATTTTACCTTTGATGTGATAGAAAAGGGAACTGTCTGCCTTGGAGTTAAGAAAGCCCAGACTGAAGAGAGTATTTTTCACCTTAAGATACTAAGCCCTTGAAGCTTGTTTTAAGCCATAAAGGGCTTTAGTCAGCTTGCAAACCAATGAAGGCCCTGACTCAAAACATGGGGGTTGCCTCATATAAATGTCTTCAGTTAAGTCCCCATTTAGAAATGCATTGCTAACATCCAATTGTCGAATTCTCCAGGAATATGACAGAGCAATGGTGAGCATGATTCGAATGGTTGTTGGCTTAACATCAGGACTAAAAGTTTCATGAAAATCAAAGCCAGCAGTTTGAGTAAAACCCTGAGCAACCAACCGAGCTTTATACCTTGAAATACTACCATCTGCATGTTTCTTAAGTTTAAACACCCACTTGCATCCTATAACATTCTTACCAGCAGGCACAGGTGTAAGAGTCCATGTATGATTACTGATCAATGCATTATACTCTTCCTGCATTGCCTGTCTCCAATGGGGATGCAAGAATGCTTCTGCAGCTGATTTTGGTTCTGTGCAAGCTGAAACAGTAGCAGAGAACAACTTGGGCTTTTTGATGCCTGTCTTTCCTCTTGTAACCATATGATGCTGATTAGTTACTAAAGGAGAGGACTGAGGCAAGGTAGGACTAGAGAGAGTATCCTACGAATGAGGCTGGGATTGAATAGAGTCATCAGCAATATGTGGTAAATCAACTCTCAAGGGTAATGTTTCATATGATTCATCATCTTGAAGAGGAGAAATATGTGGAGAGGAATAAGAGGGAGTGTGTGCAGCAGATGCATAAGAGCTGAGTGCAGGGGAATGAGGAGGGGTAGGATGTGGTGGTGGTGGTGAAAAGGGTGGTGTTATTGTTGAAGTAGAGAAAGCAGGAAAAGTAACAACAGTTGGATCATTAGAAATAAAAGAAGGACTAACCTGGTCCTTATTGTTAAGAATTCTGCCATCAGAAGGAGCAGCAAAAGGAAACACACCTTCATTAAAAAGAACATGCCTTGACACCACAACCTTACCAGTGGATAACAGAACTTTAAAACCTTTATACTGAGTATTGTAACCAAGGAAAACACCAGGAGAAGACCTAAACTCTAACTTATGCTTGTTGAAAGGTCTAAGATGAGGAAAACACTGACAACCAAAAACTTTTAAGATGGAATAGTCAGGTTTAAAATGATAAAGTAGCTCAAAAGGAGAAAGAAACTGAATGACTTTGGAGGGAATCCGATTCATTAAATATGTGGCAGTGCAAAAGGCATCATCCCAGTATGTTAAAGGAATATTTGCCTGAGCAAGAAGGGACAATCTCATTTCAACAATATGCCGATGTTTTCTCTCTGCTGCCCCGTTTTGTTGTGGGGTATATGGACAAGAAATGCGATGATGAATACCATGAAGTTGAAAGAATGGAACAAAACTTTTGTACTCAGTGCCCCCATCACTTTGAATGGCTTTAATTTTAGTGTTGAACTGAGTTAGAACAAGATTATAAAAATGAAGGAAAATATTGTGAACCTCAGATTTGAGTTTTAACAAGTATATCCAGGTGAATTTGCTGTGATCATCAATAAAGCTCACATAATAATTGTAACCATTAGTGGATCTAATGGGTGAAGGACCCCATAGATCGGTATGAATAAGTTCAAATGGTGTAGCACAATGAGAAGCAGAATAATTAAAAGGAAGCTTATGACTCTTAGCAAGAACACAAGGAGAACATAAACTGGCATTTTTATTATGTTCAAAAGGAATATTACAACTCTTCAAAGCTCTTTGAACAATATCATAGCTAGAGTGCCTTAGTCTTTGATGCCACAATTCAAGATCAGATTTCTTGGAAATAGAAGAAACAAAAGCTCTAGGACTGTGAATGTCTGTAGACACTTTCTTGGAAGGCTGGAAAGGTAAATGATTGTGGTGATCAAAGTTGAACTTGTAAAGGCCATCTTTAAGTGTTCCCTTGAGCAGGACCTCTTGAGTAGCTTGATCCTTAACAAGACAGAACAAATGATGAAATTCAAAAAATACATGGTTATCTTGAGCAAATTTGGAAACACTAATGAGATTCTTGGTAATGGTAGGAACATGTAATAAATTATTAAGAATGAAAGAACTATTATTGGAAGAGGAATGAAGAAATGATTTACCAATATGAGTGATGTTCTCTCCAACACCATTTCCCATTTGAAGTCTACTTCCTCCATGATACTCAGAAGTTGTGCTAAGAGCATTCAGATCATTTATCACATGGTTAGAGGCTCCAGAATCAGGATACCACCATGTATCACTCGTTGCATCAGAGTTTGCAACAGAATGGGGAGGCATGTGCACCATATTAAGACTAGGATTTCTGCCAACAACAT
Organism: Rehmannia glutinosa; assembly: GCA_016081115.2. Classification (NCBI taxonomy): domain Eukaryota; kingdom Viridiplantae; phylum Streptophyta; class Magnoliopsida; order Lamiales; family Orobanchaceae; genus Rehmannia; species Rehmannia glutinosa. The sequence goes on along the minus strand of JABTTQ020002721.1, from coordinate 24,000 downwards.
GCTGGGAATAGTTGTTGTTGTTGTTCTGGGGTGAGTTTTGCTGCTGCAAACCATAGCTAGAGTCATACCTATGCCAGCATCGATCAGCAGAGTGCCCAGGAGTTTGACAAACTTGGCAAATAAGTCTGTTAGATGGAAATCTGCCTCCTCTGCCTCTATAAGAAGTACCTTTGAATCCTCTGCCTCTAGTGTTTGAACCACCTCTTCCTCTGAAATTTTGAGATTGAGTATTGAACCTTCTCTGGGAATTTTGAGTGGCCATATTTGCCACAGGCTGGGAACCATCAGCATTAATGGATGCAGAGAGAGAAGCCTCTAGTCTAGACTCAAAACTAAGTAATAAGGCCTGAACATCCCCAATGGTATAGGACTCCATGTTATTAGTAATAGTGACCATTACAGAATCGTATGCATCTCCCAAACCAGATAAAATATGTATAATTTGATCAGTAGGAGAAACAACATTACCAGTACTGGCCAAAATATCACAGCATGTTTTGATTTTACTCAGATACTCTCTCATGCAGAGGTTACCTTTTCTAGTGGTTTGAAGTTGCAACTTGTACTGCAGAGTTTTAGCCTTGGATTGGCTAGCAAAATTGGTTTCCAGAACACACCATATCTCATTGGAAGAACTCAAACCAACCATTAACACAAGAATATTCTCAGATAGAGAAGATAATATTCATGAAGCTAATATATGATCTTGTCTCTGCCATAATTAGAACTCAGGATTGAGTAACTTTTCTTGAGTTTCAGAGTTCAAGATAAAAGATGCTGGTGCTTTTGCTGCGCCCGTGATGTAGCCTTCCAGTCCATATCCTTTTATGGCCGTAAGAACTTGAGTCCTCCAAATGAGATAGTTAGATTCATCCAATTTAATAGAGTCATAGAGATGAGCTGATTTTGGGGATAAATAATTGGTGTCTGGAAAGGTCAACACTAGTAGTAGCTGTTGAACCTGGAGGAGTCTCTTTGGTAGCCATGGTGCTGAAATAAAACAAAAAGGGAGAAGAGGAAGATACCAGAGACAGGGGTTACCCGCTCTGATACCATATAAGAAAAGCAAGAAATGAAAAGTTGAAAGCAAGAAGAGCCATAACCAATGGAACAGTAATTTAGCAGTGGATAATTGATCAATTCATTCAGTGAATTCTCTGCAGTACATCCAGGTATTATATAGCATTACATCAGTAGGATAAGGACGATTTCACAGCCTTACATTTACCAGAATAATATTCCTGGTGTACTATCCTATACTAAGATGGTGACAAGTGTAATCATCTCCTAAATATATGGATAAGCAAAGGGTAGCTTATCATATAACCAGAACCTTTTATCTAATATATTCAAATCGTAATTTAAGAAAATATAAATTACTCAAGATAATTTGATCCTAGAAACGGTCGCTCATGCTCCTTTTCATTGGAAATAAAGGTTAATTCAATGATGCCCAATTGAGTTTTATTCAACCCACTTATCTACTGATTCGTGTATTGTTAATATAAAATAACTTTCATCTTAATTGGGTAGCATCGAACATTTCTGTAATGAATATTTAATTAAAAGATGACATCAATCGGTTGTAGACTTGTAGCCTTGTAGGAAAAATGAAAAGATAAAAGAAAATTGACCAAAAATATTGGTCTCGAGATCTGGAAGACCAATTGATTGGATAAAGATTAGATTTGATTTTAACTTTTTTCTTTTTCCTTTTTCTAGGGGGCGTTGCTAAATTTGTATCTAAAAGAGTTTTGGGCTTTTGCAAAATGCCACCATTGATTGGCCCAAAAATAATTTTAGAAACACTTGCCTCGACGTGATAATTCATTTCCAATGGGCTTCTGATAAGGTATTTTCTGAGAATATTTATTGGGCTTTAGATAGATCGAATTCTATTCTAATTTGGAAACAACAAAAATAATGAACAAATTGTATGAAATTATAGCAAATCGCAGCAGAAATCAGGAAAAAAAAATCAAGGTAGTTTTGAAACCGACTGTTTGGGATAGTAATTGATTACAAATTCAATTGATCTTGAAAATTATCTAATCTGGTTTACAAAAATCATAATCTGAAATAAATAGATAGGATTCTGAATTGAGCAATCCAATTAGTTATTAAGACTTGAATGCGATTACCGATCAGAAAAAAAAAAAAAAAAGAAAAAGAAAATTGGATGCGATTTTTTTTTTAAATACATAACTCATTAGTAGATTGTAAACATTATTCAAAACATAATTCTACATTTTTAACGATATCGATAGAATCTTTTTTTTTTTTTTTTTGCATTTTCTTAAAAACTATCCGACCATCATTTATTTTTGGGAGTCTATTTCTGAATTGGGTTTGATTATATCATGAACATTTTCACACTCTTAATTGTCTGGGCAATTGGGTCTGCCTAAGCTCATCTCATATGTTAGCTCGGATTGACAATGTAACCAAACTTAGCCCATTAACTTTGATGGGCTTTGGTCAAAGTTTTGTATTAGGCTTAAAGATCTATGTTCTTTGTGATTTGAGAAATCATGTGATCCTAAATGTTCCTCAATTTCTAGCCGAATTCTTATTTTCTGTGTGTTAGTAATTTAGATAACTTTATGAAGTACGAATTCTAAGCATTATCTACAGTTGAAATAATGTAAATTTATTAATCACTAGATTCACGAAATTGATTTGTCATCAATAAACGTTGATGGGATTTATATTTGAATTGTACGTAGTTTAAATTACAACTAATCTGAATAACTTATAACTAATTGCAACATCGAGTAGGAAACAGTTGCAAGACCTACAGATCAAAAGCCTATACAAATTTAAAACGAAAATTTAAACCTAGACATATCTAGCTGATTCGTAAAATTAGAAAATCACAACTAAGGTATTGGACAAAATACATACCTTTAAACCAAGACAGTTCTAACTGATCCGTAGTATCGGAGAATCGCAACGAAAGCGCTGGACAAAACACCTACAACAAATTTGATCTCACTTTGGTCACAAATTATTGGGGTAATGACTCATTTTGAATTTTCTAAATAGAAGCCCACGTATGGGGACATACTTAATTAACTGAAACAAAAGTCAGCTATTGGGATAAACAAAAGCCACCTACAAACTAATTTATAAAGATAGACTAACAACTTTGGGTCTTTTTTTTTATTTTTTCTGTTTTAGGAATTTCGATGGTTTTCATCATATCATGGTTAATTTTAAAGATAAATCAGCCCACACAAACAGAATTAAAGGACATATAATCCTTATCAAAACGGTACTCCAAAACAAAAGCAAAATAAACTAAATGAAAAATTCTCACTTTCTTAGTTCTTGCACACATAAAATTACTCTAACTAATTGAAATGATTGATTTGCCAATGCTATGCTGTCACCAGATTTCACTAGTTGAGGTCCACGATCATAACTAGGTTAGCAATGGGTTCGGGTACGTAAGACACAGACTCTAACCAGACCCGCCTTATTTGGGGGAAGGAGGGTATGGAACAAATAAGTGGATAGGGGCAGGTAAGGATATTGTATTTTAGACCCTGGCGAGTATGGATTGGCTAACCTGTGTATTAGGACCCGGCCCAAGTAGCTAGTTTTTTTGTTAGTTTATATATAGAGCATGTATATTATTGTTCGATTTACATATGTTGGTGTTTATTTTATAATTCATATAAATCTACAAAATAATATAAATACTACATGACATAATTTTTGAATGCACTATTCTGAGTAAAAACCATACAAAGTTGACCAAATATATGAAGTTGACAGGCCTGACGGTCTTACCCGCTAAACACAGGTATGGGTCGGGGCGGGTCTGGGTGTAAGGTGAGGCGAATCTAGGGGTGTCAATTTGTTACATGGCACAATAACCTGACACAAACCTAACACGAATTTAGCAGGTACAGGCACAACCCTTAGCAGGTTGGGGTCAAAATCAGGTCGGACACGGTTAACACACGAAATAAATAGGTCAGGTCAGGTCGACCCGCGGGTCGACACGATTGACCTATTTAACCCATTTAAATTTATAGTGAAATATTATTTTCATATCTTGTGATGTTTTAATTTAGTTAGTTATATGGTGTTTTAGTTAGTTATATGATGACGAACAAATTATTGAATGTATTTTCTAATAATTTAAAGTAATTCTTATTTTATAATTTTAGTTTTTTCTCTTCTTTCTTTTTATTTTTTTTCGTGTTACATATGTTTTTCATGTTGTATTCGGGTTATCCGTGTCATAAACGGATCGTGTTCGTGTTGTGTATCTTGACACAAATAATTAAATGGGTCGTGTTCGTATCGAACGTGTCATACTCGTGCCAGGAAACGGCCTGCGAACACGAAACATGACACAATTGACACCCTTGGGCGAATCATGGCGGATCTGAGTATTATTTTTCTTAATGGGTCTAGGTAGACCTAGCTCAGACCCGACCCATTAATATCTCTATCCACTGCTAACAATTTTAGTCCAACAATTTTGATTTCACAGATGAGGCAAAGCAGCGGGTGTCTTTAGAAAGCACAAGAAACAGAACCCTGAGATAGATGAATAACAGCGACTAAAGCAAATCAAATTGCTCATCAAAAAGTTCATTGTTGGAGATCCCCAAAATATCGCTGCTGGTTTCACTGATTTTCATGTACTTGTTTATTTTGGTAAGCACAACACATACTACAACTTAAATCTAAGGCTAATTTAACTGAATATGGTGTTTGTGAGAAATTGTGGCCGTTTTATGGTAAATTTGAGGTTCGTTAATGGATTAAGTGTAGGCGCTATTAGAAATAGCGCCCAACTACCAGGCGCTAATTCTAATAGCGCCCAAGCTTTTTTTTTATTTTTTTTTTCTTAGCTAGCGCCCAAGTAGCGCCCAACCTCTATTTTTTTTTTATAATTTAATAATTTATTTATTTATTAATTTATAAAACAAAAAGATTAAATTCATTCGATTAATTAAATCCGATCAGTTTGAATCGATACGATACAGAAAATAATCGTTACAAGTCGAGATTAATCCCAAATCCTATGTCCCCCGGTGCCACACTTAGGCGCTACTACCCTCTGCCTAGTACTCCTACGCCTACCATTATTCCCTTGAATCTCCTGTGGTGGCGGATCATCGACCTCTTGATTATTTCTTGTATGATGACTAGATGCAGCTGAAGATGTTGACTCTCCGGTCAAATCCCGATACCCACTGAGTGTAGGTGGAAATGAAACAGGTGATATGTTGAAATGTGGACGATTGGATGTGGACGGATCATGACTCCCATGTGGAACTCCCATAGCACCAAAATCTGTATGTAATAGAGATGTAAATGATGTCCACTCTGGTGTGTTATAATCAGTGTGTACTGGCTGAGGGACATAATAACCAGGGGTAGATGTAGATGGATCTGTCATATATAATGAAAATTGATCCAAAAAAAGAACTTATGTGTTTTTTTGTGAATTTATAATTATTAAGAATTTCATAAAATTCATACCATGATGCATCGTGGGTTTATAAGTAGAAGGTCCCACTATATCAACATGGGGTACCGATGGAGGAACATCACGAGATGTGGAAGCACCGTCTGTAAATGGCCGTGACTGCTGTTGTTGTCCGCTGCCGTGTGTGCTACGACCCGTATGGGCTCTCGGGGCTGTCTCGGAAGGTATATCACCTGTTGGTGGACCCGTGTGGTATGGTGGCCTGTGTAGCATCCGCTCAATATCATCGCTAACTTCTACAAAGAACACGTCAATAACGCGTGCATATGACTCAACGTCCTCGAATGATGATTCAGCTGAACTAAGCCTAAGTTGTTCCATCCACGAGAACTGAAAAAAAACAAATAACATGTCTATTTATTTAGGCAACCACTCCACCACTGTTCCCGGATTGTATTTCTGCAGCGCCCACATATATTTAGGCAAATATTGACAAGAGCTCTCCTAAGTCCCATACACATTTTCTCTTGCTCGTTTCAAACTGTGTCAAGCTTTATGGTATGATTTCTCATATCCATATTTATCCTTCACATTTTGCTGAACATACTTGATATCATACGCCGGATCACACTGTACTATCCCCATAAGATCTTTAGCGATAATATCTTTACACAAGTTTCTATGATCTTTGGAGACGGTGTTCATAACACAACTATAGGGAGGTCCCAACTTGGTAATTTGCCACATTGAATGTCTTTTCACAAAACACGACCGCAACCACCAATTGAATTGTTGCGATGATAAGCTCGTTTCAATAACTCCGGATTGATTATGCTTACAAACAACTTTCCACAATGTCGGCGTAGACTCCACAACCCTATACTCACGTCTGCCATGACGCACAGAAAAATCCTTAACTGCGGATTGCACATGTTTTTTATCTACGAAAACCATACCCTTTTTCAACTAACCTCTCTCAGTGTCATAATACAAAGTACTTAACGAGCCATCAACAGTACACCAGAAATATCTTCGAATCCCGAGTCAAAAAAAGAGGATCTTGATAAATTAGGATGAGGAGAAACTACCAAAGGAACATGTCGCTGGGCATGATGCTCCTCTTCATGTACATCATTATGCTCAATATGAACATCACTATCATTATTATAATCACCATGCTCGCTATTATCACTAGGTTTCGAGGGTCCCGTTTTATCGCCAAGAAAATAATCACCCCTAACTGTAGGTCGCTTCTCAACATGCATATTCAATCCATCCAAATTCCCCTGATTAGGTATACAAGCACTACCCAAACCCATGTTTGTCATTCCTTGAGTAACAGAAGGCAATTCTGAGTCACCAATAATGTAAGATGCATACTAGTAAAACTCATTTTCCAATGGAATCGGTGGTGGTGCGGTATGAGATATAATTTCAGATTCAACAAATAGATCAAAAGACCTTAAACCAGTTATCGGATCCAAAATAATCTAAGTTCCCGATCCTTTTTAATTGGAACAACTCGTGAATTATCATTGTCGAAATATTTAGCAGAAACTGTCAACTTATGTCGATTCTGATCCAAATCCGTAATTTCATACAAAAGTCCTAATAAATTTGATAGGTCGATACTACGATCAATATGTGTTGCTCCAACAACTTCTCCTCCATAGTGCACAAATACTCCAATTTTGTCTGACATATCTTCAAAAATTAAACATAATTGTTATTTTTACTAATAATTAAAGAATTACTAATTAATTATTTTATTATTTTTACTAAAAAAATAAAAAATATGTACCAACTATAAAATCTACAAACCTAAAAAAACATCTACAAAAAGTTATCTAAAAGCAAACTAAATTATATTAATCTAAAAACATACCTACAATATCAACAATTACATACCAACAAACAATATAATATCAACAACTGCTTACCAACAAACAATATAATATCAACAATTTTAACAATTAATAAAATAAATTACAAATATTAAAAAATATTCAATAAGTGTAAAAAAATTACTTGAAAATTCAGAAATTGGTCGAAAATCACGCCGAACAACCGTCTGTGCTGCCGCCCGCCGCCTGACTTCAGCCCGCCGCCCGCCGTGAGATTGAGGGAAGAGGAGTGTTTTGTATGGATGTGAAGGGGAGATGTGAAGGGATGTGGTTATTTTATAGAGGGATTGCAAATTTCGAAAAAAAATAAAAATAAAAAGGGGCCAGGCGCTAGTCAAAATAGCGCCCAACAGTGCGTCAGCTTTTGTCAGCGGGCGCTATTTTGACTAGCGCCCAAGCCTAGAAATTATAAAAAAAAAACAAAAATTAACGCCTGGCGCTATTGCTAATAGCGCCTGACCTCTTGGCGCTATTTCCAATAACGCCAGTACCTATATAATTAAGACGCCCAAAAAACACTATATTATGATAACAAATACTCACAAACACTATATTCAGTTAAATTACCCTAAATCTAACCTTATAAAAGCAAAATAGAAAGTCCAACAGCCAACAGGTCCACAAATAGTTGTCCATACTACTGATGTTTATTGGAAAATAAATTGTTGAAATATTTGGATAAAATAAGATAGTGATGCTTATAAGATGTTAGTAATGACAATTTTATAATTAAAATGGTCAAATTCAAACAACGTTATTATAATAATATCTTTTTTCATAATTATATAGGATTCTCCATATTTTTAAAACAACTTACAGGCTCATATATAATATCTTATTTTGAGGGTTTATAAGATCTTTTCTTTTAAAAAAAAATTACATTTTATTTTGAGGGCTTATAAGATCTTTTTTTTTAAAAAAAAATTACATCTTATTTTGAGGGCTGATAAGATCTTTTTTTAAAAAAAAATTATCACACATTTAGAGAGTTTACAAGCTCTCAAACTATATATCAAAAATCTTATAAGATGTTTTAATACCTTAGTAAGCCAAACAACCCCTTAGGGTGCTTTAATGGTCCATACAACGACCAACATTTATTTTCTTTGATTTTGTTCAGACTTGAATGTGTGTCTTGTATTGAACAATCTCAACATTTTATGAATTAATAAACCCAGATATTTCTCTTCAGAAAAAAATAAAAATAAACCCAGATATTTCTAACGAGATAATCGATTAATCCCTATAAACCACACTTAGCAATTAAGAGCTACGAGGAGTTGGGATCGAATTTTTCACCAAATAACGTACTTTTGTTGGTCCTTTTTAGGGGGATCAATTGCAATTTTCAACTTCCACATAGAGGGTAATTTCGGCACATGATTTTATATTCCAAACAATGAATCAAACTGTGTTTTAAATATCATTCATAAAAGCTAAGTGTATAGTTGACGTCATTAATTTACACTTGTCATATATTACAAATTAAATACTTGAAATATGAGATGAAACACACTTTAAAATGCATGTTCTGGACTCGTAATTTTGAGGTCTCACGTTAAGATTAGTGATGTTACCTGTTGTTAACTTGTTATAATGAACTCTAAGGTTTTTCAGTCAGTACCAAGAGACGGCAAAATTGGATCCCAAGTAGCCGCTTATGCTAGGTTAGATTTATTTTTAGCGGCCATGAAAGGACAACACCTACTTGGCCCGGCCCGAAGCCCAAATGACCTGGTAAAAAGTACGCTTGATGGACTGGGCTACAAGAAATGTGCTCCGATGAAATTTTGTGTCGGCCTGATCCGGCCAATTTTTCCAATAGGCCCATTGGACTAGGTCCGGCTGGCCCGACTCAGTCCATTGCCTGCTCAAAGTAACATGCTGAGAACATAGAGACATTTTTCTTGAGAAAAGCCCATGATTTCCGAAAGTTGCTCATCGTCAATGCATAACAAGTTACCAACATTATTAAACAAAGGTACAAATTAAGATAAAAGTCTAAAACTGGGGCAAAAAGCAAAAGCAAAATTGATTTCGTTTTGGCACTGAAAATGACATCTCACCTGCAAGAATCGGGCAATGATATCTAATATCTGCGACAGTCGGGTCGGACAATGAATTAAAAAACATAAATAATAATATTATGATTTTTTTAAAGGAATAATAATATTATGAATGATTTCAAACTCTTCGTCTATTAATGAATTTTACTGACAATAGAGTAATTGCTTGTTTGGGAACACTTTTGAAATGGACTTTTGGATCTAAAAGTCCATTTCAATAAATTTTTATGTTTGGTGGTTATTTTGTAATGTACTTTTGGATAAATCACTCCTTTATAAAGTCCATTCTGCAGAGAAGCGAAATGAGAGACTTTTTTGATTAAATGGACTTTTCCATGTCTTCAAACAACTAAGAAGACATATGGTCAAGTTTATTCTCCATTGCCACCACGGGCCAATTATTTAAGTTATAAATATTATGGGAGTGTTTGCAAAAACTTCTGCTTTTAGAAAAAATGATTTAGTGTTGGAAGTAAAAGTACTTGAGAATCAGAAGTTGGTATTGTTTGTAAATAAAATCAAAAGTTGAGAATGTTTAGTGAAAAAGTTGGAAAAATGCATATTTGTTCGTGTGAAAAAAGTCAAAATCAAATCAGAAGCAAAACTTTACACTGACAATACTATAAAGTGATTTTTTTCAGCCAAAAATTAAGTGCTTTTTCAATGATCGCAAACACTTCCTAGAAAACCTTCAGTTTTCATAAAATTTCCAATCCAAGTAGGCAAATATTTAATACTGAAGATACTTAATACTGATAAAGTCACGGCTAGCTCCAGGGGTTTTGACGGTTCGATAAATTGATTGGATCGAATTGAAATCAAATCAAAAGATTCAGTTATGTTTATTTTACATTTTAGCAAATATTTAGTATTCAATTCAATTATTTTTGGTTCGATTCATATAATCAAATTGGATATTAAAAAGAATGCCGTAAAATCAATAAGCTGATTGAAACGAAAATTAGAGAACATATATATGAAGTAATCCATAATTAGAGATTCAAATTTCAAAACCAACAACATGGATAATTAGAGATTCAAATTTCAAAACCAACATGGAATTATTGAAATATAATATCATGCACGTCAAGTAACTATATACACATAATTATGAAAATATTTCAAAACCAGGGGATTTTTTTGGTGTCCACGAGATGAAAATATTATTGCTCATGAATTTGCTAGGTTTGCTAAACTTTCTGATGTAAACAGTTCTTGGTGGCATGATCCACCTGAATTCCTGTCTCAATCGGCACTGGACCGTTTCCAATAATTTATAATGAAATTTCCATTTCAAAAAAAAAAAAATATACACATAATTATGAGGTTTTAAATTAAATTTAGAGATAATTACAAAAAACCCTTGAGGTTTGTTTCCGTCGAAAAAAATTCTCTTTCATAAGCAAAAATTATTTCCAAAACCCCCCGGATTCTATAGAAATATAGTTAACCACTTAAATTTAAGACAAAATCAAACATCAAAAATTTTGTTTTCGTAATTTTTAAAAAGTTCTGAATTTCTTGTAATTAGCTCAAACCTCATGGGTAATTTTTATAACTATCTCTTAAGTTTATTTTTGTAATTGACTTTTCACACTTATTTTATTTTGTTTTATTAATCGAGTCAGATCTGACGACCAAGAATTTGATTTACTAAGTTAATAAATTAAATTCAATCGAACTTTTAGTATTTAAATTTAAATTGAATCAAAAAATAATTTTCAATTATAATATCTCGAATGCCTTTTCACCCCTTTTAAAGATCATCTGCTTGTGCTTTGTTTATTTTATTGTGGTCAAAATTTGGACCTTTAAAAATACTTATATTCCAGAGAATGTGACAAGGTATAAATTTAATGGCATGGGCTGAACTTCTAAAGCTAAGACCGTCAAATGTAGAATTGTTTTTTTTTTTTAGAATAATGTGGATTTGTTCGCAGTATTCGATAATGGCGTTCCATTTATATAATTGCCACATTCATGTGCTACTCGTCAATTATTAAACACATATTAGTGGACAAAGAGTCAAGTTTAGTACGTACGAGATTAATAACCTAAGATACGATTTTCCACATGGGATCACATTTTTTATTTTTCTGAAATTTGCTATGATATTGTTCCATGTTCTAACTCTTAATAAAAATTAATGAATTTTATCCGTATACTCAGATTTAAGAATCTCATAATTGTTGGAATTGGTTTTATTAAATTGGGTTTTTGACCCGATTTTGACCAATTATTTAAGTGGGGTCATTTATTCAAAGTATGAAATAAATGAGATAAACGTCATCTACGCCGCGGGTAGATGAGTTTAGCATTTTGAATTTCTCAAAACCAATATCGGGTGAATGAGAAATAAATGCATAAAGTTGGCCACTTAAAATGCTTTTATATATGGAATATAAAAGGGTGGGAATATGAAAAGCCATATCCCACATAGGAAACATATTAAATGTTTGACTAGTTAATAAAGAGCTTCACCACTAATAAGGAGTAATCAAGTGGAACTCCTTATGGTACACCCTAAATGGACCAAGTCAATTTTACTAGCTTTGGCTAGCTCAAAAGGCAATCGGCGAGGCGGTGCTCGATCTGTCCCGGTGTGAATGGGTGCATGCTAATAGATGTGCTCCTTCAGCAGATATGATCGGACCATCGGTCATCGCAAATCGCAAACCACGGGCGCGATCGGCGGTCCAAGATCGATCCGGACAGGGGATGCACCCGTCTCAAGAGGCACCAGGAGCTCTATATAAACCAAATTTCCTTAATTCATTTCAACACATCAAAAATCGAATTTCACTTCATATTTCGCATTGTAAAAGAGAGTTTAAGAGCATCAAAGTGTTCGTTGTACTTGCGATTTGTAGTGCAACTATCGCAAGTAGTTCGTCGTTGTATCTTGGGAGACGATTGTCGTATTCCGTAAGCACCGTGAGCGGGCAATATCGTCTTAAAGAGAAAGAGTCCAACTCTTTGCCTCGACGTCTTGATTTTACCGTTACTACTTCAATCAACTGCTTTTTTACGCCATTCGGTATACACCAACCGGATTTTTCCAACGATTTAAGACGATATTTTCGTGTATATCAAATGGCTTGACGTCTTCGATTCGGACCAAGACCGGAGAAACCCGAGAAGTTTGGGGTTCGAGACTTCAAAAGATGGCAACGAAAAATGTTGTTCTATCTTACGACTCGAACCTTGCTCGTTTCCTTACGGAGGATGCCCCAACTGTGGGGGAAGAGGAGACTGATAAAGAGAAGAGGATGGCGTTCGATGCTTGGAGTCAAAGCGACTTCCTGTGGAACTACATTCTCAACGGATCGACAACACATTGTACAATGTGTATTGTTCGAAAAAGATCGCTAAAGAGTGTGGAGCTCTTTAGAGAAAAAGTATAAAACGGAAGATGCTGGCACAAAGAAATTTGTTGTCGGCAAATTCCTTGAGTTCAAGATGGTTGACACCAAGACGGTGATCAGCCAGGTTCAAGAGATCCAGTTAATTCTGCATGATATAATTGCAGAAGGTATGGTGGTGAGTGAATCCTTTCAAGTAGTTGCTATAATCGAGAAGCTACCGCCCTCTGTGGAAGGATTTTAAAAATTACCTGAAGCATAAGCGGAAGGAGATGGGGCTTGAAGACTTAATTGTCAGATTGCGAATTGAAGAAGACAATCGCAAGTCTGAGATTAAGTCTGGCAAGCTTCCTATGGAGGCAAAGGCAAACTTGGTGGAGCCCAATGCTAGCAAGAAGAAAAGCACCCGGGAATAATCAAAAGCGGGGAAGGCTAAAAAGTTCAAAGGAATCTGCTTCAATCGTGGAAAGCCGAATCACAAGGCTAAAGATTGTCGTCTTCCTAAAAAGGCCAATCGGAACCAGTGTGCATGACCGAGGACAAATCGATTACCAATTGATATGTCCGAGCTTGATCTCTCGGTTGTTGTGTATGAAGGCAACAAATGATATATGGTGGAGAACCCGAGAGAATGGTGGGTGGACACAAAGTCTTTACACGCCACATATGCTCCGACAAAGACATGTTCTCAACGTATACTCCTATCAACGGAAGGAAGCTATACATGGGAATCATGCAACGTCCTGAAATTGTCGGTCTCGGCAAGGTGGTGCAAGATGACCTCGCAAGGAGCGACCCTCGTTGATGTCCTTCATGTTCCGCATTCGGAAGAACTTAGTGTCGGGGATCGTTGTTGGTTAAGGCGGGGGTTTAGATTAGTATTTGAGGCTCAAAAGTTTGTACTTATGAAAAATGGACAGTTCATAGGGAAGGGGTACTTAGATAATGGACTGTTCAAGATGAATGTAATGAATGTACTCCGAAACTTTGAAAGCAATAAAATTAATGCTTCTTCTTATTTGCTTGAGTGTTCAAATTTATGGCATGTTAGATTAGGACATGTGAATTTTAACACTTTGAAAAGGTTAGTAAACTTGGAATTACTACCTAACTTTAAAATAGATTCACATCACAAGTGTGAAATGTGTTGTTGAGGCAAAAATGGCCAAAACACCATTCCACTCGGTGGAAAGAGAAACAGAACCTCTGTGAGTTAATTCACAAAGATATATGTGATTTAAAGTTTGTGCAAACTAGAGGTGAGAAAAAGTATTTTATTACTTTTATCGATGATTGCACAAAATCTTTGTTATGTATATCTTTTAAGAAGTAAAGATGAGGCCTTAGAAGCTTTTAAAAGCTATAAGAATGAGGTTGAAAATCAACTAAGCAAACGAATTAAGATAATTCAAGTGATAGAGGTGGAGAATATGGAGCTCCTTTTGATGAATTTTGCTCGGATTCGGTATTATTCATCAAACGACGACTCCTTATTCACCACAATCAAAACGGTATTCTTTGAACGCAAAAACCGAACTCTAAAAGAAATGATGAATGCTTTGTTGATAAATTCGGTTTACCTCGGAATTTGTGGGGAAGCAATTCTCTCGGCTAACCACATTCTTAACAAAATACCACACAAAAATAAAGATAAAACTCCGCATGAGTTATGGAAAGGTCGAAAACCTTCATATAAATACCTGAAAGTGTGGGGGTGTTTGGCTAAAGTAGAAATACCTAAGCCAAAACAAGTCAAGATAGGGCCTAAAACAATCGATTGCATTTTCATTGGATATGCAAATAACGATGAGTGCATATCGATTTTTAGTGCACAAATCAGCAATTCCAGATGTACAAGAAGGTACAATTATTGAGTCAATGAATGCTGTATTTTTCGAAGACGTGTTTCCTTGTCAAGAAAGGAAAGAGGCAAGTTCTAGCAAAAGAACACGTGATACTGTTGATGGTGATCATCAAAGTGATGAAGAACCAAGACGCAGTAAAAGGGCCAAAACAACTAAGTCTTTTGGTCCAGATTTTCTAACTTATGTGTTAGAAAATGAACCAAGGACAATTGGTGAAGCATTGTCCAGTCCAGAAGCTCCATTCTGGAAAGAATCTATTAATAGTGAGATAGATTCCATTATGCAAAATCATACTTGGGAGTTGGTAGATCTCCCACCTGGAAATAAGCCTTTAGGATGCAAGTGGATCCTTAAAAGGAAATATAAAGCTGATGGAACTATTGATAAGTACAAGGCCAGGTTAGTAGCTAAGGGATTTAAACAAAGAGAAGTCCTTGATTTCTTTGATACGTATTCACCAAGAATCACATCTATTAGAGTTCTCATTGCTATTGCGGATTGCATAACCTTGAGATACACCAAATGGATGTGAAAACGGCTTTTCTAAATGGTGAATTAGAAGAGGAAATCTACATGGAACAACCCGAAGGGTTTGTTGCTCCTGGACAGGAGAAGAAGGTGTGCAAACTCGTTAAGTCATTGTATGGCCTTAAGCAAGCTCCGAAACAATGGCACGAAAAATTTGTGAGAACTATCTTTGTCAAAAATGGTTTCAAAATTAATGAGTGTGATAAATGTGTTTACATTAAGGACACACCTAATGCTTATGTAATTGTCTGTCTTTATGTTGACGACATGTTAATTATGGGTAGTAATCATGAAATAATCATGAATACTAAGAAAATGTTAATAAAACATTTTGATATGAAAGATATGGGTATAGCAGATGTTATTCTGGGAATTAAGATCTCTAAAACATCTGATGGACTTGTTTTATCACGATCTCATTATATTGAGACAAGATTTGAAAGTTCAATGCTTATGATAGTCCTCCAGCTAAAACACCTGTTGATTTAAGCTTACACTTAGCTAAAAATCAAGGTGAGCCTGTATCTCAACTAGAATATTCTCGGATCATTGGCAGTCTAATGTATGTAACAAACTGCACACGTCCGGATATTGCCTACGCAGTTAACAAACTGAGTAGATTTACAAGTAATCCAGGAAATGACCATTGGAAGGCATTGATAAGGGTTCTTAGGTATCTAAGACTCACCATGAATTATGGATTACATTACTCGAGATATCCAGCTGTATTAGAAGGATACAGTGATGCTAATTGGATATCTGACTCAAAAGACTCCAAGTCCACTAGTGGTTATGTTTTTACCATTGGTGGTGGAGCGGTGTCATGGAAATCCTCTAAACAAACTTGTATAGCTCGATCCATGATGGAATCGAGTTTATAGCATTGGATAAAGTCGGTGAAGAAGCGAAATGACTTCGCAACTTTTTAGAGGATATTCCTTTGGCAGCCGGTGGGCCGCAATCATGATACATTGTGATAGTCGATCGGCGATAGGAAGGGCTCAAAATAGTATGTACAACGGTAAGTCTCGACATATACGTCGAAGACATAACACCGTTAGGCGATTGATCTCAAATGGGGTTATTACAATCGATTACGTGAAATCGAAAAAAACCTAGCGGATTCGTTAACTAAAGGTTTGAATAGAGATCAAGTATACTGCTTATCGAAAGGAATGGGCTTAAAATCCACAAAATAAGAGTGTTCATAACGGTAACCCAACCTTGTGAATTGGAGATCCCAAGACCTTGGTTCAATGGGACAACTAAGTTATGAATATTCAGATAAACACTTGGAGCATATTACAGCTCATTCCTATCCAAGTGAAGAAACCTCTTTGAATGTGGTGAGGTTAAGTTATAAAGTTTTAATGATTCATATACTTTAAAGAAGTGGAGTATGGCAGGATACTCTTAATAGGAGATCACCTATATAAGTGTGAAGACGGGCCGCTTCAACGAAACACTTATGAATCCAAGATGGTGTCCAGGGCCAAAATGGACACAACCGTGAGAACCAAATGGTGTTAGGAAAGATATTGTGTGGATCTTTGTTGTTTTGGTTTACATAAACAATTTGAACGATTCAAGACATCGCGTCATCATGCGGCTAGTAAACTGATAGTATTCCACTAAGGAAGGTTCAAAGCCACAAGCTACCTCTCCCGATGCAATAGCTTTCCGTTTGAACTCTCTTAGTGTCTGCATACTCATATGCATTTATTTTCATTCATGTGGGGGATTGTTGGAATTGGTTTTATTAAATTAGGTTTTTGACCCGATTTTGACCAATTATTTAAGTGGGGTCATTTATTCAAAGTATGAAATAAATGAGATAAACGTCATCTACGCCGCGGGTAGATGAGTTTAGCATTTTGAATTTCTCAAAACCAATATCGGGTGAATGAGAAATAAATGCATAAAGTTGGCCACTTAAAATGCTTTTATATATGGAATATAAAAGGGTGGGAATATGGAAAGCCATATCCCACATAGGAAACATATTAAATGTTTGACTAGTTAATAAAGAGCTTCACCACTAATAAGGAGTAATCAAGTGGAACTCCTTATGGTACACCCTAGTGGACCAAGTCAATTTTGACTAGCCTTTGGCTAGCTCAAAAGGCACCGAGGACGGTGCGGGGCACCGAGGACGGTGCGGAGCACCGTCCGAGCCAGAGCCGGAGCCGGGCCCGGGCCCGCGCACGTCGCACATAGTCGCATTGGGCGCTTTCGAGGCGCACTTTGCACTTCACGAGGAGCTTTGAGGAGCCTTAAAGTTTTGGAAAATCGAACCAGGGTTCAGTCCAGTGGCTCGGTGACGTGGCAGGGCAGCTCGGGTGGCAATGACTTGGCAGGATCGTACGAGTGGCGACACGTGGCGCTGATTGGATGCGTCTGTTCGCTGACAGGGCACCGTGACTGGACGCGTCTGTCCAATGTGAATGGGTGCATGCTAATAGATGTGCTCCTTCAGCGAGATAGATCGAGACCATCGGATCGCAATCGCTGCAACCACGGGCGCGATCGACGGTCAAGATCGATCCGGACCGGGGATGCACCGGTCCTCAAGAGGCGCCGGAGCTCTATATAAACTAGCCCCCAGAATTCATTTCAACACATCAAAAATCGAATTTCACTTCATATTTCTGCATTGTAAAAGAGAGTTTAAGAGCATCAAAGTGTTCGTTGTACTTGCGATTTGTAGTGCAACTATCGCAAGTAGTTCGTCGTTGTATCTTGGGAGACGATTGCTGTATTCCGTAAGCACCGTGAGCGGGGCAATATCGTCTTAAAGAGAAAGAGTCCAACTCTTGCCTCGACGTCTTGATTTTACCGTTACTCTACTCAACTGTTTTTTCTGCCATTCGGTATACACCAACTGGACTTTTCCAACAATAATGAGAAATGAGATCCAAATGATGTACATACAATGTGTGTCTCCAAGTTTAATCGTCTTAACAGCGAAAAATATTGTCATGTGATTGAAAAACTCTTTAAGATGGGCAGTCTGCCAAAGGAAACTTTGAAATTAAATCATAAACAGTAAAAGGAAAAGACTTTAATTTAAGAAATTTGGCACATTGATCACAATTTTGGAGGAAAATTCAAAATTATTGGTCGGATTGCTGGCGTGGCTGCCACATCACCACCCCTAGTTAGGAATTTTCAATTTCTAGGTCGAAATTACTGATTTGGATGCTGACTGGAAGACATATACACCATGCATTTTTCATATGTTTATTTATTAATATTATTAAATTAAAAAATAACCTAATTAATATTTTCGCATGAAAATTGAAAATCCTAAATTTGGGGTGGTAAGGTGGCAGTTATACTTAAAAAAAAACACCTCTCTCTAAAATCTTCTCTCTCCATTCTCTCTAAAAAAAGTAAAACACTGGTTGTAATTAGTTGTGAATTTTTTCCAAAATTTTCATTTTTGAGTGAAAAAATTGTTGGAAGTGTAATTGTTTGTGGAAGAAATGAATTTTTTTTTTAAAGAAAATCTCATTTTTCTTTTTCTCTTATACATTTCCCAATACCCACTTATGTTATTTATTTCTTTCTCATCCTCCCTTCATATAAAAAAAAATACGATAATTTCTTAATTTTTACTATTTTTTATTATTTTTCTCTTAATCTTGATTACAAAATTTATAAAATGAGATCCATATTGTCTATTTTAGGATCAATTTTTTATTTTTATTCAATTTATTGCATTATATTTTACACTATTTTTTCCACAAAATTTTTCACAAACAATAAACATATGAAAGCTTAAGACTTGGAGACGCCTTGATCACTCAGCTGGCTTCTCGACGACTCGACTTTCTTCTTCAGGCAACGCTTTTGCTACTACTACACTCACTTGCTCAAGCTCTTTGGATTTGATCACGAAGCCCTCCAAAAGCTTAAGACTTGGTTCAACCTTGAACCTTTCTACAACCCTTCCTGGAATGTAGACCCCTTGTTTTCAAAAGTTTCCTCTACAACTGATAGAAGTTCTCTTTCCTTCACAGGTGAGTGTTGGATTGATGTACTTCGTAATGTAGGCTTGAGGATTGAGAATGTTTCAGTTTTTCTGATGTGCTTGTATATCTCGCGTGTGTGTCTTTTTTTATCTCAAACAATCTCCTCAGCCTTTTATAGTGAACTTTCAAAAATTTGCCCGTTGAAGAGATAGGCTTATTTTTGAAAGTCACTTTGCAGTCGTTGGCTTGCGCTTCTTGGAATTGCCGTTTCCTCGTATGAATTGTTCTTTCACCTTTTCGAGTTCGACACGGTGTAGTGCTTCCCATTGGTTCATTCCTTTTGCACGCTTCGGGACCGAGCACTCCAAGAAAGGTGGTATGGAGATATTACTTGTTTAAGTAAATCTCTTGATTTACGTAAAACGGTTCTTTTACGATTATCTCGACTTGACCATTTCCTTGCTTTCCAGGTGACTTAGAGTCGACTTCCAATCATGGATGACTCTTCTTTCGCTTCAACTTGAGACTTGGCTTTTCTTGAGTTGACTTGACCGATGCTCCACTCACCGCATCTCACCGCTTCTTCATAGAGTTCCCATCTACTCTTTCTTTGCCATACTCAAATTGTCTCGCAGCAGAGTCTTCCTTCCAGATCTTGATTGTCTTCTTGAATGTTAGGGCGTAGGCCGACTTAACTCACTTGGCGCTCTATTCATTACAATGCATTTTACAACAAAATTGGGGTGCCAACTTTCTATTCTAAGTTTTACATGGCATTCATCAAAATCTAAACAATAAAATTCCTAACAATTTTCCCCTTTTTGATGATGCCAAAACTTAAACCATACAAAGATGTAAATAACAAAGATACATACGAGATAGTGTATTGACATAGAATGTATGCGCGAGAATCAATCTTTTTATTGATCATATCATTCTTGTACTTAACACAATCAAGTTTACAAGGTGTATCGTATCGAGTATATAATTGTCTTCACAAAAAAATAAAGAATTTATAGCTTTATTATAGAAGACTTACATTGTATGTATTTACATAATAAAATACACGAAGGGTTGGACAAAGAACACTTCATCTCCTTCATTTGTCTCCTTCTTTCATCTTGATCAAGATCTTCTTCTTCTTTCTCGTCGTCACCGCTTCTTTTTCTTTTCATATGCCTTCCTGGCAACTTCATCTTTTCTTAATCTTTCATGTCTCTCCCGCCATAGCCGAGTTTGTCTCTTGTTTTCTTCTTCTAATCTCTTTGCATACTCGGCGTTAGATTTAGCCACTTTTAAATTTGCCACTTGGTCAAGCCCGGCCCAAGAGATCCCTCCTTTCTTTCCCGGATCTACGTATTCAATATTCTTGGGCGGAGGCCTGGGTCCAAGCTTCTCCCTCCACTCATCGCTTCTTCCTCTACCTGCGGGCGTATCTTTGTCTTGGTCTTCTTTTTCCAAATGAGTGACCGGTACGGAGTGACCCGCAGAGGATCACGGGAAGTCTGTTTGCTGTCGCCTTCTTCTTCACATAACGCTAGACCCTTTTCCCAACATAGTCCCAAGCTTGAGCCATAGACATATTTGCAAAATATCCTTGATTCGAGCGTTTTGAATTCGTCAACGATCGTGGCTCTGTCCGACATCCGAAATGGCATACGTGTCTCTGTCAACCGGAATGCCTCCATGTTCTTTCAAGATGTTCATCACCCTGGCATCCATTCTTCCTTCCACTTCCTTCATCCCTGCGCTTTCAATTGCTTTTCTCTTCTCGGCCATAGATACAGAGTGTTGGAGTGGCGAGTCACGAGGAGTTTCTTTGCTTATAACGTCACCGTGTGTGAGGACCCTGTTGAGGGGTTTGTGCAATCATCAAGGTCATATCTTTTGATCCTTCCCCCTCAAAGATTTTCCTTTCTTTTGTTTCAAAATTTCCTCACCGATTTTCCCTTCTCACTGTTCCTTCTCAAATTTTCCTTTCTTTCAACAGATTTTCTTTGCTTTAAGGTATTCCTCTTCCCCCTTTTTGGTATCATCAAAGGATAGAGGAACCCCAGAAACATCTTTGGCAAGCATGAAATCGAGCCCTGCGGATAGTCGAAGTTCTGCTTCAAGTCTGCTGCGTTGTAAGCGAAGATGGAATTCGGACGAGTAGCGTTGGACTCTGCTGAAATCGCTTCATCTCAAGAATGAGAAGGCTGAATTTTCTAGTCATGTGTTCTTCCAAACGCTCGTATATCATTTGTATTTTGCTCACGCAGCTGACTTGATTTCGGCAGGTGTGAGCTTCATGCATATGCTCAATGTGTTCTCTCGAACTTCGTTTTTGCATCGGCATTTTCGACTCTCCACACCAAAGCCACTTGTTGAACAAGGTTAAAGTATCTCACCTGTTCCACACGCATTGATTGCTTTGCTTTGTTGCCACCATTCCCTTATCCCGACCGTGATGCCTCTCAAGTCACCGTAGGTTGGCATCTCTGTTGTCCAATCGCATGTCCAAAGAGGCCTCGATGCCTCTCCATCCGTTCAACCTCAAAAGAGTGCCTTGAACACTTCTCGAACTTCGCTTGATTCTTCTCATTACGGTGATGGCCATACAAATAAAAATCAAAATCGGCCGAACAATGGTGCTTGAGTGAAAAACAGGAGGTGGTCTCGTGATAGCGTGCTTGTTCGTTTCGACTCTTCGTGGAGTTCCGGTATTTCCAAAGAAAAAGGAAAAGACTCTACGAAGGATTCATCACCGCCAACCGGAATCGTTTGATGATGAGTGGTGCGCGGGCGGTTCTTTTGGGAATCGATCCTGCTGCAGCCTTGAGGAGCTGCGCGCAGTGGTCTCTCTTGTTGAGCCGGGTCTTGTTGTGAAGCGGGCCGCTTGCCGAGCCTCACTGTCTTAACAACCGTTGGTCTTAGCCGATTTTTCCATTTCGATGAGATCGTCCTCGGCACTTATCGGAGCGTCATCGGACGATGATGAGATTTCAGTGGTGGCTCATCATCAAAGTTAAAAGTTTGACGAGTAGTCTTGGGATCGACTTGCTCGTGCTTGGAACACCCGCACTGAGTCTTTTGGATTTGTCATGGGGATGACTCAACTTCTTCTTCGCCTTCCGATCCCGGAAAAAGTGACATCGTGGGTTGTCCTGGGAATCATGAAGTGCGGCGATCTCCTTCTCGGATGGGTCGATGATAGCGGGAGGGATGTTCTCTACTTGACTTTCTTTACCCCGGAAGTCTCAACCTCCCGTGGGCCTTCATTACCTCCAGGCAGTCTCTCTTCTGCTGCGAGGTCTTGGTCCTCCCTTTCGACATGTCAGTCACTGCTTAGGGTCTTCTACATGGCATCCATTGGAGTCTCAACCCCATGGATTGCACTTTCATCGCCAGTGTTAACTCCCGGTGTTCCTTCATGTGCCTCGATCGCATCGCGCGTCATTAGCCTTCGTAGAGCGGTTGGCACCTCGGGAGAGACATCTCAATCGCCTGAGCTTCGTTGATGGCAACTTGTTGTTCTTCTTGTGTTTGTAGTTTCTCTACTTCGCCTCCTTGATTCGTTGTGGAGTCATCTGCAAAGATCCTCCGACCTTGCTACTGGTGGAGGAGTTTCCCCCTCGGTGCGCACCACCGAGTGACTTGTAATGGGGTCACTCGTCTCCAAACTCCCCCTGTTTCGATTGATTGTTCAGCCGTTGGGGTAGGTGGTAAAGACACCTTCAATAGGGGTTGGCTCGATCGGGGTCCCCACTAGCCAGCTTTCATCGCCAGCTCCCTTGTTGCCTTCTTCCGAGTGAGTCAGGGAAGTGGTAGCGAAGAACAACATTGGCGATTTCTTTGAACCACTCCCATTGGATCAATTTCGGCCGTGTTCGGATGACTCTCCTGGTCCCTCCATTAGTCTTTGCTCGTGAAGGATTCTTGACTCGTAATGCTTGCTGCATTTGCAACTCTTCGTAGCGGCAAAGCATTCTCCAGTTCCTCGTCACCGCTCGAGAAGACATCAAGGAGAGGATGTGTGTGTTCGTGGTGCCGGAGATAGGGCGGATGCTTGCCTTCTCACGTGCTTCGGCTTCTTCACTTGCTTTTCTCTCTCCCTGTCCTTGTAAATCTGCAGGATGTCCGTGCGATTGTCCTCATCAAGTCTTTGGGAGCACGATGAGTTAGTCGAGGAAATTTAGCGA
Source organism: Rehmannia glutinosa (assembly GCA_016081115.2). Classification (NCBI taxonomy): domain Eukaryota; kingdom Viridiplantae; phylum Streptophyta; class Magnoliopsida; order Lamiales; family Orobanchaceae; genus Rehmannia; species Rehmannia glutinosa. Next base: position 668 of record JABTTQ020002721.1, on the reverse strand, counting down.
TTCCTCTTCTTCTTCTATGAACTCGGCCGTTGGAACTGTTCCCTTGACTTGCTCAACTTCCATTTCCTCCACTCACGCAGACGATTTTTGATGTCCTGGGTAAGGTGGAGATAGGATCATTACATCACTATCTCGCTCTGGCGGAGTTCTTTCTTGTGCTTCACCGTGTGAGCTACAAATTTGTGTCTTGAGTTGCCTCTGCTGACGCCTTCAAATGAGACTTGGCTTTTTCATCAATTACATCCGGAGACTCTACTTCTCCAAGAATCTCCGGTATTTGTGCTAGGCGAGTAATCGACTCACCGGTTTCTCCAGTTCGGACCGCTTGACGATTCGTCTTCGTCTCCTGGTTTGTACCGGGGAATTTCTGTTCGAGAGATGTTGTCCTCTCGAGTCTTGGGCGGCCAGTCTTTGCCGTGTCTTTTTCGAGGAGCGGGCCGTCGTGGCTTCTCGCTTCTCCTCTTCTTGACGATCGGAGAAGGTATTTGTGAGTCCTTCTCGACCGCCGCTGGGGCAGGGACACGGCTACCGCCGGGGGCAGGCGGTGGCTTGTCTTTGCGGGCGGGGAGCATGTTTGTTTTCTTTCTTTGCAGGCGTGATCTTCTTAGCGCATGCGGGGCGTGATCTTCTTAGCGTGCGCAGGGCGCTTTTCTTCTTCGGCCGGAGAG